>JASXSY010000982.1:0-91804 GCA_034509805.1 Sipha maydis
CTTATATTAAAATTATTATCTTTATTTTCTTGATACATTATTTTAATGCTTACCATCATTAGTACATTTACTATGAATGATTTTGTAAAACGACGTAAGAACTACTGAATTAGTAAAATCAGATAAATCTTTCATATATATGTATGCAGGCATATTTTAATAATAATATAATTATCAGCTTCTGAAGGCCAAGCCATGTTATTATAGCCAATCATGTCTGTCATATGCCATCCCTTCAGATTTTGGTGAGAGGTACAACCCTCTTAATTATAATATAAAGGCTTAAAAAAATATTTTCAAATCAAAATATATTTTATTATTTATACTGTAAATTTAAATATTTAATATGCTGCTTGTAAATGCATATTAAATTTAAATATTCAGATTTTTATTTATTATTTTTTTGAACCCACAATTACAAGACGTTAAATAAAATCCCATGCTTTCTATTGTTTTTATTCCTACAGATTAATGAAGGGTAGCGATTGTAAAAGTTATAAATACCATGCATTGTGATGACTTATTTTTGTATATGGATTTACATAATAATATTATCACATAACATTAATGTAAAATATCGATGTAAAAACATATATATTATATTTATTTAATCATTTCAACAATATATATTGACATATTTGTATAGATGGCTACTAATATATGTAACTATAGATATTACTCATAAGTAGGGTTCGGATTTGAAGGCAATATAATCAATAAAAAAAGCATTTAAAATGTAAAAAAAGGCAAAAAAAAGGCATTTAATTTATATAAAAAAGCAATTCATAAATATACTACAAAATAAAATAGTGAACATTTTGTAAACACTTTCAAATGCATACATTTTGAGAAAAATACAAATTAAAAATGAGCATGAATACTAAACTACATTAAGTTTATGCTATTTTGTATAAATAGATTAGGTACCTTTTTCTTTAACCAGGTTTGTCCTAAGAATTAGTTAAAAACAATTTTAAATATTAACTTACTTGAGTTATACCAGTTAATTTAATGCAAAATAAACTAATTGGCATTAAAAAAAAAAATTGACTACCATGTATTTTAATAAGCTTTATTGATAAATATTGCGAATAATAAAACCTATTTGTAGCGATAATACGCAAGCTGTGTATAAAATTATAAAATCAACTGAAAAATTAAACACAAAATAGGCATTTATAAGTACAAAAGGTAAAAAAAAGGCAAAAAAGCATTTATAAGTAAAAAAGCAAAAAAAGGCAAAAAAAAAAAGGTCCATCGTCTAAGAAATTAAATGAAACACATTTTTGTATAAAAATTATTTTTCTATTATGATTAATAAAAGAAAGGCATTTGCCTTCAAATCCGAACCCTACTCATAAGTTATATTCAACTAATAATCATGAAAATATTTTTGCAATCGCAGAAAAAATATTTAACCGTGTATTTTGATATTAATATGCATAAATATTTTACAATTTTTTTAGACATCATTAAATGTTTTCTATTAATAATAGTAGAAAAATGTTGTTGAAATGCATTTATTTTCGTATTAGTATTCAGCTATTATATTGAGGATTTATTTTAGTTAATTGTTTTAACTATTACACTCATACGTATGTATGTTAAACCAGTAATGATATCATCAAAATTATATTTACAAGATCAATATTCTTAAATAAGTGCATAATAGTTTATATTTATATATACACATAACAATAGAAACTAACACAATGTTATAATCATTACAAAGAATTTTGAGACCAGCATTTTTTTGTGCTTACGCTGTTAGCTGTTCTGAGTTTCGCACAGTAAATAATAGTATTATTACTTTTGTATTTTAAAGTTTAAACACCTCAGCAAATGTGAATATAAAATATGACACCACGTTTATATTACAACATTGGTTATTATTCACCAAAATCTATGACTCATTAAATTGGAAAATACTGATCATTGTTATAAAATATGGTTGGTAGCTGAGTACTAGATAAATTCGTATATATAATTACTTTAAGTTTCTTAAAAAATATATTAAAATTTAAAAGTTCTTGAACTCTGCACAAAATAATTTTAATTATAATGATAAATTGTTTATATTTTATATATATCATATTAGTTCTGCTTTTGCATCTCTCTAATTTTTATGTGTTATTGATGTGATATACGACGTTTTATGTAAACGAGAGAGTAATTCATTTGAAGTATTTGGTTTTTGGAGTATACATTATGTACGTATTAAATATAATCCAGAAAAAAATATTTGTACTGGGATGGCGATGGTACTTGCTTAATTATAATAAAATAATACATATGTATGATATATTGCTATTGTTAAATTTAAAATATTTTTTAGACGACACGAACATTTTTTAACATATTCACGTTGGAATTTTTTTTTATTCTGCTATCTGCTGATAAGTAATTTTTCATTGCAAGCTTATCATTAAGGTACCTAATATATTAGGTAAATAGTTGTATTATAGTTGCTGACTAAAATGGTGTAATTGTTATGCTAAATATACAATCTATAGTAAGTAGTTTTAATTCTTAATATGTGATTCACCTGGCGAATGTATTGATGAAAAAAAATGAGTTTTGGATAATTTTTATTTGTAGGATTTATTTAAAATGGTATAGATTAATACATTATTTTCGATAAAAATACTTTTACCAAATTTATTCAAATTACTGGTTATGCATACCTATTATCCTTATAATATTTTATTGTTGTCTGTGTGTATATAATAAATTCCTATTGTTTAATTAAAAACAATAACAAAACTAATATTCGATGAACCACAGTATGTTGTATAGTTATTTTTTTTAAAGGGGACCTTAAAAATTATACATATATTATACTTTTGTGATTAAGTTGGGTATCTTATTTGTATATAATTTTCACACGCCATTCATATAGCAGGTAACATTTTTATTCCATGTCGAAGACACTGGATAATATTTCTTTTTTATTGTTAGCAATCCCCCTCTTATGGGAACACGAACAGATGCATTTCAAATATTTGAGATAGGTAAGGGTCTAAACCAAAAACGGACGATTTCCTCGTATTTTCACACAGTTTTTTCTAATATTGTCACTATGTGTTACGTGTGAAATATGATTTAAAATTTACAGTTTTAAAAGCAACCTTTAAAAATTAAACGCTTTATCGCAAAACCATTTAAAAATCATTTAAATAATTACTTTAAAGTGTAAATAACTACTGAATTTGACACCTTCGTTTAAATTTATCTACATAGCTGGTTACAATCAACTAAATAAAAGTATCTGTAAAAGTATAATACATTACCATTCCTTTTTTTTTTGTTTTCAAGAATTTCGCTTGATTTCCTTGTACCATGCAAAATTACGACTGGCTGTCATAAGTGTAGCGCAAGTCTAGCGATTTCGGGGTCACTCTATCGTACTTATGTTATTCTTATGAGCACGATCCGAATTTTACAGTTTTAACGTATACTATCATCAATTTTTGTTTATTCCTTATGGCGTACGTGATTGCAATAACTGGTTCCCTTACTCAGGCACGTAAACAGAATACAATTTCGGGGAGGGGGGGGGTACAAAATAAAGCAATACAAATTGTACAGCAACATAATAAAACAGTTTCTTCCTACTTACTCATTATTTTTAATGTGACAATTATTATGCTAAATATTCAAACTTAATGTATGTCATTTGTTCAGTGTTCAGAAGTAAGTACCTATATTTAGGAAATAAGAATATTGGGAATAATAATAGTAATAATAGTAAATAAAACTTTAAATAATATGTATTACGAACGTCGAACAGAACAGAAATTTATTTGATTATTATATGCACACACAATTACCCAGGCATATTAAACTTTTAAGTAGATAGAAGAAAAAAATCAAACAATTTATAACGATTTATAACAATTCAATAGAAATTGTTGGTGACCGATCGAGTACGGTAATAAGATAAGATAAGATTATCCACAAAATATGAGTTTTCTAGGTATATCGCAAATCGCAATAATACAGTTCTGTGTATTGTGTTCGTGCGTAGTCCTCAGTAATCACCTCGATCATTCAACTATCAACGATATAGGTATAAACTTGTATTTCATACCCGTCTAATAAACAGTGAAAAACAGTCAACAGCTAATTATAAAAATATTTTATAATACTAGAGTATAATAAATAAGACTTGATTTTCCAAGAAATTATTTCGGGGGGGGGGGGGGGGTGGTGGTGTTGAACCCCCTAAACCCCCCCCTGTATACGTGCCTGCCCTTACTATTAGCCTGGCGATTCCTATAGCATTCACTATGTCATCGTTGTACTATTGTTTATGTTTTTATTCCGTAGGCTATACTAAGTCAGTGGCGTATTTGAGGGGGGGCGATGGGGGCAATCCCCCCCCCCGAGAATTTTTAGACCAGGAAAATTTTATATAACTAATGGGTATAGGGTATTTGAGTATTTCATTAAAAAACAAAAATTCCGAAAAATTGTGTTGATGATAACAAATTATTGGTAAAAATCACGGTTATCTAGATAACCATGGTAAAAATGTACATACATTTTTCTTTGTGGTACACATGTCGTATATATGTATTTATATATTTACATTGCTTAAAATTAAGGACTTGTTCTTTTTCTTAAATTACATTAAAAACAAACTTATAATTCATCTCTTTGCTTATTTTTGTTGCTTTTTTTTGTTAGATTAAAAACATGGTTAAGATCCAAAATGAGGCAAGAACGCTTGACTGGTTTGGCTTTGCTAAAAATACATCATACTATATCAATAGATAATGTTATAGATTTGCTAATAAAAAAAATAGAAATATAGATTTTGTTTTATTAATAATGTTGTTTAATATGTTGCTTTTTTTATCATATTTGTTTAACTTATTACTTTATAGGTTATACAGGTGCAATATAAAATTCATTATGTCTTGGTAAGTTTGTGTGAATAGTTGGGTAAACTCTTTTTAAATTCGCCCCCACCGACATGAACTCTCAAATACGCCACTGTTCTAAGTAGTAGTTAGTATAAGGTCTTTGGTTTAATTACCGCTGTGCTCATATATTGTCACTTCAATTGTATTACTTAGTACTGCATTTGGCTTTTTTACACGTATATCAGACATTTCTGAGCGACGGGTCTACGTTTAGAGTAATATAATTATATCCGTACGACGTATTACAATCTAATATACCAATGCAAAAAATACACACAGTTGCAGATTTGAGGGAAATGGTGCTTGGGAGCTGAAGTACCCACGGTTCCGCGTATTTTATTAAAAATTATTAATAATTCCCAGAGTGGTAAATTTTTGGTACGAGCTACCAGAACGCGCGTCGTAGCGTAGTAAAAACCGGTTGGCGACCACGCACAATTTTGAGGTACACTCGTTTCCTATAAATTAGAACAGGTTAACTGATAAGTCAGCTGTTCGGTTGTCAAAACATTACTTTTTGTATATTATCTATGATATCATAGAACTTGATATTATGTAATAAGCACCCATCATAAAAAATCATAGATCCGCAACTGAATACACATATATTTATTTTGGAGGGTAAATAAAATAGGTAACATATTTATCGTTCATAACAATGAAATACTTTAGAAAAATAAATGAAATCCGTCAGAAAAAAATTTGAAATAGTTAAAAAAAACTTAGTTTTGTGTTAAATAATAACGAATTATGACTTTGTGTTAGATTATTGAGGTAAATAAACTATTGAAATCAAACTTCAAAATTCTGTGCTGAAACTTATGAAATTAGTTTTTTTTTTTTTGTAATTCAGATCATAAAAAAATAATCAATTCTTCAGCAAGAGAAAAAAATAACAAAAAACGAAGTGCATTTTTTAAAATTATTACCATTTTATTTTACCAGTAGATTTTCCACATTTTTTGTGTTAACAATCTGAATTTTGTTGAAAGAAGAAAAATATACATTTTTCAGATACCATTTTTTCTATGTTAATCCATTTGAATGGAAATCGGTAGAAAGTAAAACAATTTTTTTTTTTAAAGTACACTGTTTTGAATTATATTTATTCTTGCTGGGCTATCAATTATTTTTCTATGATCTGAATTTTTAAAAAAATTGTAATTTCGTCAGTTTCAGTACGGAATTTTAAAGTTTGATTTCACCAATTAATTTATCTTGAAATTAACATTAAAACTTTATCATACTCTTCATTCAGCCTTTTATACACAGAATATTAAAACGGATTTCGACTATTTATTCACCTCAATATTTTAACACAACACCTTAATTCCTTATTATTTATTATAAAACTAAGTTTTTTACTTTTTAAAATTTTTTTTTTTTGTGAATTTCCTATATTATGAATATTAAATTGCAATTTGTGAATTTTTAAAGTTATAAAGTTATTTAAGGCATTTCATAAAATTAACATGTTTTTTGTAAACTTTCTCGTGAATACTAACGCAGTTCGAACCTTCATCGCTTGTTAAAATATTTTTCAACATTGCTTTATACAAAATGCAACGATAAATTATTAATGTTTTATTAATAGCGTTTGACTATGGTTGATAGTTTCTAGATATTAGATATTTACTCGAATTTATTACTTATTTGATTATACGAAATTTGTTTCGTAATTTTAAAATTAAGAAAAATGTTATTGCTATAAAAAAGGTTCTTAATAAAAACAAGCTTTATAATCTGTTATAATAATTAACCGATATTATCCCTCTTTTATTCTGAATTTAACCCTTTCCAGCCCAGTGATGATTTTATAAAGTTTAAAGTAATTTAATAACGTGTAGTGTATTTATTATTCGTTAACTTTTTAGTTTTTGTTTTTAATTTTTAGAATACGTTTCTATCCTTTGTGTTTTATTAATATATATATATATATATATATATATATTCTATCGATTAGCTGATAATTTTAATATTTATATTAACATTTTTATAAGTTAATTATTATTATTATTATTATTAGTTAATTATTTTTTATCAAATTCATCCAATTAATTTTAATGTATAAAATGTATATAAATTAATTGGATGAATTTGATAAAAAATAATTTTCTATTGAATATAAAACCTCCAATAAACTTTATAAAAAATCTCCATTCTTATAAAATCGCATATGTGACCAGATGTGAAATGATGTGACCAGAATGGCTTATGCAACTGTATGCGTAATTTATAAAAATATAAAAATTATCTTTACTTTTTATGTTATGAATTATTATCGATTGAATTGTTAGATTTAAGAGCAGACAAGAACTTGTACGTTAATCTGTTTGAACGACGTCCAATGCGTTTAATAAAAGCCGTATAATATACGAGGAGGATATTGCATATTGCATATGGTTGTCCAATATTGTCTCGTGTGTGCCACGCGTATATGACACGTGTTTAATACTTTAATACTCTATCGTATACGTACTCTAAGATAATTCGTGGGAACTAGTGTTGGTTAAAAAAAAAAAACCCTAGTCGTGATCGTTAACAGTTCATTTGAGAAAATCCAATCAAAACAATAAAATAATCACCCCATTTTTGGATATTTTTTCACGTTTTAATATTATAATATATCTCATGAACAGGGCCATATTTACCATTAGGCAGGATAGGCAATTGCCTATGGCCTCCGTTATTAGTGTATAAAAGAAGCATAAGAAAAATAAATATAATATTTAAAAAAAATATAAAAATTAATCCTTATCAGCGTAAAATGCAAAGAAAAGAAATAAAAGTCTATTTTTGTAATACTGGAAACACCATACGGGCCACAACCATCGGTTCTTCTTACAGTTAATATAAAAAAAAAAAATGTTTAATTTTGTACATAATAGGTAAGTACAATAAATCTATAGTCTGTAGAAATAAAAAATGTATAACATAACTATGTTTGTTAAAATGTATAAATAAATTATAATTATATATTTGTTTTGTTTACTTATTTGTGGAGGGGGCTATTTATGCTACTGTTGACAAGGGGCCACAATTTTAATTTTCCTTAAGGCCACAAAAGCCTAAATCAGGCCCTGCTCATGAATTTAATAGGTAATATTATTATAAAATCAATGTCAGTATGTGATCTTATATATTTACATGTATTCTTTTAGAAATTGTGAAAGTGTGACTATTTTATGTCTAAACTACAGACTAATTACTATAAAATATTTTTATATTGGTAGGATATAAAATGCATGCATGTATACAGTAAAAAATTATAAGTTTAAACATTAATAATGTCATTGTTGAATCATATTTAATAATATATAACCTATGTATGAAATATAGCTATAAGAATTAATTTAACTAAAATGTATTTATTTCTGTCGGCTTTCTTATAATATTTACAATATATTCGTAGCTATATATGGTTGTATCAAACAGAGATACAATGTGAGCGAAATTTGGAATCATTTAAGTTTAGAAAATCGCATTAAGATTACTTTTGTTTTCTATTTAATAGCAGTCGTAAGGAGCCATAAGTATGTGATGTTAAAAAGGTTAACGTTTGTAGATATATAATATTGATGAATTTTTTAACAGGATTAGTTCTAATAGAACTTCATCACAGATGAAATGCGTAATTATTTAATACTTAGCCATTGACGTTTGTATTAGTTATACGCTAGCAAAAACCCTGGGTTGTGCCAATCAAATTATGAGAATAATTGTCTAAGAGCCAAGAATTCGAATTATATTTTTAACACATCAATTGTATTATGTTGTGTTTTGTATCTCATAATACGGCGAGTACATTATTTTATCCGTGTAGAGGTGTATACAAGCGCAATACTTAGTTTTTTATAAGAACAATATAATATAATTGGTTGTTGTAGGATTTAAGCGACTATTTTAAAAATTGACCTATAATATATATAGTGAAGGCCTTTAATAATATTTATGATTATATTATAACAATACTAGATAACAAAACTATTTTTAGTCAGTTCTATCATAACTCTGCACATTTATACCAACAATGTATGCAATGTATGTATATATATATATATATATATAGGTCAGGTATACTTAATACATACTATTTATGCTGCAATACATATACATACATTATGTAATATGTTTTTCCGGTAGGTGTATATACCCTAATACAATTTGTTTCTAGCATAAAAAGTCAACTACTAAATTACATGTACATAAACACAGTTCAACCCGTGTTAGCACAAATCTGTAATTGGAAATAAAAAAATGGTAGGAAAATTAGGAGATGGGGGGAAATAAGCAAACCATGAAAATTCCCGCGAATGATGGTTTACGTGCGTTATGTTACATCCATATGGTTTCGTGATGAATACAACACTTTACGGTGTATAATATGTATACAATGTATATTATTATAGTGTTGTTATGGTCACGATGGCTCGCAACAGCAGCAGCAGCCTGTCTGTATGCACTGTGCTCAGTGATCGCGGTGTAGTAGTAATAACGCACGGAAAATTTGCGCTCGACCGAGCGTGAACGCGGAAGCGTCTGTCCAAAGGGTTTATCCCACGGTCATCGTTTCGCACTGATCTCTTCTCGGTGACGGCGACGGTGGTAACCCGATTAAAAAAAGAACCGTGACGGTCAACGCACTTATTGCCACGGCCGCAAAGGGGTGTGGGGCTCGGTGCGTGTGCGTAGTGCGTACGCTCGTGTTCCCGTCGAGTACGCGAACTCAAGTACGTTGGCCGAACTGTACGATTGCCGTTATTATTAATATAATATTTATAATAATCGAGTATAATAATTGATGCTTGCTACTCAATGAAGACATGGTAAGATGTAGACATGCGGACTGGTAGTTATTCAATCTACGGGTGGAGGAGACGACCATCCAGGACTGCTATCGTCGATTAGTGGATCGGTGCGGTGGCGTCTCGTTGCCGCCGTTGATTTTTTACCAAGTCACCATTAAAATCTTATTATGGTCGAAAAAACCGTGTCCAATTGAAATAAAAAATTAACACCGTAAATATTTTGTATTTAAGCTCTCGCTACATATATTTCGACTTACCAATTTCGGCATATGATGGCGGCACTGACGGATAACTTTTGAAAATTTGAGGCTTTTATTTTTTTTTTAAATATATGCCTCCACACCTCCTTTGGTTTTTAATTTTTTATATAGGTCATAAATTATAATTATAATATTATTCATAATTTTATATTTTTAATTATATATGTAGTTAACAGATGTTAATTACAATATCAATCGCGATAACCGAATTATGACAGTATCTAGTAAATGTAGTGAACCTAGTGAACCTACTAGTTCACTAGGTTCACTACATTTGAATATCGCAAATAAAAAAAACTTCTTTTTTTTTGCTATTTCAACTGACACTTATGGTCTTCATATGCAGCAAAGTTTTTACTAGTAATAAATAAATAAACACATAAAATATAGTTTATATAAAAAAAATAAAAGTATAAACAAGTAACTAGGTAGGTAACCAGGTGTAAATACTTTATTTCAAAATCAGATTTCTGGAGGTTTTGCAAATTAATTTAAAATATTTTCACTATCAACATATTTGTAAGGTCTTTTTCTATGTGAAGATTAGATAAATTAGTGAATCGATATTGAAACATGGAAGTTATTTTCCATGTTTTTGTTTTTCGCATAACTGAAAAACTACATTTACACGTTGCAGAGCTAACTGGTAAAGTCAGTACTACTTCTAATAGTTTATAAACATTTGAAAATATTTCATTTTTTATAGTAGTTTTTAAATCTGCAACACTCAAATCATATCCGCATGTCTATTTTATACAGCTTCCATTAAATACAAAAACAAGGAAATTTAATTGAATATCATGTCATTTTTTGTATTGTTTGGTCTCTGAACTTTTTTTAATTTTTGAATATGGCTCAAATGTCCTAAAAATTCAAAAATTAAAATAAAGAATGATCCTATTGATATCTTACGTAACTCTCTATTTAAAATGTATCTATTTATTTAATATAATACATATATTAATATAATAATATAATAAATGTTTATATAATAATACATATATTTGTATTATAATAATTACCTATATGTATAAAAAAATTATTTTTCTTAAACATTCAAAATTATTATTTTTATTTAAAATGTATGTATTCTCCTATGCAATATATTTAAAATTTGCCAATTTTTTGAGGATTATAGACGCTTATGGGGGAGGGGCATAGCCCTCCAAGTCTCCTCGGATATCCGCCAATGAATGGTGGTCGTATAATTTTATGAATCAACAACCAAACCGATACGGCAAGTTTTATAGAAACGTGTAAATAATCCATTTGAACAAATTTATCCATGAATATTTTTTTGCAATGGTGGACGCGGTTCCGTACTACATCACTTAATAAAAATTTGGACTCGATAACTCAACCCCTTCACGTGCAGAATAGAGTTTAATGAAGTCTAAATGTATTATTTTACTGTTTTAATTATTTTAAAAATTACACAAAAATTGGAAATTATAAACTATAGAGAAACATACTGCAAAAGTGTAGTTATACGAATTAAATTGTGTTTATAATTTTTTTCATGAAATGAAAACAATCTAAAAGATATTAAAAGACAGTTATCAATTTTTTAACTTTTTTTCTAAACAATTTATAATTTATTAAAATATTAAACACATTTTTACTCTAAATGTGATAAACATTATCTGCTAAATAATGGGTATATATTTCTGTAATCTTGGACAATCAGAAAAATGAGTTTTATGATGTTATTTTATATTTTTAAATTGTTTAAAATCATAAAAAAACTAAAATGTATAAATGCAAATTTATAAAAATATTGCTTTTGGTATTTATTTTTTGACGATCTTTGATTAAATTATTCCATTGATTTTACATTTTCTTCTGCTATTTCATTATCGTTAACTTTTATGAATTTATTGTAGTTCGAGTTGATCTTTTTATTTATTATTCATTGAAATGTTACTACTTATAAAAAAGCAGTAGAAATATTGAATTGAGAAAATTTATTGAATGTGTGTAGTGTAAAAGAATTTGTTGGTTAATTATAATTTAAAAAAATCTATTATTTTCTTCTGATTTTAATGACAATTTTGTTGAGGTTTTATATCATATTTCTTTTTTTCTAAAATGTTCACCATTTTTCTTTTTTTTCTATTTTAATTCGTCCATCAAATAATAATATGCATTTATCATTTAAATAGCATAAGTGGTTAGTACATTACTTGATCATTACGTCCAATATTTTTTATTAATATTTTTATATATCACTAATTTTTTAAGAAAAATAATATAATTTAATGAGGCCTCGAGAGCATGCATCCAGTTAAACTATTGTTCTGCGTAACATGTAAAAATAAAAAACATATTTATTTGACTACCGATTCTTTCCTAGTTAACATTTTATATTGTTATATAAATATAAATATTTTTAGACATTAAATGACTTTCGACATCCACCTTGCCAAATGATAGGCGCTGGATTTTCGGAAGTTAGTACTATTTAGACGTGTTTCTACTATAAATATTGTAATTAATTATAAAAACTCTTTATAATAATTTCTAGGTCATTTTTCCCTGATTTTGTTTTCTGTGATAAACAATACCCTCAGAACTACATCTTTTAATTTTTCATACACCTTATAATCAGTTTTAAAATTGGAGTATTTAGATTTTTTTATGTTACTCCAATTTTTTGGAACTTTTTAAAAATAATGACATCCGAACCAGGCTTAACTGAAAGTTTTGATTAATAAAAAAGACATCTGCTTAGAAAGATAAGATGTATAATATGTATATCTTGCATATTATAGTTTAAATTTCCAGCGAATACGGAATTGTGGTTGAATTAAATTGAAAATATTATTTTATGAGCATTTAATCGTTTTTATCCTTTTTTTTAAAAAAAAAAAAACCTTATCCATCAATAATGATGTAATACATTATTTGATTTTTGTGTTCTTGAACTTTTTCGAATAATTTTTTTTATTATTTTTATTTCTTGTATACGTAACTGTAAACTACTACCTATAAAAATATGATCGAGCGGCAGTTGTTCGAATACTTATGAGATGCTATATTATAAAGAGTACAAATATAAGTACTAAAGAAAAAATATTTCGAAAACTTTTACTATTTTAATCACCAATCCCCATCGTTTAATGATTATTGCCGAGTTTTCGCCATCGATGTTGAAAAATATCAAACGTTTGGAAAATAACGCAGCCGAGGAAACGGAATCGAACACATTTAGAACCCGCAGCGTATTCCAATCGTCGATGGTTTAGTCAGCACAGGATAAAATGTGTTCCCTCATTATCGAGATCCAGTTTATTTATTTTTTTTAAACGTTTTTTTTTACTATACCATCGGTCGCGTTATTGACATGATTATTTTTCATTGACATTAAATGTGTCTTTTCTTTGTCTCTCGTCAATGGTTGTATATACATTGTAAACCATGTATAGAAACATAACCAAACACTAAGTTTCTTAATTAATGATTTAATTTTTTATTTGAACCGCTGTTAAGTTGATTTTATTTATACATTAATAACTATTACTACGAAACATATCTCAAAATACAGCTGACATATTGTGTTGTGCATTTCGATTTTGATAATTGGTTAATAATTTAATTACACTTTTGAGAATACGATTGTTGAATCAATAAACAATTTTATAATAAAATTGTTCATGATAGTATGTATACACAGTTGACCACATATGATATTAATGCAATATATTTTAAAGAAATATTTGTACCTTTACAAAATGGGTAGTGTGAAAAGTAATGCATCAATATGCACGTTTCTAAGGCGTAGTTTTATCTTAAATAATTTCTGTTTATTATGAATGCATTCGATTCTAAAGTTTTAATAATTCAAAGAGATAATAAAATCTGACAATCACTCGAGATTAGATTATATGATATTAAACTATATACTTAGCTTTAAACATAAAAATTATAGTATTTATTATCAAAACTCTTTCTTAGTATTAATTATAAAAGAAATATAATATTTATTGTAATCATAATAATATTTTACTTTAGTAAAGTCATACGAACAGATATAAAACTACATAGCTATGTTGTTCAATTTATGTGTTCACACTCTTCAAATATTTAAAGCGAGTCTGTGTCTAAAGATAGTTTTAATAAAAGTTGCATATCGCATTACAAAATTATCATGAACGACGCTTATTTTCGACACTAGATTATTATTTTTTAATCAAGCTTTTGAAGATTATTTTACCCAAGTATTTGTTTTTACTATGTTTTATGTTAAAAATTGTACTTTAATATACAGTATACATACTTTTTTTTATCATTATTTAAAATAATAATAAAGAAAATTAAATATAGCATAATAATTGATTGGTAGAACTGTAAAAATAAAACAAAACTTATTATTTATTACCAAATTAATTATGAATGTTCGAACACTACGGATTTCTTTATAAAAATCGGTATTTAAAATTTAAAATGTATTAAATAGAAACATCTATTTGTGTCATGAATAACTTACAATAAATTCAAAATTGAATACCTAGTGATATTATCAACTTATCTATAATACTTCATAAAATGCTTGATTAATTATGATTAAAATTACTAAGTACTATCTAACTGGAGTACCTATGGATTGTTGTTTTTTTTTTTCTATTGTAACAGAAAAATGTAACATAAAAACTACTGTTTAATTACAATAAGTATACTCATTAACATTTATAATTTATCTAAAATTAATTAGGCATAAAAATTCGTTTCACTTACGTATTTTTGATCTTTTATAGTGCATCACATTGTTACAGTTCTGTGTATCTACTTTATTTTTGTATATATAATATGTATTTATTTTACGTAAAATCGAGTACCTTCAATTATCAGTTAATTTAAGTCATTTTAATAACAAAATATATATATATATATATTATTTACGTCTGTTTGCCTTAGTATTTATGATGTTTTATCTATAACTGCATGAGATTTGTAGTGGTCTTATATTACTCAATAGTTATTTGTTAAATTAATAAAGTATTGTTACTTATAGTGACATTATATGAAGGTATACTTCATAATGTTGATTGATAATTACAAAAAATATTGTATAACATTGTAATTTTAGTAAATTTAAAATTTTATTAATTTTATTTTTATTTATACAATTTTAGAGTGGACGGTCGCCGTCAAAAATGGACCGTTTACGGGCGAAGTTTTCGAGACAGTTTCAGACGCCGTAAAGATCTAGGAAATCACGCCGGATCACCAGGTCATCATTCTAATCCTAAACCACACTTGTGGGCCATGGATGAAGCTGAAGTTCGAGCTGGAATATGTTCCTTCCATGTTAAGGTAAATATTTTAACTGTTTTTATAATTAAAAGAAATTGGTAATTAAATATCTACCACTGAAAAAATTCAAAATTAGGTATCCAATTAAAATGAATCAATAACTCTAAATTACTTATAGTAATAAATATTGTTAAAATTAATATTTTTATTTGTCAGTATTTGGGCTGTGTTGAAGTTTTTGAATCAAGAGGAATGGAAGTATGCGAAGAAGCTTTAAAAACATTACGAGTAATGTCATTTTAAATATTATTAATTATTATTTAACATAATTTTACATATTGTTTTTTTTATGAATTTAGGCATCACGTCGCAGACCAGTTAGAGCTATATTTTATATATCAGGTGATGGATTGCGAGTTGTAGAAGAAGATACTAAAGTAATTAGCTAACCAACAATATATTTTATAATTATTATTCTTTATTTATTTTTTTATTTTTATAGGGTTTAATAGTAGATCAAACAATTGAGAAAGTTTCATTTTGTGCTCCTGACCGAAGTCATGAAAAAGGATTTTCTTATATATGTCGTGATGGTCTAACTCGTCGATGGATGTGTCATGGTTTTGTAGCTCTTAAAGAATCGGTAAATTTAAATTGAAAGACATTTTAATGCTGTGTATTCATTAACTTGTGGCAATTTATTTAGGGTGACCGATTAAGTCATGCTGTTGGTTGTGCTTTTCAAGAATGTCTAATTAGAAAAAATAAACGAGAAGAAGATTGTTCTGTTACAATGAATTATGATCCAAAAACATCTGTTTTCACTCGAACTGGAAGTTTTAGAACTCCATCTTTGACTGAACAACAATCTGAACCTAATATTCATCTTAATGCACCTCCACAACCTCCTCCATTTCTTCAACCAAATAAAGGTATAAATGTTAAATCAAATAATATTTTTATTGTTATTTTTATTATTAATTAGTAATTAGTCATGGCTCATTATCACTTTTGTATTTAAACAAATTAGGTCAAATTAGGTAATTTTAGACCTTATAAATCGATTTAATATAATTGTATTTATTGCAGATTTATCTACATCAGTTAAGCCACTGCAACAAAATCCTACAACTCCTAAAGTTAGCACTAAGGCAATTGAAAGACCTCATGCAACATTATCCATGTTACAACGACAAGGATCTTTTCGTGGGTTCACTCAACTCAATCAAGCATCTCCATTTAAAAGGCAGTTGTCACTTAGAATATCTGAATTGCCATCCAATTTAGAAAGAACAAGATCAATGAGTCTACAACCAACAGGAAATTCACGTTCATCTTCTAATAAACTTACACAAATTAATAATCCAGGTATAAAGTCAAAGTCAGCAACTTTACTGGCATAAGATATTAATAATTTTGTTGATTTTAGTGAGTCCCATACTAGAAGCATCTCCTCGCAGTGAAAAACCAATGTCGACAACAGATCAAGTAACAGCTATGTGTCAACAAATGTCATTAGAATTAGCGTTCCTTACAAATAGTACAGCCAATGAGGATTTTCCTGAGAAATTAAAACTGAATGACCCAAGAAGTATAGGTAAAATAATTAGTAAGGTTTATCACCAACATTATTATTACATAGTACATTTGTATTTTAGAAAACCCCTTGAAGCAAGGTCCTATAACTGGAAGTGAAGCATTTCTTGCTAGTATTTCTAAAAGAGCCATATTATCAGAAACCCAAAGCAACCCTTCCACTCCAAAACCTGAAAGTCGAATTAGTCCACAACAAGACGAAGGTTTTGATTCCGGTTCCAGTTTATGGAATATAAATAATAAGGCAGTAACGCCACCAACTCCACCAGCTACTCCGCCATCATCACTTCCTAGGCCAGAACAATGGTTAGGTAAAGTTGCAGCAGTCACATTACAGTCGATGGATGCTCAAGTAACACCTAAAAGGAATCCACATTTAGCAACTCATAGTCGTGCTTATTCTTTAGACACAGCTGAAGATGTCTATCGCACAAAATTTAATAATGTTTCAGTCAATCCTTTTGACCCTAACTATATTGCTCCTAAACAAAATACAAATCCATTTTTAAACAGTCCTATATCAAATGGCCCTAGTAAAACTGTAAAATCCTTTGAAGTTCAAATGTGATAATTAACAAAATTGTTCTCATCAATTCAATTAAATATTAAAGATTATTTTAGTAGTGTTGAGTATAAAAAACTTGGATTATATGATATTGTGTGGATAAAAATTTACTAACCATAATATCAGATTGAATTTAAAAATGTGCAATAAGTATTTAAAATAATCCTTATTGCTGTTATTTAATCTAGTTGATTGTATATTATTACAAAGAAAAAAAAAAAATCAAAATCTGACATTTACAAATGACTTAATTTGTTTCCAGTACTAATAATTTTTATTTTTAAAAAAAAAGCTCAGTATTGCAAAGTGCATTTATAATAATGTTTTGTGTTTAATGTTTAAATAGTATTGACATAACTACTACAGTATTTCTATTTTGAATAAAATATTTATGTATTCAAAATTCATTTGATAAAAATAATAACAATATACTACTAAAATATACATAGTTTCAAAAACCTACTAAACATATATTTAGCCCTGAATGTAGTTATTAATTAATTGAAAAAAATATGGTCAAGGTATACATTAACTGTTAATAATATTTTTTATATTTGTCTATTATAAATTATATTAACATAAACTTTCAATGCACAATTAAATTACTAAAAAGTATTTATATACATTTACATGTAACCTATACATATCAATATTTTTTTATCATAAAAATACCATAGTTTATTGTTATATTTAGAATTTCTTATTAATATTTGTATTTACAACTATGAGCTAAGGGTACCAACGAATTTTAACTTGTTGTGCACATATAGGGAAAATACTTCACTTATAAGATAGTTTAAATGACTTATTAAATCATAATATAATTATTTTTAAAATGATAAATATGTGTATTGGTTATATAAAAATGAATTATATGATTATTAAGCGAATTGTTATAAATGCATGAATAACTCAATTAACATACTAATAATATTAATATTTTAATAAGTCCTAAATATTTGCCAGTTTTTCAATAAAATTATAATTTAATAGATTATTATTAGTCGCAAATAAAAAATTTATATTTACATTTTTTTTTGAAAGTTAAAATTATAATGTATTTATTCTTCTATATATCTGTTAGATTGAAAAATGACCTTATGCTATTTTTAATTGACACAAAATACTGTACTTCTATAAAATATTCAGTTTTGATTAATAATTATGTTATATTTGTTATATTCTTTACCTTTACATAATTCTTATTAATTATTTTATATGTAGATATTCTTTCTTTCCTTTCGCTTTTAGTTTTATTTACACTGCTTTAAAAAATAATTCTTATATTGATGACTTTCTAAATTATAAAGTACAGCCTATATATATATTTATATTATGATTTGAAATAAAACGCTTATAGTCTCAAACTAAATAGGGATTGCGTGTTCTGTGATATTTGTGTATTCAATAGACTTTTTTTTTCTATTGATACACAACAATGTTTATAAATATTATTATCATTATTATTATTATTATTATTATTAATATTATTATCATCATTATTATTTTTATTATTTTTATAATTATTTTTTTTAAATATAATATATGCAAATATTTGTGGTAAAATAGCATTATATTTACGCTCTCATAGAAAGTATGGAAAATCTAACATTTTACTTTTACTGAGAATTATAATTATTTTAAAAAAATGATATTTGTTAATATCAGTAGTATCAATATTAATGATTATACATAATTAAATTTTTAAATATATGTATATGTATTACTTGTTAGTATTTTAGTTTGTATTATATTTTCTTAAAATAATTTTTAAAAAAAAATAAAACAATATTATTATGTATAGATTATTACTATAAATGTATTACATTTAGTGTTAATTATATTAGGTATTATAATTTGTATAAATATTTAATTATTGTCAGGAACAACAATTATCTTCGAAAAAAAAAAAAAGAAAAATTTTAATGTAGCTAACACTTTGTTAAAATTCAGTTTAATATGCCGTATTGATTAATACATACTAATTATGCACCATCTTATATGTTAATGGTATACGATAATTTTTTTTTTCTATTGTTAATATTTGCAAAATCCACTTGGGGAGAATTGGTGGTTATATTTTAGGATATACGAATATTAAAATATATTCAAGAAACATTATTATACTCAATATACTAACATTTATGTAAATAGGCATACTATATTGTTGATGTTTTTGTTGAGAAATAATATATACCAAATAGATAGCTCAGACTTATATTAAATATCAAATTGACATTATTGTTTTTAAATGGCTTAAGTGCAATTAAAAATAATTCTTGTGTCTAACTGACGTTTTATAAAAAGACTAATACTAAATATTGAAGACATTCAGATAAGAGATAATTATTTTATACAATTATTGTGATTATGGCCTCTGAAAAATATAATAACTAATATTATTGTTATAGTTTTATTATTCAATGCTAATTACTATTGGTTATATTTTTACCAAAAGATTTTTTTCAAAACTAAATGAATTAACTATTACTTCATGTACTTAAGACAAAATGGAACACTTGTAAAATCCTTATCAATTTGTTTTTGCTGCGTGGTAAATATTATATTATACACAAGTTATTAGAAAACTTTAGACAATATTTTTAGCTGCCTAAGAACTATTGTACTTAATTATTGTTGTATGAATTATATATGAATATAAAAATATTAAATGTTTTTATGTCGAGTATATTAGAAATATTTAGTTATTACTTATTAGATAATACCAATGGTGTTGTATTAATTTAACCAGTATTAATTTAACTAATTAAAATTGGTTAATTTGAGTTCCTACAACAAATGCATTCATATATTTAAAAAAAATCTGATATTTTGACTGAAAATAAAGGAAATCCAATGTAAGACAATTATTCAGTATGGAATATACATATTTTACCTCTGCTAATGGTTTTTAATTTATGGATTATAATATTGATATGTATCAAATAACTTATCCTGACTGTCTGACTGACTGATTCATCATAGCCTAGCCAGACTGCAGATGCTATAAGAATGAAATTTGTTCTGTAGTTTTGTTTTACGATGTAGAGACCCACTAAGAAAGTAATTCACAAAATTAAATCTCTTCAAGGGTTAAAAGAGGTTAAAAATTGTTAAAAATGTATCATAAAAATATTACAGAAATGTTGTTTACTTTATCGGTTTGTAAAACTCAATACATATAGTAATAATGACCACTGATAATTGATAAGTCTCGGATATATATGCCTATATCAATAACTTGGTAACATATATTTTTTCGATTTTAAAATAATCATTGTGGCACGTATTATTAGTGATACTGTTTATATTTTTTATGGCACTATACTATATTACAAACGCGCATTATTTTCAAATATACCCGCCATTTATACAAGATATACAAATTAATCAGACTTTTAAACTTTATAATTTGTTATGTATTATAATTGTAAATGATCAAAACTTAGTGTTAGGAATTATACTACGCTAGTCTAATTATTCTTGATGGTATTGCAATAATAAATTAAAATTATTTTATTCGCTCATAAACGTGTTTCGAGAGAGCATACTCTCAGAAAAAAACACAAATATTGAAATGTTTATCAATTTATCATAATTCAATTACAAGTATTTCAAGTATGATGAGCAAAAATGAGTACAAACAAACAAAAAGTAATCGAGTACCAAGCATACATATACTAGTCATTTTAGTCTGTGGTTGTGATTAACCAAGCTTTTTTCACTCAATTATTTCAAATGATCTCGAAATTTGTTACCGAAGAGAATAATTTCCCAATCAAGCACAATTGAACACATAAAATAATCGAGTATTTCGAGTATTTTCTATTGATTGTTCCCATCAATAGTATACATTCATAGTTACATACCTACATAGTATATATACGATTTTTTCTCAATATTTAAGTATATTTTGTGAGTACATGTTTTATGAAAATAAAGATAAGGTAAAGTTATAAGTTGTTCACCATGAATAAGTTTATTAGATAATTTTATAGCAGTCCACATTGAAGCGATAGCAATCATACTGATATGAAAATTAAAATGGATTGATCACAGTATACTACAAATTTTATAGAGTACAATTGGTATTATATTATAGACCGTGTTATTGTTCAAAGCGTTTTATTTTTCATGAAAATGTTTTTTTTTTTTTCTTATGTATTTCAAATAATTGCACAGAACCTATAATTTAAGTTTACGGCACCCCGATTGGGAACGATTGCCATAGAGTTACAAATGAGCCGTATACTCTCAAGCTCAAGCTTATCGCGGCGGAATATCAAATGTAATTAGTTTTACAGCTATTAATTTTGGTATTTCATTGTAATACTTCCCTTCCAACGATTAATTTACTTCTATGATATCATTATTGATGGTATACCATGTATTTACGATGTTATCAATTTAAATAATTTTAATTTTTGTAAAAAAGAAAAAAATGTATGTATTTCAATTTTTTGTTAATATTTACAGTCCTTTTCCACCACCACCACCACCATCTAAATTATATAAATGTCCATAATCAAATACTCGTGAACATTGGGAGATCTAAAATTTTGTTTGAAAGGGGGGCCAACATATTTCTTATTTGCATTAAATTGATAAATAACACTTATATTAGTATAAATATTTTATTGTTTATTTATATATCACCCCGACATATTACCACTTCCATCGTATCCTTGAATTTTTATTTTTAAATTTTATTCTTCATAAAAGTTTGTCACACCATGTGCTATGATGATGGGCCATGGGGGACCTAGGCCTCTTTCCCATCTTTATATCCGCCACTACTCATTGGTTTCGTATATTCTCAACAGTATTGATGGGAATATCATTGAATATAAATCATATTAACGGTATTTTAATTTAAAAATTTCCATAAAAAATGTTGATATCAAAGAACTGTACTGTCGAAGTATCAAACAGGCAACATCTACTTTTAACCAACATTTTTAGCCGACGACAGGTATATTATGTTTAAAATACATGACTAAAAATGTATACAAAATATAATATGACAATTAATTATCATTAATTGTAGTAAATAAAAGCACAGATTTTGGCAATCTCTGGAATCTAAACTTCAACAAAACATTTTCTGTCATAAATTAATATACTCTACTAATTTAGGTAGAAATGTACATTATTCAAAGTCCTGTCTTCTGTGTAGAAAATTCAAGATAAATCCAGATATAATTAGATTATGGTATTCTGATAACCGTGTAATTGCATTCGAAACTGATAAGTTACTTGGGTAGGGAAAAACCGGTTACGAATTCTCTAGAATATTTTCTCCGCGAATGCGGTCAACGATTGCAATATTTTGTCGGTCGTGATCTAGCTGATATACCTATCTACACGTCAAATTCCGTATATTTTGTTCTCTCGTCATATATGTCTACATACAAATTCAACTCTTCGTACTTACGTACACACTAGTACAAGATTTTTTTTATATTTCTCCGTTCAAATCTAACTACACAAGGCCGTAACCATTTTCAGCCTGCAGTTATTGGTAATTATAAATTATTTTCATTCAAATTTAATTGTTCTGTCTGTTAAACAACATTATAATATCTCCTTATACTAGTATATATATGATATCTATATTTAGTAAGTCAGTGACGCCGTACAGTCACACAAATAAATAGGTACGATCAACAATTATACTTCGTTGTTCCATATGGTTTTAGTTAATTATGCTTACCGCAGCGCTTTAATGCTTATAAGAGCGATACGAAGAAATAATTTATTTTTCGGAGAAATATCGGATACTACTATTTTTCAAACAAATTAATTAGAACTTTTTTCTAGTAATAAGAAAACGATTTTATAAACAAAAAATTTTCGTAGGAAATGTATTGCATGTATTGCTTACATGTCCATATTATAATATATAATTATGGTTTTTATAGTAGTTGATTTGGTTGATGTGTCTTAATATTAACATTAATGGTTTTTGAAGCATGTATACTTATAGCAATAAACATGCTCATGGATTGTGAGGAGATAAATGGGATATGGAATGGATTAGTTTATTTTTTATGTGAGCTAGTGATAACGCGAGACAAAACCATTTCTTATTTTCTTGAAATGTATCGAATTCTTCAAGTTGAATAAGGCAGCTCTCCCACTAACGTAATGCGTTGACGCAACGCAATTACAAAAAAAAAAAAAAAAACCATGAAACCGTCGTACGCGTTTCGCGTAGACTCGCTCATTAGAGATGGGCAAAATATTTTGAACTTCGATGTGTTGTCTATAAAAAACATCGTTGTATCGAACATAAATATCGATGTTTTTTGCCCACCTCTATCGCTCATTCACACGATAGAAGTCGCATTAACAATATTGTGCTACTGTATTATTTTTAATAAACAGTACGTCACCAGCATCATCCGTGCCCCTATTGAAAATGGAATCGGATAGTTCATATGATAGTGTGATAGTGATGAGGTCTTAAAAAAAAAAAAAAAACCGTAAATTTTGGTTTCATCCCTACTTATAGGGTTGCCATACGTTCCGGTTTGGTCGGGACAGTAACGAATTTGAGTATGGTGTCCCGATGATTTGTTTCGGGACAGCCAATTGTCCCGGAATGATTCATTAATAATGTGTGTTTGTATTTTATTAAACTCTAGTTCAAACAACCATAATATTATTGTCATGATAAAATAAAATGTTGAATAAGTGACTGACCAAATCTGTTTTTAATTATTCTCCCAACTAAATGACTATTTTTTTTGTCGAATACGTTCTTCGTATTTTCGTTTTCACATGATAGTTGTACTTAACGCTAAAGGAATCTACCATTATTTAATATTTTGTCAGTTGTAATAAGTTAATCACAGTAGTGTAGTACTGTAACGTAGAATAGTCATACTATAAACAATGTTCCTTTCAGACTTTCTATCCCAGAAGGAGATGTTGCAGTAGTAAACTTTTAATATATACAGTGTGATCACGATAAGTGGAAACACTCAATAACTATGTATTGGCTTCATATATTTTAATTCTGATTTTTTGGCTAACTAATAAACACAATTATACATATTTTCATGTAATTAGACTATTTTTTTGACAGTTAATTTCGCGCATGCGCACAATAACTTTTTTTTTTAAATGGCATGACCTACTTTTGACTACAAATTATTTTTCTTTGTATTTTTTAATGAATTTTGGTAGTTGAATTTCTTTTCCAAGTTGAAAAATGGCCGAGTTATAGAAATTTGAATTTATGATATTTACACGGGTATAACAGATTACACAATACGTAGTTAATAATAATTTCCCCGGTATTCGTTAGATAAAATATGGTAACCCTACCTACCTAACAAATAATATAAACAGAAATGCGTATGTTGTTTCGAGAGAACTTCTTCCACGAGTTTTATATTGTAAATGGAATCGTCTTTTTTGGTCATGTTTACCAAAATCGCAGGCGATCGTTGCAATGAAACTGAACATGTTCAGTTGCGTCGCGTCAATCGCGTCGTGCTTATGGGAGTGCTGCCTAATAAAGAACTTCCATGAAAGTTGGAACAAACCGATTCCAGTTCAAAGGGTAACACGGCCGTAATCGTATCTTTTAAAATTTAATATATGATTGAAGTGGATATTTTGGTGTAGTAATAAACCATATTTTTATGATATTAATATATAAATTCTACAAAATGTTATAAAATCACATATCTACCTTAGCAGTACATGTAAAATAGCGTTGATCGCATTTTACAACTGGCATTTCTGTAAATAATACTTATTTTGACTTTCAATATTCCATAATCCGGCAAAGGTCTTTAATTAATATGATTGTTATAAATAGGTACCTAGAATGTGTATGCATTTATCTGTGTATATACAGGTAGAAAGCATACAGAAAGGTGTTTAGTACAATGTATAGAAATTAGAAATAATTAAAAAGTGGTTTTTTGGATTCAGCAACATCACTTCAAACTGCAGTTAGCAGTATGCCTTATTTATATTTAATAGCGTGTAATGCTTCATAAGTAACAGTACCTACTAGGCTTATGTAACAAGTGTAGAAGATTGTTACTTATTATAACAACCCAAATGTCTTGTATTTAGGATCGCATTTGAATATTTTACGCTTCGGGGCAACATAATTTAACTGCCCTACCATAATTCCCTTTCTAAAAATCATTTTTTCATATGTAAGATATATCTATATCATCATAGACAAATTTTATAATGTTAAAACTATGCATCCCTTAGAGATCAATATAATCATAACCCAAAACGGAACTTCATAAATTTAACGTAAGTAAATTATAATATTCATATTAAAAAGAAAATATTAACTTATATTAAACATAATAAATACTACTTTATACACTACAGCATGCAGAGGCGTAGTGAAGGTATTTTTGAAAGAAAACTGCCTCTCAATTGTTAATAGATGATGGTTGGCTCATATAGATCTGTAACACAAACATAATAGCACAAAATGTGTGAAATTTTATATATTCTATGATAATAACTATATAATACTAGCTGATCCCGTGCACTTCGTTGCTCGTTAAATATACCAACTCTATAGGCATGACTCAAACTTTGTTCAATTCGTTATTTAATATTCATTGGATGATGTTCTAGATTTATCTTAAGTTTTCTGTTGCCCGGAATAAAAATTCTGATTCGCAGCAGTATATTATCAGGTAGGCAATCTATCTGCGATAGATCGCGGACCTAGTGCTGTTTGTACGTAAAGCCGCATCCACACGATGATAGTTGAACGCGATAGTTGCTCTCACGGTAGAAGCTATCGTGATACTACATTGTGTAAACAGAGTGATAGTGGCTCTCAACTATCATGCATGCATGATAATACAAGAGTTAATATCACGAGAGTGATATTATCTATCGCCGTGTAAACGTGATTTTTCTATTACTGCGAGAGTAGTATATCTTATATACTATCAATTTTTTTATATCAACTGTCTTAATTATTAACTATTAATTTATTAATTGTTTATTGAAAATTGTTTACTAAATTATTCAATTTACTACAAATTCATGATTTAACCCAAATACGTTTTTTTTTGTTTTTTTAGATCGTCTGAGCTTAATTATCTCATTAATGACATTTAAGTCACTTCGGTCGACGACATTTTAGTAGACGCTATAAGTATTATTATATATGTATTACGCTTACAGTGTTACTGTGATAGTAGTAAAAATTACAGATAGCGTGTAAACACTTACGATAGTGATAGTTAACTCTCGCATACTCTCACGGGAGCTACTATCGCATTCAACTATCATCGTGTGGACGTAGCTTAAGTGTATGATTTAACTCTAATAAAGTATCAAAGTTCTACTAAGTTTGACGTAATACGGTGGATTAATATAATCAATTAATACATAATCCTAAGAAAATTCCAATGAAGCTGAAAGGTAAATTTTATAAAAGTGTAGTGAGACCAACTATGCTGTATGGTTCAGAGTGTTGGGCGGTTAATAGGAGAATAGAATAAAGTATGAGTGTCGCGGAAATGAGAATGCTTAGATGGTTGAGTGGAGTGACAAGAGAAGATAGAATAAGGAACGAATACGTTAGAGGTAGTGTAGGTGTAGCACCAATTGTGGACAAGATGAGAGAAAATAGGATGAGATGGTTTGGGCATGTGATGAGGCGAGAGGAATCGAATGCAGTAAGAGTGGTTATAAAAATGGACGTTGAAGGGAAAAGAGGAAGAGGAAGACCAAAAAAGAGATGGTTGGAGACTATGAAGAATGACATGAGAGCTGTCGGTGTGTGCAGAGGAGATGTGATTGACTGAGTGAAATGGAGGTGTAGGACAAGGGTGGCCGACCCCAAATAGTTGGGAGGAAGGCGAGGCAGAAGAAGAAGACAGAATTTGTTTATAGTTTATCACTTGCGGTCAACCGGGCGGCTGGCCGCATTGCGGGCAGCCGCATAGTGCGTATGTACCCTAAACCAACACACGTTATTATTGTATCTTCAAAAATCCCAATTTATTTATAGATATTATGTTAAGTAATAATTATCAAATAGATTTTTCAATCAATTTGTTGAAATATAAATTTTGATAACACTATATTTTAATATACATTTTTCACCCCCAATAGACTGAATAAATTTCCTCCCCAGGCAACAAGGGACACTTGCCCCTCCCCCTGACACTGCATGCATTAGTGATAATAGAATTATAATATTTTATTATAATTATTATATTATTATTATTATTATTATTATTATTATTATTATCTAGTCTATCAATGTATAGTCAATGGTAATTTAGTAACGGAAATTACTTGTTTTCATTGGAGTAAAGGCAAATATATATATAAATATATGTATATATTCAGCTGATGCCTGTTAGTATAAGAGTAGAACGATTGATGATTATAAACGGTTGGTTATGATTTATTATGGATAAGTAGTGACTTGTATTATTTATATGGCTAAATAATATATAAAAAGTAAAAATAAGATTTTACTATGCACATGGGCTAACTGAATATGTATTATAATTATCTTATTTCGTTCTGCTATCAGCTATCATAATAATAAATATAAAGTATAGGTAGTTAACGAATCTTTTATGCTTTGTATTTTATGTATTGGGAGTTTTTAAATAAAAACACATTATTGATTTATTTTTTTACCTACTTTACATACGTAACCGTGCCATTGCGAATCATAACAAATGAACATAATAGCATAATACGTAATGTTTAAATGAAATATTTTTATTAGACAACACATTTGATGATTTTGCAACTATTTAAGTTTTTATTCAGTGTCGTATATGATGAAATATTAACTCCATTATGTTGTTTTAACATTTTAAGTAAATATCAATTTATCAATTTATCAATAATCATATTTAATTTTTATTATTTTTTTAATTTAAGAAGGTACATTTCTTTACATAAAGAAACACACATTCTGTGGTTGTAAAAAAATTACTCCGAACTGGAACTAGTTTTAATAATCTATGAATAATTAAATATTAAAAATTCCTTAGAAATACATAAGCGCGTAATGGTGTACGGTGAATGTAACATGAATACATAATGTATTGTCAGTTTTTAAAATGATTATTTAATTATTAATATTTTATAAAAAAATTACTTTAATTAATAAATAGTGTGTAAGACTATTATGGCATTGATTTATAATTATTGTGTTCTACAAAATATTTAGTATACGAGTACATGTAATTATTAAATAATAAAATTATTCTAATAATTTTATAGATTTAGTAATAATGTGTTCTACATTTTTAAATACAATATTGTATACATACTTGTTATGTTTATAATTATTTAATTCACATTTCTACTGACATATCAAGTGTATAATTTAAAGTTGAATTTATTGAATTTTCAGTCTACAAATAGAATATAGAATATGATTATGAAAAAATTATTGTTAAATATTAATTATCATTTTTTTTATTAATAAAACAATTTATGTATTTTAAACTAGATATTTCCCCAAATGCCATACTATTTTAGAAGACATTTTCAAGATACTATAGATAATTCAATTAATCGATGGCCTCAAGATGAAATCGGCATACTGGATGGAAATTGTTCTTTTAATGTTGAAGTAATTTAGTATTACAATACATAAACCTAAAATAAGCAGGACTTGAATTTTATAGATAAAAATGGTACTAAATTATGACCTAAAAAAATTATGAAATATAAGACGTAAAAAATTAATTTTCACTTACTCAGAAATTTTGAAATAAAATATAAACATGAAAACATATTAAGAACTACGCATTGAAGACTAATTTAATTAATGATTATAGATTATATTAAATAATGGGAGTATATAATTATATTATAACAACTTAATAAGAATAGGCAGAATTGTAAATTTAAGTAGGTATTTTAAATAAAAATTTCATGAAATTCGATTACACTTTTATTAATAAAAACTAAATTATTGTATTGCTTTTATCCTCAATGAATTATTTAATGATAATTACATAAAAAAGTTTGGCACCGGTCCAATGTGCGACCTACAACTGATAATTGACCTGTCCTTATCTTTGCCGGGCTAATGTGCGACCTACGGCCAATGTGTGTATTTTCCTATATGACATGGGGAAATATATTTATTTTTGTAAAAAGAAAAGAGATACAAACGTAATAATTGTAAATCGTTCGGCGTTCAGTTACGGTCTCACTGTCTTTGTCGAATTACGTTATTGTGAGTTTCACTGGTTTTAGTAATTTTAAATACGGCGTTATTGTGATTTTAGTAAATTTGTGTTTTTTTATTATGAGTGCTACATTAGGATACCTATATCGACATATTATACACGATGAAAAAATTTGTGTACAATTCTTGCGAGATCGAGAATTATTACCATCTCTAAATGAAAATAGTAATCGTTGTACCAAAGTGAGAAATAACGAAGAGTGTGGTGGAATATTAAAGGAATGTGAGAAAACGAGTAAAAAACGAAACTTAGATGGTACCTTTAAAAAGTACATTTCTTTTAAATGTTCAAAAAGAGGTTGACAAACTTATTGTTCAATTCGAAAATAAAATTAATTTTTTTCGTACTTAGATTTAAATAATAGATGTCACAGTAATTTATCATTAGCCGAGATAATGGAATTAGTATGGCATTGGACACGTTTGGTACCAGTTCATCAAATTGTACAATTTACTGGCCGAAGTAAGAATACAGTTGTCGATTGGTTTAATTTATGTCGCGATGTGGCTATTTATAAATTTGACAAGCGATCAAAATTGGGTGGAAAAGATATGATAGTTCAAATCGATGAATCATTATTCAAAGGAAAACGCAAATACAACCGTGGTCGTCTTCGATGTGGTGATATTAGACCAAATAAGGTAACTGAAAATGATAGTGACGATAGTGATGATACAGAAGAAGATAATAATAGTAATAATACAGTGGCTGCAAAAAAATATGGTACACGTGTGTCTGGCCTATGGGTTTTTGGACTTTGTTGCAAAAAAAAAATGATATTTTGGAACGACGTTTATTCATCGTAGAAAAACGTGACAAAGCAACATCAATGTCTATAATTAAAAATGAAATAGAACTAGGAAGTATAATCCATATTGATGAATGGAGAGCTTATTCGTCATTAAACAATGAAGGGTACATACACAGTACTGTGAATCATCAAAAATGGTTTATTGATCCTGATACAAATGCCAATACCCAAACCATAGAATGTTTGTGGAAAATAGTGAAAAAGCGATATGAAATAAGAGTTAACGGCGCATCTCCATTATTACCGAAACAACTTAAAGAGGAGTGGTGGAGATCTCTTCACCCAAACAAGCTAACTATATTTGACGAATTTTTATCAGACATGAAAGATATTTTTATGACATAAATTATACATAAAATTACGATGAATTCTAATAACTATTAATATGGATAAATTTAAAGGATAAAATAATTAATTAATTAATAACTATTAAAAATGCAGTAAAAAATGAAAAATGTATAACTCCAAAAATGTATGTGTAGGTCGCACATTGGACCGGTGCCAAAAGTTTAATAAATATTTAATTTTAATTATGACTAAACTTTTTACTGCCAACTTGTGCAATGTATAATTTTTTTCAATTAATTGAAAAACAAATTTGTTTCCTATATATTTGGTTATATTTCTGGGTGAATTATACAATAAGTAAATTCTTTAAAAAACCGATTTTTGTTAATTAGCTTAATTAAAACGTAAAATAATAAATATATACGATTTTTTTTCAGTATTTAGGAAACGTTGAAGTTTCTGACCCCTCAAATTCAAAAATTTGTCGTGCATCTTATGCAAAATTATATCAGGAATATATGACAAATGTTTGCCTTCCAAATCCAGCCGTACTATGGATTACGGGATACGAGTTAAGAATTGTAGAAAAAAAATCAAAGGTAAATAATAATAGTTAATGAAGATAGTAAAAATATTTATATATATATATATATATATATATATATATATATATCGAATTTAATGAACTAACGCCATGATATTCCTTTATTAATATTTTTTTTTTAATGATATTAATAATTGAAGCAGTCTAGTTATTTAATATATTATTCTTATTTGTTTATCTTTTATTAATATTAATCTATCTTTTTGTATTTAGAGTATAAAATAACCTCATAAATTTAATTTAAATGTCTTATGTTTAGAATTTAATTTTAGCTCAAATCATTGAAAATATAGTATTTTGTGCATCAGCCATAGACAACCAAGATCAGTTTTTCTATACTTGCAGAGATACTTATAACAATCGATGGTTATGTAATTTGTTTATTGTCAACAAACGATTATCGGTATGTATTTTTCTAGTTTACCTTATTTTAGAATTTATAAGTATACTTGATAAATAATAAATTCATTTTGTTATTAGAGTGATCGACTATGCAGAGCTGTAGGTTTTGCGTTTCGAGTATGTCTGAAACGAAAAACCATACGGGAAGGGCTTGTTTCGAAAAATACTAGATCAATAGGTTAAATAAACAACAGACTATTCATATATTGTAAATCGTAACTTGTAAGATATGTGTTATTAAAAAATATTGTTGGATTAATAATTAAAATTAATTTTTTTTGTTTGGACTATTAATTATTACGACTAATTTTATTTATTTTGTGAAAAAATTAATGATTCGCCAGCTTTTATTCATTCAAAGAATAACTTTAAATATTTAATGATTTATTATAAAAATCAGTTAATTTGAGGTGGCGTTTCCTGTACTAATACTTTGCCAGACTGTCTTAGAAATTTTAAAAATGATTGCGGATCCCTAAATAAAAATAGTAAAATAATAAATAATAATAACAATTTTGTACATATTTTTATCTAATTGGGACTGAAATATCTGGATTGAACCGATCTTATTATATTTTAGAAACCATACCGAGCTGAAATGATTGTAGTTTAAGGCTCTATTCACACTATAGGCAACGCTATAGCAGCGGTTCTCAACCTGAGATATATGTACCCCTAGGGTTACGTGACATGATCTCAAGGTGTACACGAAAAAAAATTGAATAATGATAAATATAAATTAAAAACTACACTCTTAAAAACCAAACTTTGTCTGACATTTACGTATAACATACCCAGAAAAAAGATTAAATTTTATTTCTTGGTATATGGTAACGTCTGAGCATAATCCATTATTAATTAATCATATTTTATGGACTGATGAAAGTAAATTTACTAATACAGTAAAAATTGGTTATAACGGGTTTTAAGGGCTAGCCAATTTTTCTCGTTATAACCGGTTAAAAGTGGGAAATACAAAAATAAAACAGACGACTTTTTTTTATTTTACTCATAATCGAGATTCATGCTAAATTTACATACATACATTTATTTATTTATTATTTATTATTATTACATATTACAATTGAAGATTTAATACTTTATTTATTATTTTTAACTTAAACATAATTATAAAACATTTAAATTTAATTTCTTAAAATACCTAATCTTTGATCGAACTTTGCTTCGTGTTGATCGATGTTTCTAATAAAGACAACGCTTTTCTTCCAGCATATGTACCTTCATATTTTGTGTAATAAAATTTTTCTAGTGTCCTCAAAGCAGCACGACCTTCAAATGTTGACGGCACAGTTTCAAACTTATCATCAAGGTCAGTGTCATTATCTGGCTCAACTTGTTGCTTGGCTATGACATTTTTGATTTTATCTTCATCGATCACATTAATCAATCCATTATCTGCTTGTAGCTGTGTAGTATCGGCCGAAACGTCAAAAAACCTGCATGCCGAAAGTAATTAGTTATCCCCGTCGATGTTACATTACGCTAAGCTTTATCTAGCATTATCATGGCATCCAAAACAGTTATTTTTGATTCTATTTGATTCTCAATATCCTCAATCATTTTGTGTACCAACTAATTCCGGTAATGAGTTTTTAGATTTCTTATAACGCCCTGGACCATCGGTTGAAGTACACTGCCCTCCTAGTGGAACAAGCAGTAGGTATGTCCAATAATTGAATTGTTGGGAAAATGAGTTTTTCGATTTCTTTGTTTTTCACCATAAAATTATTATTTTTATTGTTAATCATTAGTTATAGGGATCCTTAATTTTTTGAACATTTTTTTATGTACTTAGATCATTATTTTCGTTTTTTTTTTCATTTTTAAGAAGATACTGCATTTGCAGCTAGTATTATTGTGTATTAAAATAAAAATAAACTTTAAAAAAAAAGAACCGGATGGGCCTCGCTCTGCTGTACACTTGGGGGTGAGTGCGACTCTTCATAGGATAGGTCATTATAATGGATTTGTTAAATTTGAATTCAATGATAGGTATCATTGTATACGAAAAACGATTCTGAACGGAGATGATATGTTTGTCTAGAATATAATACAATGTTATTTATAAATATTGTAATAAGTATATTTTATTTTGAAACGAAAAATTTAGAAAAATCGAAAATTTAAATTGTCTATAAATAAGTCAAAATATGTCAAAATACTTTGAAAACTTAACCATGTATATAGAACGTGTATATATACGAATGTATATAGATTTGGTGAAAATTTCAAGTTATTGTGATTTTTGGTTTTTGAGTTAGAGCATTTTAAAAAAATGTAATTTGTAAAAACGTGATTTTGCGTAAAATTTCCCGTTTTTCGTAATTTTTTTATCGTTTTTTGCGATTTTTTTAAAAAGTATTAAAAAGTTAGATTTTAGACTAGCCAAAGTACCATCTACATTCACTTTCCTTTCAGAAAAGTTGCTACATAAGCAAATCGAAGCATTTTTACTGCCAAAAAAGGTGTCGTCAGACACAAAAAAAATAAAAAAAAAAATAAAAATAAAAACATCATTGTAAAACCAATAGATTCCATCACTCCGTTCAGAATCTAAAATGCAGTATCTCCATAAAAATACTTTTTGTTCTAAAAGGTACCAATTTATATGAATTTTAATTTAAAACTATTAGCTGGTTTAGTGTACAATTCACATTCTGCCTATTGAAATATCATACTAATAATTAAAATAAAATAAAATAATGTAAATTGCATTTAGTATGTTTATGAGTTATTTTAGTAAATTTAAATATTCAAATTAAAAAAACAAAACAAATTTATAAATATTATAAACAGCAAATACATAGTTATTTGAAACTTTTGAATAAACTTATATACCATTTAGTTCATACCTTCATAGAGCAACATGTTACTCGATGGCATATGGTCTATAAAAAGAATAGGCACGAGCACGATCATTCGTTGATAAAATATAAAGTGTACATACTGCAAACAGTTTTAGATAAGATTACTATGTAAAAATGCAGTATTTACATTGAGAAATTATTTTACTAGTAAAATAGGCACTATCTCCATTGGATATACTGCTTTATTCTCTAGGACATGCTACCTGTATGTACATACTGTGTTTTTCCCTATAGTATTTGACAATAATTTGGTCGATACGACATTTTATAATGCATTTTAAAGGCATTTCTAGTGGAGTTACAGTGTTTTTCATAAGGAAAAAACATCGCAAAACTATGCAACTATACCAAATATGAAATAACCTCAAATTTGGAAATTTGGCACTTTCTGCTTGTTCTACTAGGAAGGCAGTACAGCAGTAGTGTTGGTGGGAAAAATACGAATTTTTTTTTTCTTAGGGCGTAACTCATCATTCCAATAATTAAGAGTTTTTTCAAAAATCGCTGAGGTCATCCGGCTTTGATATTATTTTCATAAAATACTGGAAGTGATGTAACTCCTTTAAAACACTGAGGGCTTTTTGATTTTCCAATAACAAGGAGTTTTCTTTTATCAGTTCCAGTCATGTTGGCTGCCACTAAAACTGTTATTCTATCTTTATATAATTTTCTACCCGAGCATTTTTCCCCCTTGAAGCGAAGAGTTTAATCAGGAGTTAATTTTAAAAAAAGGCCTCTTTTGTAGGCATTATACATTTCATCATCACAGTAACCTGCTCGAAGGGATGGCCAATCATTAGCCAGGCTATTTTAGAACACATTTCAATATTAACTGCAGATGACTCACCTGAGATCTTAACGAAATCAATCTTGTGCCGCTGTCGGAAACGCTGAATCCAAGATGCAGAGCATTTGAAATTTTCTATTTTCAATTTTTCAGCCAGTTGGTCAGTTTTTGCTTGCAAAATAGGACCACTTATAGGCACATTCAATACCGTTATTGTTTGAACCATACTAGTACAGCTTCTTCAAGATCCTTATGCTATGTAGTGCGCAGTCGTTTTGCTTTAAGTGACGTGGTCTGAAACATATTTTTCAACGTATCCCAATTCTTCCATATGGTTGATATCGTCGACGAAGAGGTGCTAAACTCTTTTGCGATTACGCTGTTTTTCTTACCATTTTCTAAACTCCCGATTATTCTGATTTTTTCGTCCAACATAAACTGACGACGTGACATGGTGGACGTCTTGACACAACTGATGCTATTTGTAATTTTTATTAACTTGAAAACACCAGAATTTGTAGGAATCATGTTTATTATTAATAAGTAATCCATATCGACACAAGTAATGATAATATGCCAATGATTAAATTATTCAATTATTCAATGACTTAAATAATGGTTGTTAGTCAAGTTCGTTTTATTTTACTCGTTATAGCCGATATCTCGTTATGATCATAATCGTTGTAAACGAATATTTTAACATAAAACCATATAGCTTGAGTCGGGACCTAGTGTTTTGCTCGTCTTAAGCAATATCTCGTACTAACCGGTGCTCGTTGTAGTGATATCTACTGTAATGGAGTATTAAATAAGCAAAATAATCTTTATTGGTCGAATGAAAATCCTCGCTGGTCTGTTCCTATAAACTCAAACATGTTGGGGTACAAAGGTATGGATTGGTAGATTGGTGAAAAGTTACTAGGGCCTCATTTCTACGACGGGACTTTAACGGAAAGGAGAGATTTTTTGCGTGATGATTTGCCACTTCTTTAAGATAATTTATCCTTAGAGACACATAGAAACATGTATTATCAACAAGATAGGTGACCAGCTCATAATTCTCGAGTTCTGCAAGGACTTTTAAAAGTAAGATTTGGTGAAAAATTTATTGCAACATACGGACTAGTCAAGTGACCTTCAAGGTCACCCGTCCTTTACCGTTAGATTTTTTTTTTATTGGGGACATTTGAAAAATGTTGTGTATACTGATCCTCCAATCAACATTCAAGACTTCAAAATAAAATTACATACGCGTATAATCTCTTAAATGAAAATCAAATATTGTTAGCAACTAATCGTGAATGTTCACGTCGATTTGAAGCATGCGTTCTAAATAATGGAGAGACTTTCGAACAGTTTATCGAGTAACTCATGTTTGTGATTTTTATAAATTGAATAATTCAAAAATAATTATTGTAAATAAAAAATGTGTAATAGAATTTAAAATAATAAAATTAAAATTAAAAAATAAATGTCAAAATATTAGATTCTGAACGGAGTGATGAAATCTGTTGGTTTTACAATGATGTGTGTTTTATTTTTTAATTTTTTAGATTCTGAACGGAGTGATGGAATCTATTGGTTTTACAATGATGTGTGTTTTAGATTCTGAACGGAGTGAAGAATGTATTGATTTTACAATGATGTGTTTTTTTTTTTATTCTAATTTTTTTTTTTTTGTGTCTGTCGACACGATTTGGGGCAGTAAAAATGCTTCGATTTGCTTATGTAGCAACTTTTCTGAAAGATAAGTGAATCTATTTAGTACCTTGGGGGGTCAAAAGTAAAAAATTTTCAATATTTTTTAAATGCGACGAGAAAAACCCTAAAAAAATAAGGGAAAAACGGGAGTTTTTACGCAAAACCAGTTTTCGACAAAATCAAATTTTTTATTTTGCTATAACTCAAAAACTAATCGATGTAAATACTTGAAATTTTCACCAAGTGTTAAGATTAGCGTTCTCTATACACCGTTAAATTTTCAAAGTATTTTGATTTTTATTGAGCTATTTATAGACAATTGAGATTTTAAATTTTTTAAATTTTTTTTTTTAAAATAACGATAAAATTTTTTTGGCCGACCAGAAAATCTTGAAAATTTAATTCAACGTTTCTTATAAGTTGTCCCTTAACTGATAAAAAAAAATCTAAAATCGTAAGTCACAAATTTTTTTTATAAGTGCTCAAAGTTCCAATTTATACGAAATATGTAAAAATTGCGAAAATTTGCAAGTTATTTTGTAGAAAAAAATTCATAAAATTTTTCTGTTCATACTAAAGGTTCAAAATTTTAACACTCGGTTATCTATAAGCTACTCTTCAAAAATCTTTAAAAAAATTTATACCGTACTTAGAGGAAAAAATTTATTGACTGTTTGAAATTTAAATATTTACGAAATTGCATAAAATAGCAATTTATTCTCAAACGATTTTTAATATTTGTTATAATTCAAAAAGTATAAGTCGTAGATTTTTGAAATTTCTACCAGCTGTTAAGATTGGTATTTCCTTTATGTCATATTTTTTTCAAAATATTATATTGATTTTTAAGCCACTTATAGGCATTTAAAATATTTGATTTTATTACATTTTATTTTTATAATCGGTGATAAAAAAAAATTGGCTCCTACAAAATACTTGAAAATTTAATAGAAGATTCCACAGAAGTAGTTCTTAATGTCATTCAAAAATTATTAAAATCCATAGGCACAATTTTTTTTTATAAGCGTTTGAACAGCGAATATTGACATAGAATTACATATAAAATATAATATAATGTCAAATAATATCAATATTAAAATATATTTTTGAGTGTTATTTATCTAAATTCTTAATTATGAATGTAAATGATTACCCACCCACCCACCAAAAATTGAGAGACGGCCACCTTTCGATTACCCATCGCCATATCACTGATTGTAGATATTTAAAAGATGTATAAATATTTGTAAGAATTATTAAAGAAAGAAAACAAAAAAAAATTTACTAGTTATTCTGGTTCCACAAATAATAAGTAACTCGTAACTCTGAACTCATAAATGTATGATTGTTATTTTTAATGCATGTGTTCAAAGAAAAATCTTTTCCTTAACACAGTGCTGGTCATAAATAATTTATTAATTAAAATACATTTTACAATACATTACAATAACAAAACAACGCCCGCAGTAATATGACTGTATCCAAATTGCATGCAAAAAAAAAAAAAAAATGGCCGAATTGCATGCCAGGTCTTATAGTGTTCTGTCCGAAATGCATGCTACGTCTTAGAGGTATACGTTCGAATTGTATGCCGGTTCGATTTTAGCAATTTTTAGATTCTGAACGGAGTGTTGGAATCTATTGGTTTTACAATGATGTGTTTTTATTTTTATTTTTTATTTTTTTTTGTGTCTGGCGACACCTTTTTTGGCAGTAAAAATGCTTCGATTTGCTTATGTAGCAACTTTTCTGAAAGGAAAGTGAATGTAGATGGTACTTTGGCTAGTCTAAAATCCAACTTTTTAATACTTTTTAAAAAAATCGCAAAAAACGATAAAAAAATTACGAAAAACGGGAAATTTTACGCAAAATCACGTTTTTACAAATTACATTTTTTTAAAATGCTCTAACTCAAAAACCAAAAATCGCAACAACTTGAAATTTTCACCAAATCTTTATATTGACGTTCTATATACATGGTTAAGTTTTCAAAGTATTTTTATAGACAATTTAAATTTTCGATTTTTGTTTCAAAATAAAATATACTTATTACAATATTTATAAATAACATTGTATTATATTCTAGACAAACATATCATCTCCGTTCAGAATCGTTATTCGTACACAATGATATCTATCATTTCATTCAAATTTAACAAATCCATTGTAATAATGACCTATCCTATAAAAGAGGTGCACTTCACCCCCAACTGTACAGCAGAGCGAGGCCCATCCAGTTTTTATTATTACTTATACCTATACTTCATATCATGTACATACATAAAAAAAAAAAAAAATCAGTAAATTATGTTTGCAATATTTGTAACAAATGAAAATTGAAATAAATATAAAACTCAAAACTTAAAATATTTTTCTGGACTTCTTGTTTCTTATTAAATCATTAAGTAATTAATGTTAAGTATAAATAATATCTGACATTTCAATTTCTTTGGTAATTTTATTTTCTATTGATAACTTAATAATTATAGAACTTAAACTTGATAATCGAATTTGGGACATCGAACTTTGATGATGATTTTTTATTAATTTTTTATTTATTACAGTTTTAAAAATTTCTTTCTGCATTTGCCATCATTACCTGCATAGGTGGATATTTGATTGCATTTTAAGCGGGGCTTAAATGTCAGTTGTTGCAAAATATGTACCTATTTTAATATTTTACACTACGAAATTTATTAATTTTGATCTTTTAAGGGGGCTAAGCCCCCCCAAGCACCCCCCGATCACCGCCTATGATTACCTGTATTACATAAAAATAAAATAATCTATTCATAAATCTGGAAAATATACTGTTATTAAATAATAGTCTACAATTATACATTTTACCAGATTATATATACTGTTTAATTTTGAAATTAACTCATAAAAATTCATATTGTTTTCAATTATAGTCAGAGTTGGGCAAAAACAAATCGAAATGATGAATAAAAAAGTAAAAGCATTACTTTAAAGCATAACAGTAAAAGCATAACTTTAAATTGTGAATGAAAAATAAAAATTATTCAAAATAATTAAACTTGAGAATAAACTAAATAAATAAATTCAATAAATTGTGAAAATATTGAATTTTTGTGTAAATAAATTATGATAACAATATAATATTTGTAACACAGCAAATAATAATAACAAGAAGAATAATCATGACAATAATCTGTATGGCAATCTCTATAAATAGTAACATACTCATGAGTACATAACGTTGATATAATAATATGCATAATAATGCGAGCTACTAATAACCAACAATATAATGTTATAATGATAATTTTACAATAATTTTAAATTATTAAAAAAAAAGAAAGATTAATTTAATGTACATTATATTGGAAAAAAATGAAGGCGATGAAAAAGAAAAAAGCGGTAGGACCAGATGGAGTACCTGTAGAGGTGTGGAAAATGTTAGGAGATGTAAGCATTGGGTGGTTGAAAAATCTTTTTAATAAGGTACTGATAGAGGGAAAAATGCCAGAAGATTGGAGAAAGAGTTTTATTGTACCAATATTTAAAGGAAAAGGAGACATACAAGAATGTGGGAACTATAGAGGAATAAAGCTCATGAGTCATAGTATGAAGATCTGGGAAAAGATTATAGAGAAGAGGATAAGAAGTGAGACCTCGATATCAGGAAACCAGTTTGGTTTTATGCCAGGAAAATCGACAATGGAGCCATTATTTTGTGTTAGGCAATTAGTAGAGAAGTACAGGGAAAAGAATAAAAAACTATGCATGGTTTTTATAGATTTAGAAAAGGCGTATGACAGGGTGCCAAGAGAAGTTTTAAGGTGGGCATTAATGAGAAAAAATGTCCCAAAAATGTATGTTAATTTGATCCAGGATATGTATGAAGGGTCGAGTACTAGTGTCAAGAGTCGGTGTGGAGTATCAGAAGGTTTCAGTATAGGAGTAGGTGTGCACCAAGGGTCAGCTCTAAGCCCCTACCTGTTCTCAGTGGTTATGTATGAGGTTTCAAAGGAGATACAGGGTGAGATACCATGGTGTATGATGTTTGTGGATGATATAGTTCTGATAGGAGAAAACCTAGAAGTTGTCAATAATAGGTTAAATGAGTGGAGGTTAGCCCTCGAAGAAAAGGGATTGAGAATTAGTAGAAATAAAACTGAGTATATTGAGTATGATTTTGGACAAAGAGACCAAGAAGTTGAAGGAATGAGGAGACAACTGACAATAGATGGTGATGTGATAGGTGAAGTTGAGAGCTTTAAATATTTAGGATCTTTTGTTCAAAAGGACGGGGGCTTTGACATTGATGTAAAACATAGGATTAAGTGCGGGTAGATGAAATGGAGAGAAGCATCGGGCGTGTTATGCGATAAGAGAATTCCAATTAGGCTGAAAGGTAAATTTTATAAAAGTGTAGTGAGACCAACTATGCTGTATGGTTCAGAGTGTTGGGCGGTTAACAGGAGAATAGAACAAAGTATGAGTGTCGCGGAAATGAGAATGCTTAGATGGTTGAGTGGAGTGACAAGAGAAGATAGAATAAGGAATGAATACGTGAGAGGTAGTGTTGGTGTAGCGCCAATTGTGGACAAGATGAGAGAAAATAGGCTGAGATGGTTTGGGCATGTGATGAGGCGAGAGGAAACGAATGCAGTAAGAGTGGTTATGAAGATGGACGTTGAAGGGAAAAGAGGAAGAGGAAGACCAAAAAAGAGATGGTTGGAGACTTTGGAGAATGACATGAGGGCTGTCGGTGTGTGCAGAGGAGATGTGATTGACCGAGTAAAGTGGAGGTGTAGGTCAAGGGTGGCCGACCCCAAATAGTTGGGAGGAAGGCGAAGTAGAAGAAGAAGAAGAAGAATTAGGATGGGTTGGCAGTTGCATACAGCGACATAGTTTGTCAGTCTAGAATATTATACATTATATTATATTTTAAATGTAATTTTATGTCAATATTCGCTGTTCAAACGCTTAGAAAAAAAAAAATTGTGCCTATGGATTTTAATAATTTTTGAATGACAATAAGAACTACTTCTGTGAAATCTTCTATTAAATTTTCAAGTATTTTGTACGAGCCAATTTTTTTTAATCACCGATTATAAAAAAAAAAAAAATGTAAAAAAATCGAATATTTTAAATGCCTATAAGTGGCTGAAAAATCAATATAATATTTTTAAAAAAATATGACGTAAAGGAAATGCCAATCTTAACAGCTGGTAAAAATTTTAAAAATCTGCGACTTATACTTTTTGAATTATAACAAATATTTAAAATCGTTTGAGAATAAATCGCTATTTTATGCAATTTCGTAAATATTTAAATTTCAAACAGTCATAAAATTGTTTCTTCTAAGTCCGGTAAAATTTTTTTTAAAGATTTTTGAAGAGTAGCTTATAGATAACCTAGTGTTAAAATTTTGAACCTTAAGTATGAACAGAAAAATGTTTATGAATTTTTATCTACAAAATAACTTGCAAATTATCGTGATTTTTACACATTTTATATAAATTTGAGCATTAAGGGCTTATAAAAAAAATTTGAGTAAACCGATCACCGATATTAATAATCAATAGAAAATAAATTGTATTACTTCAGGCCCTCTGCAAACAGGCCTGGGTGAATCTGCACTCTGTAATCCCTTTTAGTTACGCCACTGGTTCAGTGTAGTTTTTTTTGTGGCAGAGGTTTCCGGGTCACGATCTTCTGAAAAAAAATAGTTTTTAAGTCGTAAATGATTTGCTACTGAGGTATAGAGAAAGATAACATTAATTTATATCATATGGTTGTAAATACCACTTAATTTATAATATAATAATATAGTTATTAGTTCATTCCTTATGTGTATTTTTATAATATTATAAAATTATTTATTTTTTAGAAAAACTCTCCCACAAAAAAATTGAAAATACGCCTCTGATTATGTCTATATTAGTGATTGATACCTTCCAGTGAAAACTATCGAACTCTTCGATAATTTATTCAATTGTATTTAAGAAGCTATTGTATATATACAGGCTCCCCACAAAGGGGGGGGGGGGTCAGTGAGGTCTATGGTACCGAGGCCCAGACCCTCAAGAGCAGGGACGGTCTGGCCCAGGGTGCTATACACCAAGTAGCACCCCGGGCTCCCATTCGTATTTATGATCCGGGCTCCTGATTTCTAGTATCGGGTCCTTTTTAATTTAACTCGTATTAATTGTAATGTCGAATAGAAAGATAAATTATAACATAAATCAACAATTCTGTTATTATTATATTTAAAATGTTATATCGTATCACTCGTGTGATATATACCTTTGAGTGGGTTAAAATCAAATTTTTTTTAAAAATTAATTTACTCTAACCTACCTACAAATATAAATAGTTACTATTTTTTTTTTTATATAAGTGTCTATATTATATTCATGAAGAAGAAGTAAAAATTAACAGAGGAGTTAGACAGGGTTGCACATTATCCCCAATTATATTCAATGCATATATTCAAGAAGCAATAAATATGATAAAGGAAAATGTCAATTTAGGTATAAAGATAAATGGACAAAAAATAAGTATGCTACGTTTTGCCGATGACATAGCTTTAATTGTTGAAAGCAGGGAAGACTTGGCTCGACTAATTAAAGCGATGGATAAAATATTCGAAAAAGAGTTGGAAATGAGAATAAATGTGAATAAAACAAAAGTACTGGTATGTGAAAAGAAAAATAATACAAGAATACAAATATAAGAATTGTATACTCTTATTACTTTTAATTCAGAGTTAATTTTATATTATTTGTATCTGTTTTTGTTACGCTTTACTACACTTATTTAGTTTTTAGTTTTTATCTAATATGTTTCCATTATATAATTTGTAAAAGGGTATATACCCGTTGATATACAACATAAATAAATACAGATAAAAATACGAAACCAAACAATGGAACAAGTAGATGAATTTACATACCTGGGAAGCGCAATCAGTAAGGATGGAAGAAACAGAAGTGAAATTATAAAACGTATCGGTCAAGCAAAAATAGCCTTTAACAAAATGAAAACTATGTTCACATCAAGAAGTATTAGTCTAAAAATAAGAAAAAACCTATTAAAGACGTACGTATGGAGCATTGCCCTGTACGGGTGTGAAACCTGGACAATAACAATGAAAGAACAAAGAAGACTTGAGGTGTTTGAAATGTGGTGCTTTTGTAGGATGCTAAGGATAAGCTGGATAGACAGAGTAACCAATGTAGAAGTATTGGAAAGAATATCAGATGGAAAGTTACTATGGAATAACATAGAAGACGGAACGAATGGATAGGCCATATTATAAGACACTAAGGGCTGTTGAAACAGATAATAGAAGGAACAGAAGAAGGAAAGAACCGCAAGGGAAGACCAAGATTTGAATTCATTCAACAGATAATAAAGGACCAAGGATGTGACTCATATGTGGAAATGAAAAGGAAGGCGGATAAGAGAAAAGACTGGAAGATGGCTGCAAATCAATCTACGGATTGAATCCATAGAGAGAGAAAGAGACCTAAACAAGAACCATACACAAGAAATCACAAATTAGAAGGACTCGACATCCAACCACATCTAATAAAAGACAACTAAAAGGGGCTTGTAGTAGGGCAGCAGCTATTACAATATTGGGTGTAGGTTTATCATCTACACGCCAGACAGCAGCCAACAGATATGGGAGACTGTACGAATGATAGCTGCACTGCGATACGGAAGGCAACGGGAAACCACCGTATTAATATCCCAAGTAACAGCCATATCTTCTTTTCAAGATAAGAGGGAAGAGATGGCTGCAAACCAATCCACGGATTGAAACCATAGAGAGAGAGATTATATTCATGTCTGCATCATACTTCCAAAAAGTACATGACATGTAACATAACATTGTTATTATTATTTTTTTTTATATTTACATAGCTGGACTCTTTCCTAACTTAGGGAAGTTTAAAAAAAAAATATACTGGCCCTTAATTAATTTTGCACCCCAGGCCAAAAGTAGCCAGTCCGCCCCTGCTCAAGGGGCCCATGCAAATTATATAATTTAATACGTCTTATACTATACAATTTATTTATTTACTTAAATAAATAATGTTGTTACAATACAAAATATTTAATTATTATTAAATATTTTAATACAAAAATTATTATTATGATGATCACAAAGGTAACTCAGGTAAAATAATTGAATAGAATTTATACAATAGTACAATAATATAATATACAATATACAATAATACAATTTATACAATAGTATACAAATACGAATAATTTTTCCAAAACCATTATTCCTTAAAAGATATTAATAGCACAGGCTACAGAAGATAAGATAAAACTGGCCGGTGTCTCAGTAATCGCCCGATCGCCGTGTTGTTCGTCCGTATATTTTATTTATCAATGTTTTATACAGTAACTCACGACCATAAAATTACAATAACAATAATTTTACGTGAATATAATATTTTATAATATTATGATATCTTAATGTCAATTTTATTTGTTTTAATTTTACTAGTCATGGTCCGTATGTAGTTTGTCCGTAAATTGTGGTTTTTCGTTTATACACATTCAAATATCGGGCTTTCAAGAAAATGTCTGCACTATACAAACATAAGTCTGGATCTCAAAAACGAAAATTGAAACTAGAAAAAGAAGAAAAAGTATTTGCAAGCACTCAGGTAATAAGTACATTTTTTAAACCAAAAGAGTCTGAAAAAAATGAAGATTCTGTGGAAACCATACCACCTAAAAACAAAATATTCGAAATAAATATTTCTGAAAAATCTAATAATATTTCTCCTGAAATTCATGAACATCACGAATATAATAAAAATCCAAGTGTCAGTTCTTCTTCTTTGCACGAAATAAAAAGTAGCGATTTCACCGATCCTGGTTTATGGCCTCTACAAATGAACGACGATATTCGTCAACAAATTATCATGGAAATTCCTACCAATTTTGATAATTTATTGAAAATAAAAATAACTATATCTAAAGATTTAGATAATAATCAACTGCCACGCACCTACGGAAGAAAAAGAGGAAGAAGTTAAGAACACATTCTATGAAGACCTCGAACGAGTATATGATACGCTTCCAAGACACAGTGTAAAACTAGTTATTGGAGATATGAATGCAAAACTAGGACAAGAGGAAGAATACAAACCAAAAATTGGCAGAGAGAGCTTACACAGTATATCAAATGATAATGGAACAAGATTTGTTAACTTTGCTACCTCCAGGGACATTATTATCAGTAGTACTTATTTCCCAAGAAAAAATATCCTCAAGCAAACTTGGATATCACCCAATGGAAGAACATGTAACCAAATCGACCACCTGGCGATCGATAAAGAGCACCGATCATGGATAAAAAACATCCGCAGTTTCAGAGGAGTGGATGGTGATACGGACCATTACTTAGTGGTAGCCACCATGACAAAAAAATTCTCAACCAGCTGGAAGATGAAAAAAAGTAAAAGTAAGCTAAAGATGCTGAATGTTGAGAAAATCAAGGATCCAATAGAAATAAATAAATATAGAAACAATATATCCGAAGAAGTCAAAAGAATAAAGAACCAACAGTGCACCACAGATGACAATCAGCAGACGAGGTGGAAGAACTTAAAAGTTACAATTGACATAGCCGCAAAAGACCTCAGAACAAGAAATACAAACATAAAAAAGAAACATTGGTTCAACGAACAATGCCAGAGGGTAATAAGTATACGCAATGAAACGAGATTAAAAATGCTACAAAATACAACTCCAGAAACCACAGAAGAATACAAAACCAAGAAAGAAATAGCAAAAAAAATAATTAGAAGGGAGAAAAGACTAGCGGAAAAGGAAATGTTGGAAAATATAGAAAAAGGCTACAAGAACCCAAGAGAATTTTTCAAAAAATGCAAAACAGTTAGACAAGACTTTAAAGCTCAAACCTTCATCATAAAAGATGATAATGATGACATACTCACAGAACCTACAAAAATAGTCGAAAAATTCCGGCTCCACTTCGAGGAGTTGTTAAATAACAATAGTACCAATGGAAACTTTGATAAATATGAGGAATTGATTTACTAAACAGCAGAAACAGAGTTAGTCGAATCAGATCCGGAAGAAATAGATCTTATCATCAAAGGTCTCAAAAACTTTAAAGCCCCAGGGGAGGATGAAATTAACCCGGAACTACTAAAGCTAGCGGGAAAAGACCTAAAGACAGAACTATACCTTCTAATAAAAGACGTATGGAAAAATGAATGTATGCCCAAGGACTGGAACCTAGGGATGATATGCCCAATCTTCAAAAAAGGAGATATGAAGAAAGTAACAAACTATCGTGGGATATCACTACTGGACTCTGCATACAAAGTGTTATCAATAGCCATTTTAAGAAGACTAGAAATATACGCGAAGGATATAATCGGAGAATACCAATGTGGTTTTAAAAAAGGCAAGTCCACGATAGACCACATTCACACGCTTAGACAACTCATGGAAAAACACTACGAGTATAATAAAGACCTACATATACTGTTCGTGGACTTTAAGCAAGCATACGACAGCATCAACCGAGAACAATTGTGGATAATTCTGAGAAACTTTGGCATACCTGACAAATTAGTGAGACTAGTCCAAATGTGTAATGAACAAACCTATTGCAAAGTACGGTTTTTAGGAGAAGTATCCACAAGATTTGAATGCAAAACTGGTCTGAGGCAGGGTGATGCGCTATCCCCAGTACTATTTAACCTAGCCCTGGAAAAGGTAGTTCAAGACGCAACAGACACGAAAGAAATGGAGGTAATAGGGACTCATACCTTGCTTGCTTATGCAGATGATATCATTATACTAGGAAAATCTAAACACGATGTCGAGGAGAGAGCAAAAAAACTAATAAATGCCAGCAGCAACATGGGACTAGTTATAAACAAGAGTAAGACCAAATATATGGTAATGACTAGGAACGCAACGACCAAGGGTAATCTACACGTCGGAGATCTTACTTTCGAACAGGTAGGAGATTTCAAGTATTTGGGAGTAAACATAAATGAAAAAAACAACATGCATAATGAAATTAAGATGAGATTAAATGCAGCAAATAAATGTTACTTCACAATGAGAGAAATGCTATCCTCCAAGCTACTGTCAAGACGTACAAAAGAGCGCCTATACTGTACATACATGCGTCCCATAGTGACGTATGCATGTGAGACATGGTCTAGCACCCAGGGGGATGAAAAAAAACTACAGAACTTTGAAAGGAAAATATTAAGAAAAATTTATGGACCAGTATATAACAATGAATTGGAAAGATTTGAAAGAAGGAATAATGAAAATCTGCAACAACTATACAATAAACCGAGTATAAGACACTTCTTAATCAGAAAAAGGCTGGAATGGGCAGGCCATGTCTGGCGAGCCGAAGACACGATAATTAAGAAAGTCACGGAAAGTAAAATAACAGGGAAAAGACCAAGAGGCAGACCCCGGCAGAGATGTATGATAGAGTAGAAAAAAACTTAAAGAAGATCAACCCATTGCTAGATATGGGAGTGGCATCGGATAGGGAGAAGTGGAAAGGCATTTTAGAAGCGGCGATGGTCCTCAATGGACCGCTATAAGCCTAAAAGAAGAAGAAGAATATCTAAAGATTTATCTGGTAAATCGTTTTCTGAATTTTTATTATATACCAAGTCATCAAACAACAGAGAAAAACATCCACGAGATTGGCTAATTTATAGTTATTTCAAACAAACATTATATTGCTTCCCTTGTTTATTGTTTAGTGATAATCTTACTGAAGCAATTAAAACTCGTAGCGTTTTAGCAAAGAGAAGCGGATTTTCTCCAAAAATAATACCGTGAAAAAAGTTATACAATAGGCTTCCAATTCATGAAAACAGTGAAAATCATCATACTTGTTATTGTATGTGGAAAAATTTACAACAGTCTCTGCTAGGTTTTGGAGTAGATACCCAATTACAAAAACAAATTCTTAGTGAAACAGAAAAATGGAAAGCTATCTTAAAAAGACTTCTATATGTGACTTTATTTCTAGCTTCTAGAGGATTGCCTTTTCAAGGCAGTAGTACTAAAATTGGTGACGTAAATAATGGTAACTTTCTAGAGGTTTTAGAACTTCTTGGACATTACGATGAGGTAACTAGAGAACATTTGTCATATGTTCAAAAACACCAAAGTGAAGGTGATAGTATGCAAGGAAAAACCCATTATTTATCTTGGATGAGTCAGAATGAATTTATTTCCCTTTGTGGTGATAAGGTTTTAAAACATTCTTAACGAACGAACTGAATCAATATATTTTAGCATTATTGCCGATGCTACTCCCGACGTTTCACACCAAGATCAGAATGTGTTAATTTTAAGATATGTTTTGCGTAACAAGGAGACAAAAACATTTGAAATGAAAGAAAGGTTTATTGAGTTTTTAAACTTCAATGAAAAAACAGGTGAAGGTATTACTACAATGCTATTAGCAGCATTGGACCGTCTTAAAATTCCATTAGCAGATTGTCGAGCCCAGATTTATGATAACGGTTCTAATATGAGTGGGAAAATTAAAGGTGTACAAGCTCGTATTCTAGAAAATAATAAATTTGCTTTTTATTAGCCATGCAGCGCTCATTCCCTTAATATTGTTGGTGTCAATGCAGTAAAAATTATTTCTCGAGTTAAAACTTTTTTTGGATGTGTACAAAGCTTATATGTAAGTTTTAGTAGCAGCCCAACAAAATGGAAAATTTTAAATGAAAAGATTGGTGTATCGTTAGAATCTCAGTCTGAAACACGATGGAGCTCCCGTGTTTCAGCCATACGTCCGATTGTAAAACATTTACCTGGAATTTTAAATTCGTTAAATAGAGTATTAACTGCAATTAACTTGACAGACAAAATGTATAGTGAAATATTGTCTTTAAAAAAATATTTTTCTTCAATTGAATGCATAGCAATGGCAAGTTTTTGGTTTAAAGTATTTTCTTCTTTAAATGAACGAAATTTAATAATACAGTCCAGAGGTATATCTCTTGAAATTGAAATTGATTTAATTAAAAATTTGATAAAAAAACTAAAAATTATAAGAGATGAATAGCCTAAAATTTTAAATGAAGCTAGTTTAGTGGCAAACAATTTGAATATTTCACCATGTTTCCCAGACGAAGGAAAAAGGACAAAGAGAAAAAAAGTTTTTCATGACGATATTCCTTTAAAAACAATTATTCAACCTAGTAATGAAATTACAGCACAAGATTGTTTTAAGAGATATGTTATATTTACTAGTATAGATGTTATTATAACCGATTTAACACATCGTTTTGAAGCACATCAAAAACTTTGTAACCTGTTTTCTCCCATTTTATGCTATATGAAATTATCAAGTGGAGATCTTGAAGCAAACGTAAAAAAAATTATAGAAATATATTCAAATGATCTATCACCTACCTTGTAGAATGAATTATTACATTTAAAAAAAATACAAAAATCAGTCTTTCAAACCGAAATGAAAATACCTCCACTAAAACTATTGAACGAAGTCTATGCAAAGAAATTAGAAACTATTTTTATAAATATTTCTGTTGCTCTAAGAATTTTTTGTACATTACCAATCTCTGTCTCTGAAGCAAAAAGAGCGTTTAGTAAGTTGGGAAATCAACTTAAAACTTGGCAAATGGCTTCAACTTAATTCCCTAGGAATTCTATCAATTGAAAATCAACTTGCATCAAAAATTAACTTCGATGATATTATATATGACTCTGCCAAAAAAAAAGCAAGAAAAGAAAAATTTAACTAAGTTTAAATTAACTGATAATATGTATTTACAGCGTATGATATAATTTATAGGTCTAGATATAATTATAATAATCAAATATATTATAAATATTAATATTTTATATTTTATTTCAACACCATTTATTATGAATTATAAATACTTTTTAAACAGTTTTATGATTTTTATCCAGTGAATTAAATATTAATTAAAAATAATGGTATATATGAGTCTTTAACTTATTTCAAGGTAATTTACATTTGCTGAAATTTTAAAGAAACGTTCAGCTGATAAAGAAACTTAAAAACTGATATTTAGTACATAATATTATAAAAATAAAATAAATTAGTATGAATTATAGTATAACTGTTATAAATACAATGGGGCCCCGATTTTTTTTCAGTACTGCCATTAAAAATGTTATGTGGGGGGCCTGTATATATATCTGAGAGAAGGTACAACCGATTGATTTAATTATTTTCTAAAATATCTATTCATGCATAAAATTAAACTCAACAAGGACCCTGGAATTTTACATAAAGCCGGTTCTGGCTAATATCGGATTATCGGTATTATTTGATCAGATAAAGTTGTTTTTGTTTATATTTTAATATTTTTTTTTACATAAACATTTAACTTATAGTGAAATTTATACCTACCTAATAAATTTAATAAATATTAATTTTTAAGATTTTATTATTAATGATTATATTAAAGTATGAGTAGATGAATAATGGAGTGATAAATCTTGTCATAGCTAATATTTACTTAAATTTTTTACCCCTTTCTCTGAGCTATATTCCTCGGTGCGTCCGAATTGCATGCCAAAAAAATAAACATAAATTGGAATGTCCAAATTACATACCAGGTCTTATGCCGGGTTCGCAATATTGCAATTTCTTGCATTGTAGACTTGCTTGCAATACATATCATGCAAGAATACGCTAGTAATACGCAAGTGCATGTTCACATATATGCTTGTATATGTGTAGTCTTGTATGTATTTAAATATTGTTTAGTTTCAAAAGTGATCGCAAGTAGATGTGCTGTTTTTTTAAATATTTATATTTTTTAAATGGATCCAACAAGAAAAGGAGTAGTTATTGTTTGCGATACGCTTCGTAAAGAAATCTTAAAAAAGAATCAAAAAGCTTTAAAAAAAAGATTATGGGTTCGACAATGGATTAGTAAAAGAAATAGTGTTGGCACATCAAATAGTTTGTTTTAAATTATTTAAAAAATTTACTTAAAACAAAATTCAAAAATTTAAAACACAATCACATTATCCACGTGGTTCACTATTCGTGTTCGATAATGAACTGGCATACAATTACCTAATTGCATTCAATTACTGTCCGACATGCCGGACTGCATGCAAGAACTTGCATGCGTATTATCATTGATTATAAATACTATAATAGTAGTATATAATATATAATAGTATTTATAATCAATGGTATTATCAACGTTCACATTTGTTCAATTTTGTTCTTGCACGATTAAAAATAAGCATGCGGGAAGAAGCATACTAGAAATTGCAATAGTGTGAACCATCGGTGGAAATCGTGGGAAGGGGGGGGGGGGGGTTGAGGGGGATTAGCCCCCCCAAAATCCCCCCAAGCCCCCCAAACATTCTTGCAAACATAACAATTTTGTAGTTTTATTTTCTTATATTATATTCAAAATTTGTTTAGAATCATTTATGAGGGGTTGTGGGGGCATAGCCCCCCACGGCTTTGGTTTGTGAGAACAATCGTAGCCCCCCAACTTTTTCAATGGATTTCCGCTTATGGTGTGAACCCGGCATTAGAGGGTTCTGTCCGAATTGCATGTCGGGGCGTCATGCGTTTGGGCGAATTTTTAAAAATTGCAATGTGTTTGAGCAATTTAGCATTTAGCATATTTTTAGAAATTTTTAAGCTATAGGTCGTATACGTACGTATGTATAGACATTTAATGATGTTTAATACCAGATAACAATATTATTATATCGATAAGATATATTTATAGAGATAAGTATTGATTATAGATTATAGAGTATAGATGATAAACTTTAAAATTGTTTGATGTAAAGTTTTTCTGTGTCCGGTCCGCATAGAAGACAGAAGCAACGTAGTACGTTTTTGAACGTTAACGATAACTTAACTGTAGTGTGATCATGGAACCCCAAGTAGAAAAAATGTTTAGTGAAAAAAACAAAACACTTGTTGCGATTGATGATTTTAAATTTTATTTTCAAAAGTTATTTTGCAATGATATTGAAAGGTAGGCTTGTTGTAAACGTTCATGTACGGCTTACATAAAATTAAACAGTGAACATACAGTTATATTCCGCAAGATAGATCATAATTACGACAAAGATGACAAACAAAAATTAAATAGACAACAGTATGTAATAATTTAAAACGTAAAACTGTAAATGATCCTTTTGAAAAACCAAGTAAAATATTACATCGTGAGTTATTAGTACATGGACGACACATGACACCACACGAGTTCGAAAAAATTTTCATCAAGCATTTATCCTAAACTGCCGGACACTTTGATTGATTTACATACAGCTTTAGATAATTTGAATATAAAAACTAATAGAGACGAAGATTTTTTTATTTATTAATAATCATGAAAAAAATATATTAGCTTTTACAACAGAAGCAAATTTAAAATATTTAAGTGAGTGCGAAATTTTGTTTGTTGACGGTACATTTAAAAGTTGCCTTAAAATTTTCTACCAATTATTCACAATTCACGGAGTTAAAAATCATAACTATACACCACTAATTTTTTTTTTTACTAATGGGAAAATCAAAAAAAATTTATGAAGACGCTTTGACCAATATATTGATGATAATGAACGATTTGAACTTAAATATATCATCAAAAATAATTTACGCTGACTTTGAACTATAGTTATAGCTATAGCTATTCATTCTGCACTTCTAATTGTTTTTCCAAATGCAATAAGGAAAGGATGTCGTTTTCACTTAGGTCAGAGTATATGGAAAAAATTCAATTAGTAGGCTTATGTACAAATTTTAAAAGGAAAACAGAATTTGAAATATTTTTAAAATTATTTTTTGGACTGTCATTCTTAAATCCAAATGATGTAGACGACTGTTTTACAAACGAAATCATGGCAATTCAACCTAACGATGATCGTATTCATGAATTTTTAACTACTTCTTAGAAACTTATGTGATAGGTAATAGTTTATTTTCACCATCTATTTAGGCTGAATTTTCTTATTCCACAATGCGTACAACCAATGTATGAGAATCATTTCATTTTAAACTGAATAGCATGTTTTACTCTCCAAAACCTAATATATATTAATTAGTCAATATCTTAAAACAAGTACAATGTGATATATATGTAAAAATGCGTAGTTCAAATTTGAATAATAGACGTTGGGAAATATTAGAAAAAGAAAAATTTATAAGTAAAGAGATGACGGAATTTAAAAATAATGAAATTAATAGAATTAAATATGTGGAAAAGTTGGCATACATAGCGTTGCCAATAGTAAAATAAATAAAACAATAACTACTACTACAAAACATTTTACTAACCTTTAATATTAATCGTTTTACTAAATGCTATTTATTTAAAAAATTTAAAAACAAATAAAATAAATATTACCCATATAAAAATATTTTTGTACTTAATTTAAATCATCTAAATCATCAAACAAAAAAAAAAAAACAATTCATTTTTAATCATACCCGTGGAATTCACGGACAGTTCCAAATCTGTCAAAATGAGAGGGAAAACGGATTGATAAAATAAAGCATCCCAGGATATAAAAATTAATAATAAAAAAAGAACCGGATGGGCCTCGTTCTGCTGTACACTTGGGGGTGAAGTGCGACTCTTCATAGGATAGGTCATTATTATAATGGATTTGTTAAATTTGAATGCAATGATAGATATCATTGTATACGAATAACGATTCTGAACGGAGTTCATATGTTTGTCTAGGATATAATACATTGTTATTTATAAACATATTAAAAAGTATATTTTATTTTGAAACCATAAATATATTTTTCAATTAGGATGGGTTGGCAGTTACATACAGCGATATAGTTTGTCAGTCTAGAATATTATACATTATATTATATTTTACATGTAATTTTATGTCAATATTCGCTGTTCAAACGCTTATAAAAAAAAATTGTGCCTATGGATTTTAATAATTTTTGAATGACATTAAGAACTACTTCTGTGGAATCTTCTATTAAATTTTCAAGTATTTTGTACGAGCCAAATTTTTTTTATCACCGATTATAAAAAAAAAAATGTAAAAAAATCGAATATTTTAAATGCCTATAAGTGGCTTAAAAATCAATATAATATTTTGAAAAAAATATGACACAAAGGAAATACCAATCTTAACAGCTGGTAGAAATTTCAAAAATCTGCGACTTATACTTTTTGAATTATAACAAATATTTAAAATCGTTTGAGAATAAATCCCTATTTTATGCAATTTCGTAAATATTTAAATTTCAAACAGTCATAAATTTTTTTCCTCTAAGTATGGTATAAATTTTTTTAAAGATTTTAGAAGAGTAGCTTATAGATAACATAGTGTTAAAATTTTGAACCTTAAGTATGAACAGAAAAAATTTATGAATTTTTATCTACAAAATAACTTGCAAATTATCGTGATTTTTACATATTTCGTATAAATTGGAACTTTGAGCACTTATAAAAAAAAATTGTGACTTACGATTTTAGATTTTTTGTTATCAGTTAAGGAACAACTTATAAGAAACCTTGTATTAAATTTTCAAGATTCTCTGGGCAGCCAAAAAAATTTTATCGTTATTTAAAAAAAAAATACTTAAAAAAATTGAAAATTTCAATTGTCTATAAATAGCTCAATAAAAATCAAAATACTTTGAAAATTTAATGGTGTATAGAGAACGCTAATCTAAACATTTGGTGAAAATTTCAAGTATTTACATTGATTAGTTTTTGAGTTATAGCAAAATAAAAAATTTGATTATGTCGAAAACTGGTTTTCCGTAAAAACTCCCGTTTTTCCCAAATTTTTTTATGGTTTTTCCCGTCGCATTTAAAAAATATTGGAAATTTTTTACTTTTGACCCCCCAAAGTACCAAATAGATTCACTTTTCTTTCAGAAAAGTTGCTACATAAGGCATTTTTACTGCCCCAAATCGCGTCGACAGACACAAAAAAAAAAAAAAAAAAAAAAAAACACACATCATTGTAAAATCAATACATTCTTCACTCCGTTCAGAATCTAAAAAATAAAAATAAAAACACATCATTGTAAAACCAATAGATTCCATCACTCCGTTCAGAATCTAAAAATTGCTAAAATCGAACCGGCATACAATTCGGACGTATACCTCTGAGACGTAGCATGCAATTCGGACAGAACACTATAAGACCTGGCATGCAATTCGGCTATTTTTTTTTTTGCATGCAATTTGGATACAGTCATATTCCTGCGGGCGTTGTTTTGTTATTGTAATGTATTGTAAAATGTATTTTAATTAATAAATTATTTATGACCAGCACTGTGTTAAGGAAAAGATTTTTCTTTGAACATATGCATTAAAAATAACTATCGTAATACATTTATGAGTTCAGAGTTACGAGTTACTTATTATTTGTGGAACCAAAATAACTTGTAAATTTTTTTTTGTTTTCTTTCTTTAATAATTCTTACAAATATTTATACATCTTTTAAATATCTACAATCAGTGATATGGCGATGGGTAATCGAGAGGTGGCCGTCTCTCAATTTTTGGTGGGTGGGTGGGTAATCATTTACATTCATAATTAAGAATTTAGATAAATAACACTCAAAAATATATTTTAATATTGATATAAACGAATGTCAGTATTCAGTGGCCACTAACTGGATATACTAATATACTTGCCTCTAAACATTTTTGAGTTTGCTACCCCACTGCCTACAACGAAAGAAACAACAAATTGATTATCTCTTATAATTATTTCTTTGGGGATTGTTGATTTAGCATTTAAAATATTACAGAATCAAATGCATACAACTATACTTCCGGTGAAGCAAATTTTGTTTTTTATTTTTATTTCTAAATTTTATTAATAAAGAGTATAATAAGTGTATAATGAGCGTTAGTAGATTATAATAGCGAAGGCCTAATTAAAGTTGAAAACTTCTTATTGAAAGTTTTAGTCAATAATTTCATTAATATCTGACCGGTTTATCGGAAATCATAAATAATCTATTATGTTTACACCACATATTTAAAAAATTATCAAACCGGTCGAATTTTAAAACATTTTTTGGGAATTTATCTTATGTGAATTGGTCATACTTAATTTCTGTTATTGATTATGTTATCATCGAACACTTGAACAGTATTCAATAACTTTAATTACTATATGTAATTTGTATTTATACCGAGTTATAAACCTTTTTAAAAACCATGGAAAACGTCTCAAAATACTTTATTTTATAGAATTACAAATTGTTTGCTTTTAATTAATTTGTGTAATAATGGCAATGCAATTTAAAAAACCCAAACGAAATTTACGAGTGAGAGACACTGACGGTCTCTATGATAATGAAAATGAGGAACAAACAGACGTAGATGCAGTACTTAAGCTATCAAAACCATCTAAAGAAAAAATATTGAAGAAAGTTAATATTTTGAGTTTTGGTGACGAGTTAAATGAATGTAAGTATTTTTATATTTAGTATTAATTTTTATACTTAACTTAATAATGTTTTTCTTTAAAGGTGATGATGGTGAAGAATTTAAAGTTAAAAAGTCTTCTTATAGTAAAAAAATTAAAAAGCAAATGAATAAAGAAAAAATGGGTCGAGACAAATTAGAAAATGGTAAAAAATCTAAAATTCTTAGTGATGCAATAAAACCAATTAAAGAGAAACAAACAAATTTCAATGTAAATCTACCTATTATCTTAACTATATGTAAATATAACAATTATTTAATTCAATATGATTTTTCAGTCAGAACCTGTGGAAAAAGAAATAATGCTTACTGGCCGTGCTGCTGAAATGGCTGGCTATATATCATCTGATGAAGAACCTGATTCATATAATTCTTCTTCACATCGATTTTCCAATCCTGATCAAGTTAAATTATTATTAAGAAGTAAGAACTTTTGGTTTATTATTTATAACAAATCAATTATTTTTTATTATTATATATTATTTAAATGTTGTTTTATAAATATATTTTAAGAGGGTCAAATTCCTGATGCTGCATTAATTCATGCGGCTAGAAAACGTAGGCAACAAGCACGTGATTTAGGAGAAGATTTTATACCAATATCAACACAACCACAAAAGTATTTAAAAAAAAAAAAAATAATCATAATAATTCAAAGATTGTTTACTTCATAAAATTAATTGTTAAGTGAATCCAATGCTGACACTGAGCAAGTTACTGGTCGACGTTTAACACGAGAAGAAGATGAATTAGAAGATAGTGATGATGATGGTATAATTGTTATGTCTGGAATTGTGAGTCAAGCTGAGGATCGAAAAAAAAGTTTACATACTACTATGGCTGGTAAATAATCATGCATATATTCTATACCAAAACATTTGTTTTATATTAATTCATTTTTTAGACCGTACTAATAACAATAGTGATTATGAAGATCCTGATGAACTTGATGAAGATAATGATTGGGAAACTCAACAGATAAGAAAAGCAGTTACCGGATCACAATTAGCTGCAGCTCAACAGGAATCTGTTGGCTTGGCTGCCATGTATAACAATATTACCTCTCAGTCTATGGTTATGCAAGAGCAACCTAATGCACAAGCAATGATAAATCAGAGGCCTCGTTTCCCTAACTCATATGTTCCACAAGGATTGATGACTAAATTAAACCCTGATGAAATCATCTATAAAACTAGAGAAATGTATGTTATTTTAATATTCTTGGCATTTTTATGTTTGTTGATTGTATTTGTTTTTAGATTAAATGAGTTGAAAGAAAAACGGATTCCAGATCAAAAATATTTTGAAGATATGACTGATGAAATACCAGAGATTAAGAATAAAATTGAAGTATTAAAAAAAAATGTTCCAGAGTTAGCTGAATGTTTTCAGTTTTATCAAGATTTGCGTGGGTACGTCACTGATCTGGTAGAATGTCTTGATGAAAAGGTAGGCGAGTTTTCTAGTTGTAGTGATGTTATTTCAATAGACAGACTAGTTAAAGAACTTCTATTAAAGAAATAGTTGAAGATATTTTACTCCAACAATGTGTTTATGTTATTTGAATTATAATTCATTGTATTTATGCTTTAAAATATATTTTTAAATTTTTTTTATATTCTCATCTATTATTAATAAGAAATAAGACATTTTAATATGTATTTCAAATAAATATTGAAATATTTCATATTCTTTCATTAAAGTGAAAGTGTAAAATTGCTGGTTCAATGATTGCCAGCAGTTTTGCTTTGCTTTTTGCTAGACCACCTTCCAATTAAAAATACCCGTCACCATCTTACTCAACCTATTGTTAAACTACTGTTTTAATATATCTGTACTAATTCGAGTTTAAACAACTACTACTGTTTATCTTTATTGTATTCAATGGCCATAGATGCTGCGGATTAAAAAAAAAAAAGTGTCAGTTATTATTTATTTTGTTAAAATAAGAATAAGAACATAAGAATTTTATTAGAAAAGAATACAATTTTATTAACATTTTTGTATTTTTAAATTATAAAGTACCGTGTCATTTTTAATTTGATTATAAATTATTTAAAACTACAATTGCCCATTTCAACTATTTTGTTAGTGCTTATATCTGTTCTGCTTACATACCAATATCTATCCATTCTTTATATAAATAAATAATAATCTTATTGTTATAGGAAATAGTATTAATGATTATATGTTTTAAATAAATTTTTATCAATAGACACCTGTACTTGTGGAATTGGAACAACGTCTATCTAAGTTGTATGAGAAAAGACGTACGGATCTAACTGTAAGACGGAGACAAGATGTTAGAGATCAAGCTGATGAAGCTGCATCTAACAATAGTAATTATATAATTAATATAATTTATTTTAAAAAAATATTAATTTAAATTTACAAATAGAATTGGGAACATCTTCTACTATTCATTCGAGATCTGAAGAACAACAAAGAAGAGCTGCAGAACGTGAAGGTCGTCGTATAAGACGTATGAGAATGAGAGAAATCAAAGCAATTAGTAAACATGCAGATGGCATGTCTAGCGATGAAGAAGTTCCTGAAACAGATGCATCAGCATTTAGATCACAGCTAGGTATAAAGTCTTTTAAATTGTTTACACAACTCTAAGATTATTTTCAGTTTAATTTTTAACTAACTTAATTTTATTTATTTTTTACAGAGATTATAAAAAGTGATTCCAATCTGTTATTGGATGATGTTCTCGAAGAATTTGCATCAGTTGATTTAGTTTTAAAACATATGTTAGAATGGAAAAACAAATACCTAGAAAGCTACATAGAAGCATATGTCAATGTGTGTTTACCAAAATTAATTGGACCTTATGTTCGCATTGAAATGCTGACATGGAATCCATTAGAAGTATGTATTTAAAATACTAAATAAAAATATGAATAAATTAAATTATATAAATTAACTGTGTTTTCTTTTACTGTTCATAACTTCCAAAACTAATAATAATAATAATAATAATAGAAGTAATCAGTTATTCTATGCAATTTGTAATTTTTATAGGATGATCTTGATTTGGAGAATATGTTTTGGTATAAAAGTGTTCAAAAATATTCAATGAAAGGAATGAAAAATGTGGATCAGTTATCAAAAGATGTTGATTTAGAATTAATACCAAAAATAATAGAAAAAGTTGTGCTCAATAAAATTGATCGTATGTATATGTATAAAAAATAATGATGGATTATTATTTTAAACTTTTTTTTTTGTTATTCTATAGAAATGATTACAAGTCAATGGGATCCTCTTTCATTTAAACAGACAAAACACATATCTAATGTCATTATGAATATACTGGAAAAATATCCAACTATTGATCCAGATAGTAAATTATTAATGTCGCTGTTAACCAATTTAGTAGATAGGATTCGAGATGCAGTTGATTATGATGTGTTTATTCCCATTTCTTCTAGACAGTAAGTTTAAATAATAATTTTAAATACAAGTATAAAATTTAATCATATTTAGATTTATTAATATTATTTTTACCATAGTGTTTATAATTTTATTTACTTTCAGAGTTATGAATACTGGTCGTATGAATGTATTTTTTCAAAGACAATTTAACATGGCCGTAAAATTGTTGGGCAATATACTTTGTTGGCATCAAATTATTGAAGATACAGTGTTGATAGATTTAGCCATCAATCAAATACTCAACAGATACTTACTAACATCTATTCGTACACTACAACCCTTAGAAGCAATTTTAAAAATTACTATGGTATTATACCACTTCACCATACATTTATATATATATATATATATTATTTTAAAACTATAATACTATTACTTGTAGATTGCTCGAACATTACCTAGTGTGTGGTTATGTTATGGAAGTACTACACCTAAAGAATTAACATCATTTTTTAATCAGTCAAAATTAGTTGCAATGGAAATAGATAAATCACAACCCCAAGCAAAGTATGTTAAAAATACTTATATTGTATACACATACAATTTAAATTTTTTATTAAATAACAATACAATTTACTTCATTTTTAGACATGCTTTGGACCAACTAAACGAAGTGTTAAAACTGTGACATTTCATTTTGATTCAATACACAATGATACCGTTCACTCTCCAATCTTTAAGACCTAAAAAATGAGAATTTTGTATTAAACATTTTTTTTTTTTTTTTTGTATTATAAATATTTATTCTTACAGATTTTTGTTATTATTTTGCTCTGATCTTGTAACTTGTTTTTGTATCATCAATACAACTTATTTTCCTTCGTGAATTTACGTTGTTAATCATAGCATTAATAATTAACCAATCCAAAAAAATGTTAAATTAGTGAAACATTCAAATTCCTATATTTTATTCATTCCTATGATTTGAACAGTTCTTATCAGATCACAGATGTCATAATTTTGGCACGCTTTCATAAAGTTATTTTTGAAATTATATTTTGTATATTAATGTATACATTTTATTTTTAGGGTATATTTCTTCTATTTTATACTTTTAGGTGTAACTTTTAATTAATTCATCAATTTACAAACACTTTTCATTGACGTTTAATTTTATCTAATATTATTACAATTATATTATAATATTATAAATGTTTAAACAGTCAATTTGTTATACAAAATTTAAATAAATTAGGTATATATTTTTTAAATAAACCATTTTAAAAAAAATATAGGAGGATATTTGTAATGCCTTTTTGGGCAGTCCTCTGCCCTAATTATTAATACAAAATATAAATTAACAATACATATCAATCAGATTTTAGCTCATCAACATATATTGAACTTACGACATTCATTAGAATATTACAGCAGAATATTAATTTAGAAATTTGATTTTGATTAATAAAATAAGGTAAACATATTTATTAGGCAAAGCAAAAATTTTATAAAATGTAATAATGTAATTAAATTAATTACTTTTAACTATGGATGAATAAAGATAGATTGCAATTTCTTAGTTAAGACGGTTGTTTTACTTGGACGTTTTCTAGATCTAAGATATAAGGTAATTTTGGCAGTTCTGGGTTGAAGTTATTTTCATAGACCTCAAGAAATCCGCGATCTAACTATATATAACTATAATTAATCAAATAAATATATATTTAAATTTTTATCATTTCAAAATTTAATTAATTCTTAGTAGTAGCAGCAGTATTTGAGAAAACAAAATTGGTCAAAGGTATAGAATGAAGCTCTACGCTTCAAATTAAAAGAAATATATCCATAGGTTAGCTTAGATGGAATATTAGATTGTAATATTTGTTCGTCTATAACGTACTTAAGGCTACAAAAAAAAGAGAAATTACGTACGTCCGTGAAGTTGGCCCCCCCACTTTGTCATATCGACTTCAAACCTTCACAAATATTTTGAAACTTATTTAGAACCAAGTTTTCAGAATTTGGAACTCCCACTTTGTCCTATCGACTTAAAATATTCATCAACATTTTGAAATTTATTTGAAATTAATTAGAATCTAGTTTTCCGAATTACCTAAGGTTAATATAGGCTACAGATTTAAAAACAAATAGTAATAATAAATTAAAATTGTGAGATTTAAAATTTGTTAATGCTTTAAAAAAGGAAAATGAGCTATCTAAAAGAAAACAAATCTAAAAATTGCAAAGTTGAAATTTCAAAATTGTATTTCTTAGTACATACTTAAAATGTTGTTTTTAGAAATCTGTTCTTTAATTAGGTAAAATAATTAGTTTGCATACCTATTAATTTTATATAATACCAGAGAACATTTTGTAATAAAATATATTGTATGTCTTTATGATGAGCAAAAAATTTTTTTTTACTATTGAAATATAATATTTAAACTCTGGACTATATGTGCCTTTAATGTATTGCTATGCTCATTGAAGGGAGACCTCGGAGTATTTAAAATTGACATTTTGACTGTAGGAAGAATATTTTTTGTAATTGTTAAAATTATCCTATATATATACCATGTAAACAACTATTAGCCACTTGAAAAAGTTCTATCCTATGTCACTCAGGCATTGTCAAGTCATTGAGGGCAATTTTTCGGTTCCTCACGGCTTTTTACAAAACTAGAAAAGTCAAAAATAAAGTTTAAGTTGTACATATAATTGCATGATAATGAACTTGGGGTTACATGGTATGCAATTCAGATATTCCAATTTATATTTATTTTTTTAGCATGCAATTTGAATGCACCGAAAGAAATACATTCTAAAAGAAAGATAGGAAAACAATTTATTTTGCCACTAACTAATTTAGAGTAACTTATTTATTATTTAGAGTCTACATTTTAGACTGAATTATCTCCAGTATTTTTACGACGAGTGGATAATAGATTAAGATTAAGCTTGCCCCAAACCGAAAAACTCTTATTCCGAGAAAAGGGTGAAGTTCCAAATTTTGAAAACTTGATTCCAAATAGTTCCAAATTAGTTCTAAAATATTGGTGAAGGTTTGAAGTTGATAGGTCAAAGTGGGGGGGGCTGCGTGAAGTTGGCCCCCCCCAACCGAAAAACCCTTATTCTGGGAAAAGGGTGAAGTTCCAAATTCTGAAAACTTGGTTCCAAATAGTTCCAAATTAGTTCCAAAATATTGGTGAAGTTTTGAAGTCGATAGTACGAAGTGGGGAGACTGTGTGGAGTTGTTCCCCTCCAAACGAAAATCTTTTTTTACAGGTAAAGGGTGAAGTTCCAAATTTTGAAAACTTGGTTCCAAATAGTTCCAAATTAGTTCCAAAATATTGGTGAGGGTTGAAGTCGATAGGACAAAGTGGGGGGGGGGCAACTTTACGGACGTAAATTACGTATTATCATGATTCAGTTGAGACTTCTGGGAAAGATCGTTCTAACCAATTATAAAATCTTCGAATTAAAATTAAAAAACATGAATTTTAAGTGAAGATTTAGTTCAAAAGAAAATTCTACAAAAATTACCAATATGGAATACTTTATTACGGTCCAAAGAATTTGATACATTAGTTCGTAAGCTAATTTCAGATTTATTGTAAAATAAAATAAGATAACAAAAACATGTATAATAATTAATAATAACAATAATAACAATACGGATTAATTCCTTTTACAATAGTATCTGGAGGACGGAGAATACAATTTTTATGTCTTTATAAGACCTTACAACCACACTTGTTAGGACGCTCAGCCTAAGCCCGTAGAAACCGGGTTGGTAAGTGTCGATGTCGAATGACGTCATAGATTAGTATATATATGACGTCCCGTGACTGGGCACCATTGTTATTGGTGTTCAGTAACTGAACTGATTCATCAAAAATAAGTTGAAATTCCCACCTCTATTCTGTAGTGGAGTAACTGGGAAATGTCTGACTATCAGCAAGTCGGTATTATCAGTATTCTATCGCAGAATAAATTATGACATCATGTTTGCCTTAATGATAACAAGTAGAATTGTATAAATCGCTGATATTACTAATTATTATAATTACATACTACTATACAAATTATTTTATGTATTGTTCTTTTAAATACATTTTTAAAGTTTCTGCAGGTCACTAACTGTTTTTTTTTCTGTAAAAATTAATTTATTCATTCGTTAAAAATATTGTTATTTAACGATGGACAATAAGCGTAGTGTTATGTTTGTATGTTTGGGTAATATATGCCGATCTCCAATGGCCGAAGCAGTGTTCAAAGAGGCAGCTAAACAAAAGGGTGTGATTGATAAATGGTATGTTGAAAGTGCTGGTACTGGTGGATGGCATGTAGGATGTTCACCTGACGAGCGGACTATGAGAGTACTGCAGAATAATGGTATACAGTTCAAGCATTCAGCACAACAATTGACCACAGAAGATTTCAATAGGTTTGATTTCATTTTTGGAATGGATAAAAGTAATATGAAGGATTTAAATCGTATGAAACCGAAAGGATCTAAAGCACAATTACTATTGTTAGGGTCATTTGACCCATTAGGTGATTCCATTATACAAGATCCATATTATGATAGTAACACTGAAGGATTTGAAAAGTGTTATCAACAATGCATGAGATCGTGTACATCATTTTTAGAAAAACATCAATAATTTATTTTTGTTTCCAATAAATAATAATAATAATAACAAATGAAAAATTACATTTTAGAACAATATTTTGTAAAAACTTAAGTCTTCTTAGTAATGAATCATTGTATAAACATAATATATCTATGAATGTTTAAGAATGAATATAAAATTAAATACTTTACTTATTACTTAAGCTCTTATTTATTTCAGGAATTAATAATGACTTGAGAAAACTATTGCCATTGATAATGTTGGTAGTAGCAATTACATATTCAATTGTAGCTAAAACAGTTATTATAAAAATAGTATTATTTGTAATTGTAAAAACTCAAAAATAACTTACAGTCTTCAAGCGATGACAAGAATCTAAGAGCTGATATTTCAGCAAATGTACATCCTCCTATAAAAAAAACTAGAACAACTTTTTGAGAATCCACCAAAAAGTTCATACTGGATGCTGTAGATAATGTTACTTAGTAAATTATAAAAGGTTTTTATTGATTAAAATAGTTAATTACTTTGATCTGTATTGTAATTAACATGTTCTACAATAGGTCCAGGTAATAATGGTAGAACATCAGACAATATTCTACTATCCGATTTGGAAATGTGGTGAATTAATCGAACACTTAATGGAGCATAAATGCCATAAACATAGTTAATATCATCTGGATCAACTTCACTCATTTCATATACATCTAATTTTAATAGCCTACGGCAGATAGCATAACATCTTGAACTTGCCTGTAATAATATATATAAACAATAAAAAAAAAAAAATTGTAAAAGGCATAAAAGTACTTGTAATTTTATAAGACCAGCGTTTTCCAAAAGAGTGATGGTTATAAGATGTTCAAAGCCATAAGTCTGAATGATTTCTCTCTTGTAGTATTCCAGAACTTTTTGTTTTAATCCAGAATTTACAACAGACTGCATACATATTAATCTTAATACCTGTAACCAGAGATTATTTGTTTATACAATTTTTTTATTTAATTAATTAAATAAAGAAACAATTATTACTGTTATAAGATCACATTTATTGGAAATCAAATCTTCTATTGAAGGTAATACTTTATCTGAATCAATACCCAAAATAAGTTCTTGTTGTAGGTTAATTAAATCACGAAAACTGGTTTTGTCTGTCAGTTCTTTAATTAGTCCAGCAATTGTGGTATCTGATTAAAACATATTTTAATCTTTTAATATATTTAAAAAAAGTTGCAGCTAAATAAAATTAATTACACGGAAATTACATGTAGAAAGTTGTTTTTTTAGTGCCATCATGTATGGAAGTCTTGACACCAACTGTTTCATCTCTTGCACAGTTTTGCCACTGCGAGTTTCATCATATTCAGATGTTATATTTTTAGCTCTTTTACTCAAATTCATCAATACTGCATTGAAATGTTTATTTCTTAAAAAAAAAAAAAAAAATGTAATTTTTTTCTTGATAATAATATATATTATATATTTAAATAATTAATCCATTCCTTGCCTAGTTTCAGCAAAAATTTCATCATTAGAATTTAATACAATTTTCTTATGTGTCAATGTATTGACATTTTCTTCATCTGACACAAATTTGTTTGCTGGTAATTCTACAGTACCTAAAATAAAATACAATTACAGTCAACTATTAGTCAAGCACGGTATAACACTAGCTTACAACAATCAATGCCAAAAAGCTCATCAATTAATCCTTCAAATGTTAATTGAGTGGCCATTGGAGTCATTAAGTCCACAGAACGGTCAATTAAAACAAGATGGTCAATAGTTATATAGTTTCTATTAGCTTTAGAGTTTGGTTTGCGAGGTTCTAAAGATATTTTAGATACTAAATCCCATACTTGTTTAACCATATGACCTTTACCAGTTACACGTCCAATACGGCCATAAAGGTCTTCTAGCATAACAATTGCTTGGGCTACACGATATAAACAGGTAGGATCATTTTCTAATGATAACTCCTATTTATATAACAAAAAAATAAGTCCCATTAAATAATTAAATCACTTAAAGTAATAAGTATAAAATACATTTTAAGTAAAATAAAAAACTTAAATTTAAAAGTTTAAACATTACTTCTGTTGTATACCTTATAACAATCATTCATTTCCATTGACATAAGATCATTTTCCAATGGGAATAAAAGACAACGGAATTCTTCAATAACAACAAAATTTCCAAAAACTCCTTTTCTCTAAAGTAAAAAGAAAAAAAAGTTTAATTTACATAACACTGAAACTTGTGCCTATATATTAGATTAACAAGATGTAGTACAATAAACTTACTTCTAAACGTTTTTCACATAATAAACTACGTGTAGGAACAAAAAATAAATGATATTCTCTATGTGTAAGATCTTCTCGACTTTCTCTAGAAATATAAATTTGCAAATATTAAACATGGTGTACAACTTTTTTTGATCTCCAAATTTAATTATTTCAATAAGACACTTATACATATGTATATAACTTTTTCACCTGGTGTCAGGCTACTGGAGATTTCTAATTAAAATTTAATGATTTTTGGGCTGCATACCGCTGTATTAAAAGACATAAAATAAAGCTAAACAAATTTATAATTAATAGAATTGTTATTTGATTTTAATAAATACACAAATACACATAAATTAAGCCATTATAATAAAATACATACTTGTGAATATTTTCACAAATCATATCCATATGTGGTAGAAATGGTCTGGTAATAAATATGACGTTTTTCACCTTTTCCCTAAAATTACTCAACTTGCCACTGGTAAGTATAAATACTTCCTTAACATCATGTTCTCTTAATAGACTATATGTAGCTATTAAACCAATAGGTCTAGTGAGACCTTCATCCAAAATTATAACCTATGTAATATTATAATTTAATTCTTAATGGATTAGAACATTAATGTAACAAATATTTATTTTTTCATGTACCTTAGGACCATCACATTTATCCAGTAGGAAAATTAAATCTTTAGATGCATTCTCTTGAAGTAGATTAATATTCATCTTTCCTCCAGTTAAGTAACCTGACATGACGAACTTGGTAAAATAAAATATATCAAGTTAGTCCTTAAAATATATACTGGATTTAAAATTATTGTTTATATTTTTAAAGTCCTTTTATCAATAATGAATAAAAGTATTGTATTAATATTGTAAAAATTTATCATTTATTTATATTGATTAAAAATGTGTGATATGTACATACATAAATTATAAATTATAATTATCACAGAAAAATAATAACACAGAACCATAGATATTATCTATGACAGAACCATGGAGTAATATTACTCTATGGACAGAACACAATAAATAATTCAGATAAGATTATCGAAAAAAAAAAAGTTTCAAAACCAACTGATTTTCATAATAAAAGGATTGGTTACACTGTAAACCTTATGTTTAATTCAATTATTTTGATAATGCCGATTACTTTTATTGGAAAGGTTATTCCACATTTTCCAATCAAATGTACAAGAAAATTGAAGACAATTCCAGACAATTCTAAATCAATATTTCATTTATATTTATTCAATACATAAAATATGTTTGGCTTATCGAAATTAGCTCAGCCTTTAACCAGGCAATCCCTTCAAATTATGTCCAAGAGAACAAATATTGCTGTTAATGGACCTCCTCAAGTCAGAATGCCAAAATGGGTAAAAACTTGTTAATGCTTCTATTTACAACTTAAATACTTGCTAATTAGTTTGTGTTCAATAAGTTTTTTGGTGCATACAATTCCAAATATAATTGTTGTATTAATTAAATTCTTAGTTAAAGTCTTATAAATCCTTTGTTCATATGTTTTTATGATTTATATCCATTATACATGCAGTTTATAACAAATTCAAATACTCTAGAGATATTTACTGGTTTTTGATAATAATGAATTAAAGTTCTTTTTTATCCAAATTACCAATAATTACTAATATATGTTAACTTAGGATAGTTAACATGCTCTTGGAGTACCCATGTTTAATATATTATATTAGCTATAGGACAATTACTATTTTTGGTTTGATATTTAATTGTATAAAATTTATGTTCATTAATAATATATTTAGCAACTTATGTACCTTTTATTTTTCAGAAACAATTATTCATTGGAGGTTCTGTTTGTGGATCGGTCTTGATTATACCTGTCTGGGTTTTATATGACTTAAAGAATCTTCCCAGAGAATAATTCTGCTTAATATATTTATTTTATTATAATGAAATTAGACATAATTATATTCAATGTTTTTTTTTTTTTTTTTATAGAAATAAAATAAAATTGTAGTGGAAATTCTACAACTGATACATGTATTTTGTGTACCTTTACCAATTGCCTTACTCCAATATTTTGAAATTATTTTAATTATCATAAAAAATGTCAAATCAATAATATATATATGTGTGTTTGAAAAATATAATTGTATCATATTTAAAGACTTAAATTTGATCTGAATTTTCTGATAGGATTTTATTTAATGCAGTGCCTTATTATAAAAGATTATACAATTAAATATTAGTGAATTGTAAAATATATTAATTTTAAAGATTACTATAATAATTGCAATAAACTAGTAAAATAATAACGATTTATATTTTAGAATACAGTATCAATTTTTAAATTTCTCAGTTGATTATATAATTAAATGATTTTAAAAGGATGCAGACTGATCATAGATTATTTACCAGCTTATTGTTGAATTTCTGGGCATTCATAACTTAATGCATTTTTTAACATGTAAGGATCATATAGGTAATTTATATAGATACAAACCTACACAAATTAAGTTTAATATGGGTAAACCCCAACTTCCGTTAACTATTTAGAGAATTTTTGTAGTCAATATTCTGAATTTAATTAGAACACTATTTACATTATGGTTAATTGGTCATAATATACGAAGGCCACTTAAAGCGGAAATATAAATTTGTATCGTAAAATATTGCACAGCTGTTGTCAGTGAAGTATTTTACGTGATAAGATTACTGATTAAATTGATTTGAACGTTTGTAATTGGTCTAAATGTATTTCCTTGTTGGATTTTGTACCCAGTGGTCATTATATAAATAACAATTTATTTTCATTCATGATTGAAGTTTGAAACCCAAAATATAAAATACATTTCTTAAACGTCGACTCACAAAATAAGTACCATTTTCTGTGGTTTAATCTGTTGCGTAAAACTTTTTATTATATTATTTTTAATTATGGCTCGTGTTTTGGTTGGAGTGAAAAGAGTGATTGATTATGCAGTGAAGATTCGTGTCAAGCCGGATAAATTGGGAGTCGTAACCGATGGCGTTAAACATGGTTTGAATCCATTTGACGAAATCGCTGTTGAAGAAGCTGTTCGTATGAAGGAGAAAAAAATGGCTTCCGAAGTAATTGCAGTATCTTGTGGTTTACCACAAGCTCAAGAATCATTGCGGACAGCACTTGCTATGGGTGTAGATCGCGGTATTCATGTTGAAGTGCCACAAACGCAGTATGATACACTTCAGCCATTACATGTATCAAAAATCCTGGCGAAAATCGCACAAGATGAAAAAGTTGATGTAATTATTGTTGGTAAACAAGCCATTGATGATGATTCCAATCAAACCGCTCAAATGACCGCTGCTCTATTGAATTGGCCCCAGGCAACATTTGCATCAGAAATAACAGTTGAAGGTAATGCTTTTGTGGTCAAGAGGGAAATAGATGGAGGTCTAGAAACAATTAAAGTTAATTTGCCTGCTGTAATAAGTGCTGATTTAAGATTAAATGAACCAAGATATGCAACTCTGCCTAACATAATGAAAGCAAAAAAGAAACCAATTAAAAAGATAACAGCTACAGACGTTGGAGTAGATATCACTCCGCGGCAACAAGTATTAAGTGTAGAAGATCCACCTACTAGACAAGCAGGTTCAGTTTTACCTGATGTTGATACTTTAATATCAAAGTTAAAGGAAAAAGGTCATTTATAATGGACATCAATTATGTTTATTGTCATTTCAAATTTTATCTAATTAAGTAAATAAATATTTGTCTTTGTTCAAATTTCAGGTAAAATGTTATTATTTTTTTAATTTCAAAATAAAATTAAAAGTTGAGAATATTATTATTACATTTTTGAATTTATTTTGAGTATGTACAATTTTACATATGATTATAAACATAACTAAACATATTATAAAGACGTTTTAAATACCTATTCAGTATATTATTAGTAATAGTCTTTTTTTCGACCTATTCATTAGTGAAGGTCAAAGTGAAGGATTTGTTATCTTAAAACATACTACCTAACATCAGTATGTTACATACATTTTTTAATCGTAATTTGACTAATAAACGGTAATCAGAGATTTAACTAACCTATGTAAGAACTAAATGTTAAATTTCAGTATAACTGCCGGTTAACACTGACACTTAACCAGACTATAAGAATGAGTAATAATTGGAATTTAGTAAGTATTAAGTTTTAATTTATTGTTCTTTGAATATAAATTATTTTTTAATTAATATATTATTGTCCGTATCTATATGGATCTTCTTAATTTATATCTTTATTATGATATTTGACTTAGTAATAATTAAATTAATTAACATTTAATTTTTTGAAATTTAAATAATAGGCTAAATATCTAAACATCACTGCATTAAATAGATTTTAGTAATTAGTAAGTCAATTGTATTGTTTCTTGAAACAAATTTGACAACTCATTAAGAAATTTTTATTAATTATTTGTAATTTATGTTGTATAGAAAATTCAATGTTTTATATTATTTCTGTACTGTCTTAATAAAATATCAAAACTGAATAATGTACAAGATTAATATAATTTATAACTAGATATATTATAAAATAATATAAGAGTTTAATACTAATATAAGGATAGTTTAATATTCAACATTTATTTAGAAAATAATAAATATATATATACATGGAATGTATAAAAATAATTTTTACTCAGTTAAATAAATAAGATTAATTATTTGTGTTAGATATCAAATTCTTTTTTATGCGACTAGTATATTGTTTCAAACTGGATAGAGCTGCTGTGCTTGTTACAAAACTACCAGTAGGATTCCTAGGTCTAAATAAATTTAATAATTCATTTCTTTCAGCTGCTTTCAGACCCTGTAATATAATTAAACCATTTGATTTTATATGTAAATATAAATATAATTTGGTGCATTATGTATATATTAAAAAAATTTATTTAACCTTCATTTCTAATATCTTTTGAAATTCTGTCATATCTGATTCTGGTAATAGTTTTAAATACTGATCAACAAACGATGTATAATGCTTCATTGTAGGAGCCATAACTAATTTCAATATCATTTCTGCTTTTGTCATCCCTTTTACTACAACCTTTGTATAGCTAAGGTAAAATAGTGATACAAAAATGAAACATTAAATACATAAATGGTTGAAGGTGTATTACCTAGCTGGAGCTTTGCGATTATCATCTAGGTTTATTGATGGCAGATCTAATAAAATAGTTTTTAGTGAATGTGTATCCAATAACAATTGTTCAGCGCCAATATTTGACAATGGCTTACACTTATATAAATGCTGTATGAATTTTGGTATGAAAGAACTGAAAAGAATTAAGAATAATAATATTAAATTAAAATTCATTTTTTCATTTATAAATACTAATGACCTGATCATTAGTCAAGTCCAAAACTTAAAATGCCTTTAAATTAATTTAAAAATGTTGATTTTTATGTTATTTCAATACTGTTTTATTGCATTTTTTAAAGATGTTTTGGCTATCAAGTTCCAGGCCCTATTAAAAACTAATAATATTTAGAAAAGTATTGTAATACATAAATTTACTTTTTTTAGTATTGAAAAATCAAATTTTATTACACAGACTTTTGTATGATATAGGATTATTAATAATAAATCACTGATTATTATTTTTACTTTATATTTTAAATGCCATTACTTAGATATCTTAAATCCTACGAATTGAAATTTAATGCTATAATGTAATGTCTGATGAGTACACTGTGTCAATATGGGCAATATATTCAACAGATAGTATGGTTTAAATTTTTTCTTAAAATAAAAGTTGTTCTCTCCCTCATTAAATTAAAAATAATAGTTACTATTTTTAGTAAATACTAAATTATGAACTTACTTTGCAAAAGTGATGCAAAACTTTGTGAAATATTTTCTAGATGTTGATAAATTTTTACGAACAACAGGAACAACAGCTCTTAAATGTGTTGTCATTATAGAAACATACTCACTCTGATCTCCTACAGCAGAAATATTTTGCCAGGGAACCTGAAATTTATTTTAAAAAAAATGAAAGTATAATACATTTTTTGACAAACTATGTAATTAATTATTACTTTTATCATATTGTTTAATGCAGGTTCTAAATCAGCTTCCAAATGTTGAACTAATAATTTTATAGATGTAAAAATAATGCTAGAACAAAGATAATATACAAAAAATAAACATGCTTTTATTTGCTAAGGTTTTATATTACTTTTGGAATAGATCTTGTTCATTAATCATACTGATTTTACTAACTAAGCTAGGATCAATTTTTTCTTTTAATTTTTCTTCTAATTGTTGCGTTGTTTCCATACAATAATCAGCAGTAGTCAATATACTTAAAATCAAAATGAATGTGGTACATAAATTATAATATAATTTGATTCTAAATATTATTGAGCAAATATACTAACCAACATATTTTAGCAAGTTCTTGAGGAGTACAATTTATATTTTTAACCCCAGCATCGGTCATACCACTCGGAAGAAGTTGTAAATCTTTTATTAAGTCTTTGGTCATATTTGATACATTTGTTGTTAAAGAAGTAGCTGGGTGACTTATTCTATAAACCATATAGTTTTAAATTTTAATATAAAATAAATTCAAAAATATTAATGTAATTACTTGGGAAGGTTAACTTCTAGTATTTTAGTTGCATATTCTTTTAAATATTTTTGAAATACAGCTGACAATGCTAGCATTGGATTATGATTGCTGAGTTCAGTGCATTGAACAAGTGATTTTTTATAAAACAGAAATAAATCAGCACAATTTGGTAGAACAGTAGCAGTTTGATCATCAATATTTTCTTTTGCTAGCGTGATCTTAATGTCACTGACAAACCGCTCAATCAACTCTGACAAATTTCTTAAAATAACGAAAAGTTATTTAACATTATAAAGTTTTTTTTTTTAACTTAAATTGAATAAATTTAAATTACTTATCAACACTATTAATATAAATATAAAGAAAAGGTTGAAAGCAATCACTAATTAGACCATAAAATGGAGATGAGTTCTGTTTTAGTTCATTCGTCTGCATTTGTGATGATATATTTCTTGTCATATCATTGGTTATTTGTAATTCTTCTGAAAATGGTTGAATAATTTCATCCATTATATCAACATTAGTAACAATTGGTTGTTTCTAACAAAAAAATAAAAATATAATTATGTTTATTTATCATTAGATTAATAGATTAAAAATATATACAGTACATTATTTTCCAATGGTCCATCACTATTTTGATTCATAGTACTTCCATTGAATGATTTAGCCATCAAATTTTCAAATGCAACTGTTTTCTGAATTGCATACAATAAGAGTTTTACATCAATCTCATTTTTTCGTTTACCCATCAATTTAGACAGCTCATTTCTACATAAATATATGTATTGAAATTCTGTTAATAAATATTTAAATAATTCAAATAAAATGTGAATAATAAATTTAACTTACTTGGTGATTTTACAAAACTCTACTGCAATTCTTTCAGATAATTTCCATTGTACCGGGAACATAGTACTAAATTTTTCATCACATTGTAATAGTTGTCGTTTGAACCATGCATACCTTTGATTGAGCTTATCTAGCCAGGCTACATCTTCTGCACTATCAAATAAATGTGTATATTCTGATAATTGTAGATCTATAAACCATTCTAATAATTCATTTCTAAAAAATTTAATAAAATTAATAATTTTACGTAGGCCTGTTATGTTTATATTATATAATGTCATACTTGACTTTTGGTTCTAATATTGAAACAACTAAACATGCTTCAGCCATTTGTCTATTAGGAACAAAGTTTTTTGCATTGGGTCCTGAAAAAGCTTCATGAAAATCAGCCATGATTTGTGTTGCTAAAGATTCTTGAAGTTGTTCAACCTTTTTTTTTTTTAAAAAAAAAAAATAATAATAAATTATAAATAAATATTTACAATAAATTGTATTTACTTCTGTAGCTAATTGAGAAATATGTGGTATATCTGTATAGTTCTTGAAATGTTTCATAACGTCAGTAACTCCCTGCAAGGGCATTACAATTTCTCCATACTTACGTTTTGTAGTTAAACATCTACATAGATTTGTATATTTAAATTAATTAATTTACAATATGCATGTAAATGTTATAAACATACCTAAGGGACTCAATGCCAGAAACAAGCATATGCAAATTATTCAGTGTAGTAATGGATGTAGTGAGATTCTTTTTTGCACAGTCTAATTGTTTAATATCTAATGTTATTTCTTTAACAATTTCCTCACTATGTTCAGCTTTTTGTTTGATCTCTCTAATTTGGCTAAAGAGGTGTTTGATGTAGCGTTGCGCTTCTTCAAGCTCTGCTTTACCATCCTATATACAATTAATAATAACTTAAGAATTGTTGTTCAAATGCAGGAATAAATTAACTGTACCTTGCTAACTTCAATTTGACCTCTGATAACTGATCGTATGTCATTATCAATAGAATCTACTTTACATTCAAGTGTATTAATGACATCGTCAATATTGGTAAGTGACTGCTCAGTAGGAAACAGATTATTAATATAGTCTATAGTGTCAAATTCAGGTTTATCTAATGGATCATCACTTGGTAATATCTATAATTGTATGTAACAATATATTTAAATTCCAATAATATCACAATATTTACACATGGTTATACCTCGTCTATGGCTTTTTGTACTTCTGCAGAGTAAACTAATGTCTCAGTATTAGCTCCATCAATACATTCATTTTCATTGGTTGACATAATTCAAAACGTCGAACTATTTTTTAAGTAATTGTAAGCATTAATTAATAAAGAACTTAAATTATTTAGTTAACTTTTAAATTTATAGAAATTTTTGAAAATAAATTGAACATTATTTTAATGTTGACAATTTTGTAGGTTGAAAGTACGATGTATATATTATATTGTATTGACTTATTATCTTATAAAGTGGTATTTACTTCATGTTATCTCTCACTCGGTATTGGTGATTAGTGATTACAGAAACAACTTGATTTTTCAAGTCATAATTCACTAATAAATATTTTAAAACATTAATTAATAATAAATTATTTTATTTTTAGCAATATCACATATTAGGTAAAATAGGTAAAATCTCTATGCATAACTGAGATAATACCATTAATTAACCTAAATTCGTTCGAAAAGAATCATTTGAATTTTTTGATATATATATACAAGTTGTACTACTTAGTACGTAATTCAGTACAACAGAGTATATTCAATAAACAATAAAATCACAAAGCAAAGTAAATTTAAACAACTAAAATATACATTTTAGGAATGATAAATGATTAAAAGAGGTTTTGGAAATCTACGTGTGAGTCGTTGACATAGAGTAATATTACTCTATGGTCGTTGAAATACATTTTGTTGATATCAATACACGTTGATTAAAAGTTTTAAAAAGTTGATAAGGATATCATTTGATGGATTCATACTCTGTGGTTGGTTGACTATCAGTATTTCTAATCATATTTTGTCGGTTAAATATTTAATATTTTAATAGTTTAAACATTTTAAACTAAATTTTTCAGTGTACTTCTATATTATTTTATCAATTTTGTTTTGTTCATAATGTTTTTGTCTATTAAAACAGTATGTTATAATTAAATAAGTCATAATATTATGCATAGTTCTGAACTAATTACAGCAACGATTATAATATAAATCATAATAAATTAATTCTATAATCAATAATAATAGTCATGTCTGCTGATATTCAATGTTTAAAATGGAACAAAACAATTTTAAAACCAACCAATGGTAATGTTTTTAAAATTTTAGACTAATTTATGTTTGTATTTACTTTACCTAATAATTTTTAGTCTTGGATTATTCAAAATACACTTTAGCTTTGCAACCATCATGTTGGCTTAATCTGAAGACAAAAGGTTACCCTATAAAAGTATCATTTTTAAACCAAAAAAATAAATTGGCTTCTTTAGACAATCTAAATAATATATATGTATACGATTGGACCAAAGCTAATATAAAAATTATAAAGTAAGTTTTTATTTAAATATTTGTTTGCTAAATATTTAAAATTATCTTATGTATATTATATACAGATCAAAATACGAACACAAAGGTAAACTTACAAATTTAACAAGTAATTTATTAGGAAATAAAATTGCTACATGTTCAGACAGTGGGAAAATACAGTTATGGAATTTTCAGGTTATTAACTAATCAATTTTTCTTAATTAAACTAAATTAAATTGTTATAAATAAACTACATTATGTATGATTTTAGTTTTCAAACAATAAAATGTTAACTGAATTTAGAGGTCATTTTCATTCAATACGTAATATTGAATATTCCTCAGACAATAATTATTTAATTACTTGTTCTAATGATAAAACATTTAAAATATGGGATTGTCAAAGTAATAAGTTTGTTGCTAGTAATATGTTTCATAACAATTGGGTGAATATGGCTAAGTTCTTCAATAATGACAAATTAGTTGTATCTTGTTCAAGAGACTCATACATACAAGTTTTTGATTGCTGTTCTGGCAAATGTGTTATTAAGTTCAATTTAAGTCCAGGTAAAAAATATAGGTGTAATTTATATTTTAAGTATTTTTAATCAGTTATTTAATTAAATTTAGATTATGCTGAAACTCTTACACTTAAAGACGATTTTTCAATTGCTGTGGGTACTAACCTAGGGTCCATTCAAGTGTTTGACTTAAGAGCATTAAAAGTTTTACAAATGTATAGAAAACACACCAGTCAAATTAATTGTATTCAATATCAATATGAAACACCATGTTTAGTTTCAGTTTCAAAAGATAAAAAACTTAATGTAATACTCTTATTGTTTAAGTGATATTGCAATATTAATATTGTGAATTTTTATTTTTAGGTTTATGATACTATTGAAGGAAGATTTTTGTATTCAATTGATCACTTAAATGAAATAAAGTCAATGAATATTTCTTCAAATGATCAGTTACTAGCAACTACATCATTTCGTTTTGATAATGAGGTAATGTTAATATTTTAAAACCTATAGTTATAAACTATACATGTAATAAATTATATTTTTTAGGTCACATTATGGAAATTAGAAACCATGCAATTTTAGTATTTTATATTTTAAGGTATATATATTTGATTTTACTTTGTTTATTTATTAACACTTAATTTGAAATTCTATGTATCTCAATTTAGAAAAAAAAATTTTTTTTTTAATTTTTAGAAAGAACTTTAACTTTCACAAGCATGTAATTTTTCTTTCCCTTTTTGTATTAATTTTCAACCAGGGATGGTCACATTGAAATGTTGTTAACATATGAATTTTTGAGAAAATGAACTATTGATTACATACGATTCATGCTATCATTATCTTAATAATTCAATTTTGAATTATTACAAAAATTAGCTATACAAATTTTTTTAGGAACAATACATTATTTTTAAATAAATATTTTTGTACAAATGACAAGTTCATAGAAACGATGGAAATATTTAATAGGTTATTTCTGAACATATATTTTTTGGTTTTAAAATTTCAATGTGAAATAATATACATACAAAAATATTTTTTATCATAATTTAATATTTTTATACATTATTGATATTTGTTTTTGGAGTACAATTTTAATTGAAAAAAAAAATTAACATTTAATAAATACGTTAATTAAGAAAAGCATTATCAAATATAAATGCTTACAACTTTCTAACCATAAAAATAAAATTTTTTTTTCAAATTATAGTGTTTATTGTGGCGATAGAAATATTGGTTACAATCTTGTAATCTCAACTAATTGCTCGAAAAATTGTGTGTTTACACATATTGGTGATAACTTGTTGTCGTTGTTTATAGTATATAGTGTAATGAAGTTGGTGTTGATCAGTTTAACAACGTTAAAGTGTATAGAAACATCAAGATTACATTCTAATCAGACGGTCTTTTTTCACCATATTTTTTGGCGTAGTCTTCAGCATTTTTAAAAAACTTTTTACGATCTTTCAAATACTCTTCAGCTAATTCTGCACGTAGAGGATGTTCTGGTTCAGGATCATTGACTAGAGCTATTAAAGCTTGAATAACTAAAAATCATCAAAATGTTTAAATAACTGTTAATTATTTAGTAGAATTAATAGTAAGTTTGAAATCTAAAAAGAAAGAAGGTAATACCTTGATCAGCCTTTGTAGCTGGTTTCCAATTTTCTGCACTTATGATTGGCAAACACACTTGACCCTTTTCATCAATATTAGGATGGTATATTTTAGTTTTAAAATTGATTTTAGGTGGTTTAAATGGGTATTCTGCTGGAAAATTAATTTCTATTCTAAAAGCTCCTTTATTATATGGAGGATTTTCCTGAAAAAAATACAATTATTTTAAAACTAAATAATATTGGATTACTAAATTTTAAAATAAAATGCAAAAAGGCAAACTGATAAATTTTAATATTATTTTACAAATAGGAAAGCTATTAAAATGTTAACCATTAATATATTAAACATATTATTTCTTTTAGAATATAATAATAAAGTTAAATATATTATACAAGTACAGTAAAACCTCTCTATAACAGACCCACCATTAAATGAAATCCTCCTTATAATGAAAAATTTCAATAGTCCCAGTACGAATAACATATAATTGACCTTTGTAAGACAGAACCTCTACAAAACGTAAACAGACAATTTTCATGATCTGATTAGTAAAAATACTCTGTTAGATGTAAAATAAAATTATTTAAATAAAAATTACAGCTATTTAGGTACTACATATCATGTATAAAACCAAGAATGTGCTACTATTAAGAGCAACAACAAACAATCAAATATTGAAAACTATTTTTTTAAATTACAAAAAAAGGAACAAATACATTTATATTATATATTATACTATTTTAAATGTTTTTTTTAGCTTTTCTAGTTTTAGTTTTAAAGTATTATACACAAAAAAATTGAAATATTATGTCATACATTATAATCTTACTAAATAAATAAATTAATTTACGTTGTACTAAGTATTTACCTAAATTATAATTTTTTTAGCATATACATTATACATACATTCTAGAAATTTGATTTTTTTTTCTACCTCTATATCAGAAAATTGTTTGGTCCCAAGCAATTCCGTTATAGAGAGGGTTTACTGTATATTCTAAAACTAATGATTTTAACTAGGGTAACAAAACTAGGTTTCTGTAAGTAGTACATCAAGTGAAATATTAATAACTTAAAATTTGTATGGTTATTTACATATTGGTTTAAGAGTATTAACCATTACCTAATTTTAAATATTTATTTTAGTTTTTATTATTTTATTATAAAAGTAGGTTACATTAGCTATGATTATTTAACTTAGTTAATTTCTTTTCTAAGAAAACATTTTAAAAAAAATTGCTTAGGAGTTAATTTTAAGTTTATTAAGACTTACAGGTAAAATTAACCCTTGCCAGGCTAATATGTTTGTTTCATCAACTTGAATATCACGGAAAGACTTCAATCCAGAATCACGGATATCAGCTAGTTCCTAAGACAAAATAGGAATGTTAGACATATAATAGCATTTTACAAAGTAATAAAATTATATTTAAATATTAAGATCATAAAGATTTTTTGTTAAAAAATAAAATTAATTTAATTCACGAATGTCAATTATAAATTTAATTTTTGATAAGAATTTTTAATTACTAGAAATATATTGTAAACAATGGTATCACCAGGATTTTTTAATGAAAAGTTCTAATATTTTATACCGGTGGCTAAATATTTTGATTATACATAGAATATAAATTGTTATACGTACATATTATATAGCAAGTATATACTAGTTGATGAATAATTATTTATTTACAAATAATAAATGAGTGATCTAGAATATTGGAAAGTATTTGTAATTTTAGTAAAAATATTTATATTGCTGTGGTTATCAAGCCCTTTTTTAATAATTTATTAGAAAATATAATTAAAAGAAATAAAAAAATATTATTTTATCTTTCAATTGTTTAATACTAACATAGAACTTAATAGGTTTTATGCACAATATTATTTGTTTACATTAATACAAAAAAATTAATTATTTATGTTATTAACTAATACTACCAATATTATGATAGTTTGAATATAAATAGTTAACAGGTAGTTATTAAGATTATTCCTATGGTAACATTAGACTGATTGACAATATATAAGCATGGTTTATAAATGTATATTAGCTATTAAGTTTATACTTTATTAATAAATATAATATATATTTATATTAAATAACTAAAATAAATAAATATTATACAAATTTAATAATTTATTTTATATGTTATAAACTTAAATTGAACAACTGAACAATGATCAATAATGTTTAAACAACTATCAAATCTTAAAATAGTATGATAGTTAAATTTATAATTTCATTCAAAATACAATTAGGTATAAGGATAATCTTTACAATACTGGTAAGAAATATTTATTACATTTTCCAATTAACTTGATTAATTAAATTAAAAAAAATAACTTATAGTACTAAGGATAATTTAAATAATATCAAACAATAACAATGATTGTTATTTGGTTTATTAGAAATGATTGAATTTCTTATTAGAGCTGTATAGTTAAAATGGGAAATAATTATTGAATGTTGGTAGTGTTATGATATGATCACATAATTAATTTGATCATATTATTGTTATTAAGTATACTGGTAATAGACGATTGTTAAGGAGAATAAATAATAAATAAAGGAAATAAAAAATATATAATAAAAATAAGGAGAATAATAATAAACTTCACATTATCTTACGGCTTTGCCATACAGTATTTGTCTATTATGTCTACGGATATTATGCAATACCTATTTTTAACTTATGCGTAAAAACAATTTTACTAACTTTTTGAAGTCTTCTAGTGGCGGCCATGGTCTACGAACTATGTTTCCGACAGGAAAAGAAATGACGATAAAAAATTTGTGCACTGTAAAAACGAAGGCCGTGTTCGTGTGTAAATATCATATAATCACAACACACATATCAATAAACAATTTACATTGGATCAATTATATTTATTATATCGATAAACATACAAGTAATCGGTCTTTTTAAGTAAAAATGTTTTTCACCTTTGATAAAAGTCTGATGACCAGATTCTAAAGTCTGGTCTTCAGTTTTTCACTTTTGATTCCAGTTCTCTCTTTTTTTTAATCAGAAAATACGTACCAGTCTCCAGTGCAGCCATATGAGGTAGCTCTAAATTTCTCCGATGACATAATTGATGGTCGACCATGAACATAGAAAATAGTCATTATTATAAAAATCACGACCACCGCAGTTTAAAAAATACTCATATAAATTATCTTATATTCTGACATTTCAAAGTCAATTACAAGTTACAAGTCAATTTTAAACTTGATTGACAATCTTTGGGTTAAGTTCTTTTATTCCACTAATTATTGCTATATAATCGTAAATAAAATGTTAAATATAAAAGTAATTAATATCTTATACCTAATATCTACCTTAATATCTAATTCGAAATCCTATGATTATTGCATTTTTGTTGAGTATAACATACCTACCTATACTAACAACTATTATTTATAATTGAATATATTATATTCAATAATTCATTAGAAACTAAAATGAACAGGTTTTTTAATTTCCTTTCTTAATTTAACACTCTTTGAATTTTAAGAATCCCTTCCTTCCGTTGTCTTGGTTTATAGATCCGCTTCTGTTAAAAAGTATACTTATTTATTTCCCTATGTTGGAATAAAATGATTTTATGGAATAGTCGTATATGTCATTAGACAGGGTATAAAAATATATCGGCAACTAAAAATGATTTATTTAAATAAATAATGAATATGATTAGTGTTCACTACACGGTACCTAAATAATATTATAATATAATATAATCATATAACATATTATGTTATTAGTGTAATATAAATTTGATTTTGAAATTATATTTGGTCAGTGGCGTAGCCTTAACCAGGGTTGTTGTCTCCCTTTATGGGTCATGTTAATGTCTATGTCTTAACTAATATAATACTAATTTATATTTAAATATTTTAAAGGTGGTACTAACTAAATGTTGAAAATTAACAGGTGTTTGTCATTGGCAAATACATACGCTTATTCTACCGTGATTACTACTATATTTTTGCTGATTATAGATCGTGGAAGTTGTTGCGACTCTCGTCTAACACATTTTATAATCATTAAATAAATATTTATACTATGTTATGTCGTAGTTATGGTATCGCATCTGACCGTTAGTTTATTATTACTATTAATTATATTTTTACCTAACTTGCCCAAAAAAGTGTTTAGTCCCTCCAATTTCAAAATCCTGGCTACGCCACTGTATCGGGTATAATATATAATATAATATATTATATAATATGACATATTATGTCATCATTTTTCTGAACTTCAGCTAATCAGTAGTCAACTTACCATATATATTAAATATTTTAACACTGTTATGCGATAAAATTTTTTTTTTTTGATTGATGTGATTTTATTATTTTGTTCATTTTCTATTATATTTTCAGTTTGTGAATTTGTGAGATATGGTTGCGTTGAGTAGTTGCGTTTGGATAGATATGTAGTGTTGGTTGGATAAAGGTCTTTTATTTTGTTCAAATTATGTTTGATAACTATTTTTTTTTTTCATAACCTTGTTCTCTGTATTAATTTTTTTGTTTTGTGTTACTTGGTTATAAAGTTTATTTATATGTGGAATGGGTTCAATAATTGCATTTTTTGTGTTGGTTGTGTAGTTATTACATGTTGCTACGATAAGTCCGTTTTGCTTATAAAATAATAAAAACACATCAAGCATAAATATACGAAAAGTATAAAGTACAAAGTAGTATTTTCTTGCGTAACTGTAATAGAGTTAGATAGATGAGAAAATTCTTCGGGGTTGATGTATAGTTGTCTACGACAACGTTTCCTAAATTGTATTCCGTGAATCATAAGGGTTCCGTGTGACAGTCTCAAGGGTTCCACAAGATGTATGTGAATATTGAGAATAGCGATTATAATAAACAGTAATCATAAATTATCTTAAAAAAAAATTTTGGAGTGTTGGTTTTTCAATAAATAAATGAAAAATGTGGGTTAAGTAGGAGTTGGAGACATTGGTGTTCCACTAAACAAACTATTCTCAACAGGTTTCGTGGTCATATAAGTTTGAGAACTGCTGGTCTACGGAAGCTGTTGATATGTAAAAACTATTCGGTGGATGAATTAAATTAAAAATGTATGATTTTAAATGCTGCTCTTATTTTCATTTAGTGGAAGGTAATTATTGTTATTTCGTATGAAATGCTTTGGTATTCATCGGATAATATGATTTTTCGTAAGGGGGTTAATGAGTTTTCAAATAAGAATTATATTTTCATTTATTATGATAATTGGATATTTTTTAACAAAATCATCAGCGATTTTTTGGTTTTTTAGGAAGACAAAAATTATTATTTGATATCCTAGAAACTACAATTTTGATTAAAGAGGAAGTGAATTTACTGATAACTGTCAGGTAATTTAATTATTGAATACCGTATATTATATATAATACGATACCTTGGTTTATTTTAGGTAATTTTTTAATTTACAGACGTTTCTGCGAAAATTTTAAATTTTAGTTTTTCTATAATATATGTCTGTCTATTAGGTGTTAAATTAATGACTTTGTTAGTTTTTTTTAATAACTGGGGTGATATAGATTAATGTTGATGCTACTAGAAGTTTTTCTATAAGCGAAGTGTAAGGTAGAAAATGTTGTTTAACGGAGTTATTTTCATTTTGTTGTGAATAACTGAAATATTTATAACTTGTATTATACAAAAGTTTAATTTTTATTTTTGATAGAAATCGTATTTTATATAAAAATATAATTATTATCTTATATAAACAAATGATGTGTTTTTTTGCTTCCGATAGATTTTGAAACTACCTAATCGATTTTGATGTAATTTTGAAAATAATTTTTCTGATGTTTACCTTTATTTTTCGTGATAAAACGTGTAATTTAGTGAAATATGATTTGGTCTTAACGTTTAGTAGTTGTTTTGTTGTTGCTATAATAAAAAGTGGTTCAAGTGGGGAGGATATAGGGGGATGGCATTCATTAACCAGTGGTAAATTTAGGATTTAACTTTGGAGAATTATTCCCTTACTTAAAATAATAATATTTATGAAATTTAAACTTGGTTAAAGTTTTTAAAGTAATTTTTAAAAATCTGTGAGCTTCTGTATAATTTGGATTAATAGTAATCTTCCTACTTCAATCCACTCACTCATTTAATTATACACTCAATTACTTACTTATATTTACTATAGAACTAATAAAACCTAACTTAGGCTAATAGACAGTAAGGCAAGACCCCTTGGGCTTCTCTTAAATCCACGACTTCTTTCCACTTATTGCAATATACATTTTTTATCCTCTACTTATTAAATTTTTTTTTTGATTTTTTAATTAGTTTTACAATAATATAATGTTTTCTTTTAATATGAAACAAGTATTTTTATTTCATTTAAATTGGATCACTTGACGCCTAGATCTAATAAATCTAAACATAATTTCTTATAATTTTATGTTGTTAAGAAAATGTTAATACGAACCCCAAAATTGAATTTTAATATGTATATATATATATATATTATATATATATAAAATTATATTTTGATAACTAATATATATCGTTTGTTATTAGTTTACGAACAACGAATCATCAAATGTATTTTGTGACCCAATATTGATTCGTGACATAGTATAGGAAACGCTGCCATAATATAATAGAAGTAAAAAAAAATGTAAGGATTTCCAATGGCATAGCTAGACATTTTGTTAGAGGGAAACTAATTATCAAAGCTTGTTAAGTGTTATTTATTAAATGTATTTTTAAATTTTTATGCGTATCAAATTTTTATCTTGTTTATGATCTATAATTATAACTTATGAGGTTAATAAAAAAAAAAAAATGACACATTAAAAATATTTATATAAAATTGTATTGTTAAAAAATAATAAAATTAAAACTAATGTTTATTTTAAAAAACTGTATCATTGGATAGGAAATGATCATTTAAATATATTATATAAAAATAAAAAAATATTATTTTAATTATAATATTAATTTATATTTTTTGAATATAAAAAATAGTAATAATAAATAAAATTATTAATTTTTAAATTTATTTGGTTTGAATTGTTCTTTTTAAATGTGAAATACGGTGAATGCTGAGTCATAAAAAAATCATAAGTGCATTTTTAAATTAGTTTCAACTATCTATTCAAATAACTGGAATCAGTAGAATGACTCAGAAGGTGATTCTACGTATATAGTAGTCACTATTCAACTGACAGATCACTCATGGAGTGGGAGGAAAATATTACATTAAAATAAGGTACATTCTCAATACAGCAACAATGGCCCACAGTTATAAATCTACATTCAGTGTAAAACGTTCCAGTGAGTAAGAATAATACTATTCAAAACAATATTCGTTTTTAAACTTTTTATAGTGATATGTAAGTATGAATATAATATAATTTTACACTATTTAACGTTTTATAGATAATGATGAAATTATGAAAAAAAAGATTAACAATTATTTTAATTAATAAGTAGTTCAAAAACAAATCAATTTATAATATCATTTTTACTTCTATTAAGTAATGAGTACATATACAAATTATAAAATAATATTTTATTTAAATAATTTATTCTATTATTACTGATATTTCCAGAAATAATGTTAGTTAAATTTTTAAAAAATATTGCGATCGAATTAAATTAAAAAAAAACACCTTTTTTTATTATGACATATTAGTAACTAATTTTATTGTGTAATTCTGTATTGTAATTATTATTATTTATCTTTATACTTTGAACGGTTAAACAGTCATTACGCAGTAAAATGTTCAACTATTGTTTTGTATATTCCTTTCATTCTTTAACATATGCTATAAACTATAGCTATAAAGTATAATAATTTATCAAAAGTATTGTATATTAGTTATTCGTATAGTTTTTATTAATACATTTATGTAATATATACATAATATTTACTATTTATTATTATTTACATTTATTTGACATAATAAATAAATTAATATTTGTTTTATAGATCATTACTTCGGTAATTACTATGGAGCTTTTGAAAATTATTCTTGTGTTACTAATTAGCAGTTTATCACAATATTTTGTTACCAGTCACTCATATCATTTTGGGCAATGTCCAACTCTTGAACCTGTAACTGATTTTTCAATGAATAAGGTAAGTTATAAAAATAATTCTAAATTATTAAATAATTAAATTATCAACGAATTATTGAAAAATAATATAAGTTATAAAAGTAATACATTATTTTTCAATAATTCGTTGATAATTAACAATATTTTGTTAATATAAAAATATTTTAATGTTTTATTTTAAGCATGAGATTTTAATACAACTATTTATGTATGTATATATATATACATAATAATAATAATAATAATAATTGGTACTTTTCTCGTCGCGGCATCGGCGTAGTAGTCGAGGTAATAGAATTGAGAGTCGGGGTAGTAGGGATAACAGAAAAGTACCTAATAATATATTACAATATTAATGAGCATAAATGGATTTGGTTAGTCCCGGAAGTCTCATTGAAAGTATTGTATGGAATACAAAGATTTTCTCACTCTCCTATAATAAAATATATAGTTAAGTGATCATAAACACTATTGTTAATGTTAAGTCCAAGTGGTGTGGACCAAAAGGTAGATTCTAAAGGGGTTACATTGTCTTCACAATTTTAAATTAATGATTTATTAAACATTTTTTACCTACGGTCACTTTTTTTTCAAAAAAAAACCTATACAAATGTATTTCTTGATTAAAAATACATCATATAAAAAGCTTATCAGAATCTTAAATAAATTTATTATGACAGTAGCATTAGGTGAAAAAATTATTGAATGTTAATTTGTACTCGTAGTGTCTGATTATGGTTGATTAGATTAATTTTGCTATTATTTGCATTAATAATTGTTTTTTCATTATAATTTTATTTGACTACAATTTGATATTGACATTGAAATTATAAATTAATATTTGACCTTTCTAATTTTCATTGTGATTCCCGGAAATTATATCAAATCGTAGTTTATTAAAGTATTTTATAAAGAACCAAAAAAAAAAAATCAAAACTGCATTAATAATAATTATTGATATTATCATTATTTTGTTTGTAATACATTTTAAACAGTCATAACATGTTTAATAATTGTTTTTGAATAAATGATGTAAGTTTTAACTAAATATTATTTTAATTAATTATCAAATCTAAAATTAATATTTTGTGAGTATGTAATTGCTTATACAATTTAAATCAGATTATTTAAATATCCAAAGGTTATTATCCAAAGATAAAATATCGTAAATGTGACAACAAAAATAACTTTTGTTTTTTTAAATATTTGTTATTAAAAAAATTAATCATGATTTTAATTAATATTTATTCAATAGGTAGTTTAAAAATTATTAGTAAATTAATTTATTATAAATTACTTGATGAAATCATCAAAATTATATATAAATAAATATTTTTTTCAAAACTATAACATTATTGATAAAATGTCTTCATATATTTTTTACATTAAAATACTTCCTTATAAAAATATTTTTGGCCTTATTCTAAGAAAATTATTAAAATGAAATGGTACATCGAATATTTAGGATAAAGAGAGTTTATTAATATACTAAGGGTAAGTATATAATAAAAGTCTGAGTAAATTCTACTAAGTTTTTACAAATTTTTATATCGTACCTATATAAAAACTTAGATTTGGGTAAGCAATTTTATTTCCCTTATTTGTCTTACCTTTTAAGTCAGAGGCGTACCCAGACATTTTTTATGGGGGGGGGGTCCAAAATTTTATATTTTATCTGTTCTCTAATTATAAATATAATTTAATTCATTACTAACAAATTACTGTTAATAACTAAAATAATAGCCACAATTGTTATACACACACTCACATATATACAGAAAAGTTTACTACAATTGGTATAGGTACTATAATTTTAAATCAATTTTTATTTGGTAATAAAATGGTATAAAAATTACTTTATTTAACTTATAATTAATTTAAAATTTTAATCTTCTGTTTTTTTTTACAAGTTTCTCAATGATATCATTTGGTGTTAAGATTTCATTTCGATGAATATTAAGCATCGCAAGTCCATTTAGTCTGTCTTCCGATACAGTATTTCTGAGATATGTTTTAAGATTCCTTAATGAAGAGAAACTTCTCTCAGAAGTACATGTCGTGACCGGTAATATACATAATAGTTTTAATAACTTGTATATATTTTTGAACAAGTCTTCATCACAAAATTGTAGAAATTGTATTACAGTTTTTGGCTTTTGATCTACTTCAGTTCTTTTTAAGACATTATTCCACATCTTAATTTCTGCTATTACAATATCAGGTTTTACGGCTTATACATATTATGTAATAATATAATCTATAAGCTTTGTATTTTGAAAATAATAGAAAATTAAAATACACTGTAAACCTACTATTATTATACTATTTACTATTAAACAATTGTGTAAATGTAGAAATTAAATGGGAGGGGGATCCGGACCCGAAACCTCCCTCCCTTGGGTACGCCCCTGACTTAAGTATCATATACATTGAAATTATTGTACAGTATTCTTTATTTTCTATTAAATTTATAAAATTCCAAGTTTTTATAGTTGTAAATCATTTTTCAATTTATTCATAAAATAATAAAACACATTAGAGTTTTGAAAATAAAGGCAACTTAAATCTAAATTCATTAAAATCTAAACTTACTTTATTTTACAGATCTTAGGAAAATGGTACGCGATACAAAAAACATCAACATCAAGTCGATGTGTAGAATACAATTTTGAAAAAACAGATGAGCCTAATACTTACAAATTGGATCAAGTCAGTGAAAATTCAGTTATTAACGTAGCTAAATCTAACAATTATCACTATGTTGGGACTTTAAAGACTGATCCTAATTTGCCATCTAGAATGATAGTGAATTTCCCATTAAGTGAGTACAAAACTCGGTAAAAATATTATAATTTCTAAATATATATAATGATTATAATATTATAATTTATTTTATAATAATGCTCACTCTTATAAATGTGTTATAGTCTAAAATATAAAAAAAATCTTACTTTATATATTCATATTCTTTAACGCTTTCAATTTAAGTGAATATATTTGAAAAAGTAGAAATAATTCCTTCGTTTTAAGTTATATTTATAAGATACAAATTAAATATTTTTATTTATAGGTGTTGCTGGTAAATCATCATTTGTTGTATTTTCTACGGATTATGAAAATTATATGGGTATATTCTCTTGTCAAAAAATACCTCTCGGTAATAGACATTCGGTGACAATTTTATCTAGGTCTAGAACTTTGGATAAACAATATGTGGATAAGGTTAGCAAAGTATATATAAATAAATATAGTCAGTATAACATCCATTCCGAAACACATTATATGTTATAATTATAGTCCATAAGTATTATTCTTAAATCTTATATTAGTTTTATGTAAACATAACATGATTTAAATTAAGTCCATTTAATCCATTAAATCAAACACATATGTAATGAGTAAAATATTAGAAACCGTTTATTTAGTATTTGGATTTTAGTAGTATAACAAAATAATCTATCTAATAGTTTATGAATAATCATAATTCCTAAATATTTAATTATTTAGTTAATTAAGTTTGTTTACTAAATTGATACATTTTTATAATAATTAAAAGTATATATGAAACCCATGGTTGGTTATTATCACAGATAATATTAGTTTCCAGTTAAATGGAATAATGGTTTTG
>JASXSY010000983.1:0-128818 GCA_034509805.1 Sipha maydis
GAATTACCTATTTACCTGCATTTTAAAGAATAAAAAAAATTTCAAAAGCTAATAAAATTGTATTAATTCCTTATTACAGAAATATCCATCATTGAAGCAACTAGATTTGTCAATGATCCTGCTAATATCCCCAGTTCTATATCTGCTGAACTATTGAGTTACTTTGCCAACCTTGGCCCTTGCCAACCAACACCGAATAATTTACCCCAACATTCATTTAAAAAAAAAAAAGACTGGAATGATATGAACAGATCTTTCCACGAGTCCTATTATTTTAAAAAATTGGCGAACAATAATAAATCTAGAAGACTTTGGCTATCTTATTCACCAAGTAAAGATCTTATTTTTTGTATTTCTTGTAAACTGTTTGGTTTACCAAAAGCCCAAAAATCAAATTTAGCTATGAATGGTTCGAATGATTGGTCTAATATACAAAGAATTATTAATAATCACGAACACTCACATAATCATATACAGTCAGAAATCAGTCGAGGTCTTTATTTACAAAGTAATCGAATTGATTTAAATGACCAATTGATTATATGTGCTAATCGTGAAGTTGCTAATAATAGAGAAGTGGTTCGAACTATTATTGAAGTATTGATTTTTGCTGCTCGACAAAATATATCGCTACGAGGACACAATGAAAATGTTCAATCATTAAACCGCGGAAATTTTTTAGAATTATTAAAAGTTATAGGACGACATAGTGCACCTGTTATGATGCATCTTGAAAAAATAAACAAAAGTAATTATAACAGGTTAACATTTATGTCTTCTAAAAGTCAAGAAAAACTATTGAGTATATTAGGTGAAATGGTTAGAGCACAAATATTAAAAGATGTGAAAAATGCTTGCCATTTTGCTGTTATTATTGATACCACAACGGATATATCAAACCAAGAACAGTTTACATTTATAGTGAGATATGTTAACAGCACTGGTGTAATAGAAGAGCGATTGTTGGCTTTAGAAACTGCTAGTGATGCTACAGGACAAGGATTATTTAATACCTTTTGTACAATAACAAGTAAATATGATATTAACTGGGAAAAACATCTGTGTGCTCAATCTTTTGATGGTGCAGCATCTATGCAAGGAATTTATTCGGGTCTGAGAAGTTTTATTCAACATAAAAATCCTAGAGCAATTTATGTTTGGTGTTTTGCCCACGTATTAAACTTAGTAGTGGTAGATACTTGTGATTCATGTACTGACACTAAAAATTTCTTTGGAGACGTTCAATCATTAGTATTTTTTCTAAAAGCTCGCAAAAGAACAGCTATTTTTATTGAATCACAAAAAAAAATGTATAAAGATGAGAAAGTTTTGCGATTGAAAAGTTTTTCGGATACTCGGTGGACCTCACATGGTAAAGTTTTAAATGTCATATTTTGCAAATATAAGGCATTGATTGATGCTTTAGATGTCTTACAAAATTCTAGTGATAGAATAACAGCATCTAGTTCTAGGTCATTTTTAAACACAATTTCAACTTTTAAGTTTGTATTATGTTTAATATTTTTTAAAAATATTTTCATTGTTACTACACCACTTTCTAACTACCTCCAGTGTAAAACTATTGATTTTTTTGAAGCAATACAATTAGTTAATGTAGCAAAAAAAAAGTTAAGTGAAATGCGATCAGAATGCAACTATGAATTATTTATATATGAAGTTAAAGAATTTGCAAATTTAAATAACGTGCCAGAAAAAGATTTTAAAGAAGTGAGAAAAAAGACTAGAAAGTTACTTGTAGGAGAAACTCCAGATGATTATACAAATGTTTCACCTATGGTTCAATTTAAAATAAAGACATATTATGCTGCTCTTGATAAAATAACGATGTCATTACATGAAAGATTTAGTCAATCACAAGAAATACTAAAAGATTTGGCAATATTAAATCCTGATCGTTTAATGTCTAAAGATTCACAAAATATGCCAAGTGATTGTTTTCAACATATTTCAATGTGGCTTGAAAACATCAATGCTGACCAACTTAAGACAGAATATATTCAATTTAAAAATAATATTCATGAACTTATAAATGGATTAGAACTACCTGTTGAGGTTCATGACAGCGCTAACAAAGTACAGAATACTGAGAACGATGAGATGTCTGATAGTTCAAGCAATGACGGGACTTTTAATGTTATGGACAAAAATATTAATATGAATAAGAATGTAAATATTACAACTGTAATTAAATTACTAACAAAGTATGGACTTGACTCAGCCTTTCCTAATTTGCATGTTGCATATAGAGCTATGGCAACAATTCCAGCATCATCTGCATCAGCTGAAAGATCATTTTCAAAGGTAGTATTTCATTTTTATAAATAAGTTATACATAATTAGAAAATGAATTAATAAATTCTTAAAATGAAATTCTAGGTGAAATTAATCAAAACAAGATTAAGATCAACAATGGGACAAAGTAGATTAGAGAGTCTATTACTTCTCAGTTGTGAAAGAGATATTCCAATAGACATAAGTATTGTTATTGATACATTTGCACAGTCTTCAGATCTCTTAAAAAATGCATTAACTTTTAAATAATATTTCATTTAAAGTTTCTCTTTGGAAATTTTTATCCAATATATATTTTATATCATTATCTATATGTCACCATTCATAAATTAAAAAAAAAAAATCAATTTTTTAATTTTACATATTATCATACAATTAATAATTATATAAATCAATAGTTAATTTATTTTACTTTGATATTTGTACTATATTTGTCTAAGTATAAAATGTCATTGTTGTGAATAAAGTGCTTACTTAATTTGTTAATTTTTTTATTTCTTATTGTGATAGTATGTTTTTATATAGAAAATATTATTGTGTGTACAAATGTATTGAACTTACAAAGTAGATTTACTTTCAAATTCATATGTTTATTGACTACGTAAAAATTTGCCAAACCTTAAACCTAATAAATAGAAATGTAGAAAGTATATATTATTTGTATCATATTTTATGACATTAGTTTTAAAAGCCGTACCTGTAGGAGGGGGAGTCAACTCCCCTGGCCCCTATCCCGAAATATTCTCGCACTATACCTAAACTTTGTAATTTAACATCAGTTATTTTTAATTTAATCCCCCCTCCCGAAAATTTGTTATGGGTATGACCTTGATTAAGAGGTGGTGGTGGTTGTATATACTTAAATATGATTTTGCGTCATTTAAAATTAAAGTTCAGTCCGCCACTGGTACCTAATATAGGTATAACCAATGATAAGACTTACGCTATTTGGCATACCAAATGACACTCTGATAATTTAATATTAAATTCTGCAATTATTGAAATACTTTGCAAAGACTGTGATGTCTGATACATTTAATGAAGATATTGGCATTTTATTGCATTAAGTAATTCAATTTAAAGATGAATATTTTTTTAATGCATTTATTGGTGGGTGTTGTCTGTTATTATAATTATTAGTTCTTTTACTTACATACCCACAATATTTAGCTGTTGTAAGTTTGTGTTCAGCAGAATTAAACTAATTCGTATTTTAAATTAAATATTTCCTAGATCTACTTAGTAAGTAGGTACCTACTTACTACTATTAATACTTATACTTTCCTAAAAAATTAAAAAAAAAATTTAGACTTAAAATGTATTAAGCAATATAATGTTTAAATTTAAATAACTAATATTTTTGTTTAGATCACGGAATAATAATAGAAAGTTTAAAATGCTTCAATAAAAAAACATTTAAATGCCATTTAAGTCATATATTGAAATATAAATTTTTATATTATAATAAATTTAACTTATTTTACCTTATTTACCTTATTTTATTATTAATATACATTTTTGTTAGTATGAATATTTAGATTGTGCAGCTGATAATTCTACTGCAACATCTGTATCTGATTTTGTATATCAGGAATGTAGGTATAGAACTTCGCCCATCAAAATGTATGGCAAGCCCAATTATAATTATTTATCTAAATATGTTGAACAAATCAATTCAGGATGATTTTATCTTAAGGGGGCTGTAGACGATGCAAAAAATCACGTAAAACAGGCCATAAGCTAGACAAAACTGTGGGACTTTGGCTTGATGGATTTTAATTTTGAAAACAAATTGAAAATCTTCAACACCTTAACTAAAGCTTGATCGAAGGAATTTTCATTATTACAAAAATTAATGGTGTACTTAAATATATAAAATACATAAATGATTGTTTTCTTAAATTGTCAATATCTTATTGCTTGATTAAAGTATAGAAAATTCCTTCGGTCATTCCCTAGTTAACACGGGGACTAAATTAAATCTGTTTTCAAAACTAAAATCCGTCAATCCCAAGTCTCCCAATTTTGTCTAGCTTTTTAGCATTTTTGACATTTTATTAGCGTGGCGTAAATTCGATCAAATCGTATTCTTGACATACGCTTGCGCGTGCGTAAATATATAATTACTCGTTCAAAGATACTAGGGTAACATTCGATTCTAAGCAATGTTGGATAAGAAAATAATTATTATACTGCGGGCGCTATGAGAACGGAAGTTGGCGGCGAACATAATACGTATATATACGTATATATAATTTGTATTTGCAAGACATAAATAAATATACAATAATATAAAATAATAAATTTAAGTATACGTCAGTCATAATCCGTGCATTTTCGAAGTGTCAATAGTCATTTCACATTGATTACGTGGTTGTGCGATTGTGTATTTTGAATAAGTATTGTCTGGATTTTGAATTAAAAATTATTTTTTACAATTTTTGCATTGTTATCCGTATGGATAGTATGAATACAAAAAAAGACAAGCATTATGGGAAAAAACCAAACCTTTATTAAGTAAAAGGAAAACAAAAAAAGGATAAGTTATTTGTATACAGATTTAATGTATCAAAAAATTGAAAAAGACGATGATTTCTGGAATAAAAATAGGAAGTCTCAACTAACAACGTTTTTTTTAAAGATTACTTTTTATCCGATTACCTTTATTGCTCTGAACGTATATGTTCAAATCCTTAGGACAATTTGGCCGTAAAACGAAATGTGGTTCGTTTACTAAAAACCAAATGATTAAAATCACAACAAAGTTATGAACATGAATTCACCGTCAAAATTTTTTTTTGTCTGATGAAAAAATTGTCTCTTAATATTCTAAACTTTCATATTGATTACCCGATTATATACCCATTATATAAACCCATGGGTATTATTACCCGATGTATTTGTTTTGGTCCGCCTCCGGTACGTAATTATTCAACAGCGAGTACAAAAATATTCTTATTTTGATTTTCGATTAGTCTGGTGCCTGCTGTTTGAAATTAAATATAATATTAATATGGCTATATTCTCGTCAATAATCAACATTGGGCAAGGCTATTATATTATTCTCAACTATTATTATTGTAGTTCCAGGAATCATAATGTGGGGCCGATAAACGATTAGTAGCACGATAATGGGTTACTCACACTGATGTTCATTTACTTCTCACACACTGACACGGCGAAAATATAAAAGTGTATGAAATGCCTAATTATTACTCCTTAAAACATGACACGCTCCAGCCACCTTAATCAAAATTGAAGTACAATACATGATTCTTTAGTTTATGATAAAATTATGCTTTTTAGTTCTGTATATAGTATTTATTAATAATGTTCTTATTACAAGTTAAAACAAACTATTGGTTTATTTACTAAAACAAAAATATGCTTAAATGAAAAAAACAATTAAGTTTCATGGTCAAAGGCTTGGTTTAGTTAGTTATGATGAACATATTGTTTGTTATAAAGTAAACAAAGTTAAAAAAGAACAATATGTTTAAAAAATTTAAATTAATTTAAAGGACTTCTAATTCATTTATACAATTTTCTTAGTTTAATTCATTATTCAAACTTTATAGGTTTAAAATACTTTTAAATTTATAGTTTGTAAAATTGTTTTTATTTCATCTTTAATTATTTATCTTACCCCTATCTATAAGTTTTATTTATAAAGATAATTTTTTTCTTACTAAATTGTAATTATGTATCAGATATATGTGCAACATAAAAATGTAAACAAATTGTAAAAACTTTAATAGGTATTCTGTATGCAAATGTTTGTTTTAAAATATATATTTTAAGATGACCTTTTAATTGTTTTGTCTAATTGTTTACTTATATTGTAGGTCAGATATCTTAAAGTTCTTTTAAAGCTCTAAATTATTGATTTTGTATGAAAGCTAGTGTTAGTTTATATACCACATATCTATTTCATTATTATAATAATGTAATTTAAATTAAGTCTAATAATTTTAATGACTTTTTGCATTGATTTAAAGAAAATTAAATTGTTGTATAAATAAAGTCATTCATTAATTTTTGACAAAATTAACTTACTTAAGAAGTTGTGGTGTTAAAAATAATAGTATTTTACTTAAAATTATAAAATGTCATCAATTTAAGTAAAAGTGTAACAAATTATCTTATTTAATAAGAAATAGTAGTTTTTAAATTAACAATATGTTAATTATAATAATTATTTGTTTTACCTAAATCATAGGTGAAATATCATTGATTAATGTAAAAAAGTAATAAGTGTAAATTATATTTGGCATACTATTAATTAAGATACTTTTTTCTGTTTCAATTAAAAAAATAATAATATTTTTATGAGAACACTTCATTGGCTAAAAGTGATACCAATTTTTTTTATCATAATGATAGCTAAATGAGATACTTTTTTCTGAGTGTACCTATTTAAAGTTCTAGACCTTACCTATCATATCAGCCATTATTGTCATTGGTCTCATCCCCTCAATATCTTAGTTTCTCCCTCCAAAGTCATACTGTAATACTTTGTTTTATTTCTACTAATTCTCAATCCCTTTTCTTCAAGGGATAACTTCCATTCATTCAGCCTATTATTAATGTTTTTCAGATTTTCTCTTACAAATATAAATACAAAAAATTATTATAGACATATTTTATTAATATTTATCAAAGTTACAAAAAAAAAATATTTTGAGATAAATATAATGATTTTTGATAAAAGTATAGTACTCAATTTTTCAACGCCTATGTTATTTTTCAAGAAAATAATTTAAATTAAATTATATTTAATTATACGGGTTAATAATATACTTGTAATTATTTTAAAATCAAATTTTATTTTATATATAATTATTTAAAAGTTCTCTTTTTACAATATATTTTGCTGTCAAAGTTATTCTTTTTAAAATCTAATTTCTTTTACATATTTTCATATTTATTATGAGTATAATAATATTATTATAAGGTCAATGGTGTTTTTATATTTATAGTGAAATAATTTCAAAATAAATCGGATGGTCAGAATTCCCTTCAAAGTTGTATGTCATGTGATCAAGATGTTGGCTAGACTGGATATACCAACCAGGAAAATGGCGACGTCGGGCCTGACGTCATTTGCGTCGTTTTGCTTCTATTGTACGTATCTCGTCCAGTGAAAAAAAAATATTTTTATTTCTCTTGGAGATGTAACGTTTATTGTTGGTATCGTAAATTTTTTCGTCTTTTTTGCATGATCTATTTTACGCGTATTGTTCCGTTTTTAATAATAAATGTGCAAGTAATTCCTCATTTGTGGCATATCCATTGACTTAGTATTTGCATATTTGCTGCTCTAGGAAGAATAACTCTCATCAAAATGAGTATGCCGGAATTGGGAAGCAAGATCAGCCTAATATCAAAGGCCGATATTAGGTATGAGGGTAAACTGTTTACGGTCGATCCTCAAGAATGTACCATTGCCTTGTCTCACGGTAATATATTTTTTTTTATTTACATAGGTAAAACTATTTTTTCGTTTCAAGTTATAAATTCATATCTTCATCAATTTATATTTATTTATATATACTACATAAATTTCCAATTATTTCCCAACTATGCCTAACCTCTAATATATTGAATGTTGAAAATTAACTTGTTTTAAAAATCTATTGTATTCAAAGGAATTACCAAGTTAGTAAAATAATTTACTTGTATAATTGATAATATAATTATTCAGCCTATTTGAACAGCCAGTAGTCCTAAATTTAGATATTCTTATCTTTAAATATGTGATTTCCCGATTTTATCTTCATATTTTCTACCATAATTTAGTCTTGCTAATATTCTTTTGAGGTATCTGGATATTGATGCACTTGATTTATCTCTTTAATTATCACAAAACCTATCTATTTTAAATCTTTACATTTTTCCCAATAGGTAATATTCTTTTCTATCTATTTTTAAAAATGTTGGTCAAATATTATATATTTGTTAACATAGTATTCTACTCATTTTTAGTAATGTAATTTTCACCATATATGTAATAATAGTATAACCTTAATTGTATGCCTATAATTTGATATTCATAATGTATACATGATAAAAGTTGTAAACTAGGTATTTGAATAAATTAATTTTTATTAAATTAAATTTACAAACCGGGATTGGTAAAAAAAATGCATATGGTGTTTCATCATTTTAGTCTACATTTAGGGCAGACTTAAAAATAATGTAAACTAAGAACTATGTTAATTCGATAAAAATGGAGATGATTGATAATTATTAGTAACTCACAGATATATAATTTTATAGGCTATGATGCAAATATAAATTGATTGCTATTGAATATTATAAATAAAATGATTACTTGTATAGGAACAATATTTTATTAACCAAGGAACAATTTATATTCAATTTAATTTGTTTAAACATTTAAAAATACATCTTATATCTTAGTTTGAAGCAACAGATGTAGTAGCATCCCAAGTTAGTTCGTTATAGATAATAATATGTAGGTTTTTATATTTCAGTTACTATTAAATATATGAATCAATATAGCATAAACATTTGATTTGTCATACAAAATGATTTATAATTTTTGTATAATTATCTTTTAGAATTAAATTTTATGAATTTATTTTATTGTTATTGTATTTTAAATAAGATACAAAAAAATACTTAAGTTTAGTTATTTATATTTTTATTTTTAACTTTATAATTCTTTAAATCAAAAATTAGTGCCTAGCAGAAAGGAACAAGGATCCTTGCCTTAAAGGATACTAAATAACATTTTTAATTTTATTAATGTGAAATATTTAACTTTGTTTATTTACTGGTATTAAATTATTAAAACATTACAAAATGAAATAATTTGACAACTCTTAAACCATTTTATAGAGATTTAATATAAGTTATCTTCAATATTTTTAATTAGACTAATATACATAGATAAATGAGAAAATAATAAATTATACCTATCCATTTTTATTTAGCTATTTTTTGGTAATAGTGATTATATTATGATTATATTTTCTTTTAATGTATTTGTCACTTTAACTCTACATTATTTACATTTTTTATTTCAATGAAGTATTTTTTTTTTTTATTACAGTACAATCTTTTGGAACAGAAGACCGTCCAACAGAATTCAAGGTTCCAGCACAAAGTCAAATATATAATTATATACTATTCCGTGGTTCTGATATTAAAGATATTAAAGTCATAACTCCACAAATACCTCTAAATGATCCTGCTATTGTACAAGTAACTAGTTAAACATAAGTGTCTTATACCATCATGTTTGTTACTATTTTTTTTTATTCTAGTTGTCGGTTCCTCCTAATACTATGGGTGGTTTTAATCCTAATTATCAACCAATGGATGAATTAGGATCAGTCAATCAGGTTGGAAATTCTTATAACCCTATGTCTGGTGTGAACTTAAATGCTGGACCATCTCATAAGCAAGCAAGTGAGTCTCCCCTGATTTTAGATCCACAACCAGTAATTCAGCAGAAACAACCGATGACTACCCAATCTGGTATGTACACGCATACACAAACCCACATGCTTGGGCAACTTTGGCATGCTTGTACATATTGCAGGGTACTATTGTAAAATATTACAATAGTTTAGTGCATGTCTATCAATCTTTTGAATGCTTTCAGTGCTTGTTTTGAATAGAAAATAGGAATATCACATATCTATTGCTTGGTCTCAAAATTCTTATTGGCTTTATCTTTTACACTTTGATTAGATAATAATTATATTATGCTTGGGGTTTATTTTAATAAGTTATTTATATTTTACGGGCTTTTAAAAATAAAAGAACTTTAAAAGTGTTTGATAATTAAATAGTGAAATGTTTGCTTTGGAGAATATAAGATAAATTATGACATGCATATGTCGACGAGAGGTTATGTGTTCCAAAATTATATGTTCGAATGAAAAGTATTTGAAAAAGCATAAGTTTGGATGAATTTTTGTTTGAATAGTTAAACTCATTCTTAAAAACAACCATATTATATTAAAATATTAATTATTTATAAAGTGAAAAAAATTATTAAATGTATAGGTATATTGTCAAGTAAAATAAATAAATGTATATACGAGTATATTTAAGTTAAAAGTTTAAATTGTGCGCAATGCCTCTTAAAAACTCAATGTTATTTTTATTAGATGATATCGACGAGGTAAACGCGCCATAATGTTAATTATGAAATTGTCTTAAATAACTGTCTTTCCTTAGTTATAAATACAAAGTTTTCGAACAAAAATTCATCTGAACATATGGTTTTTTTGAACACATTTTATTCAAACATATCATTTTCGAACACGTAACCTGACACCGCATATATCATAATATGTTATGGAAAAAGTGTGGTAGTTTGGCTCTGTGATCAATGCCAATTTTATTAGTTTGAAAATATAATATTGATTAGGTATTGTTTACAATAAATAAATGTGAATCAGGCAATATTATTACCAAATAAAAAACTAGATATCACAGTAAAAATGTTATTATTATTTATTTATTATTATAATTTATATACATATTATGTTCTTAGTAATAGTAATATATATATATATATATATAAATTTAAATAAAAAAAAAATACTTAATAGTTGCTATATTTATTGATTTGAGCTTACATTGCAACTGTAGTTCTTAAAGCTCCCCTAACAGTGTTGTCAATGTTAAGGTCTCGGTTGGGGAGGTACGGTTATTTCACTATCTGTACGGCCCACGGACGGACCGGTCAAAATAATAAGGAAGTACGGTAATTATTAATTATATATAATAAAGAGATTTCCAAAACAACAATGTGTGAGTATTGTGTATTTGTCTATCTATTTATGGTGTGTTTTTGTTTGTGGTTCGATGATTGCTACATACACTGAGTACAATATGAAAATATTTAATTTTATTCCATTCATGATAATTATTAGTTACAGAGAAAAGTCATTTCATTCTTATCAGTAATTATTCTTTGATAATACCTATACTCTATGATAATACCACACACTTTCCAAGACTGTGGTCTGTGATAATACTATCTGTATTTTGTGACGTGAATTCACTTATTTACCTAACCTTGGGGCTTAATTGTCTGAAAAAACATTAGTACGGTCTTTTTTTAAGGAATACGGTAATTCGAAAGCAGTTTCCCCATAATTGGCTACTTGAGCATTGGCAACACTATCCCCAAATTACCTCCTTATTTTCATCTCTTTGTTTTAGACACTTCTACTTGCATCCAGACTTACCATACCTTTATTTTTACCTAAGTTATAACTGTTTCGAATGTGAAAAACAGTTCCGGGGCCGTCGTCGGTTCAAACGAAAAAAAAAAAAGTTAAAACTGTTTAGTTACCACTTTTTACATTACTTAATTGGTTACATCTGTAAATTCAACAAATCTTCTATGGTCTTCGATAAAAATAAAATAAAAGTTGCAAAAAGAGTTTTATGTGTTAGAAAACCAAATTTTGACAAAATCGGGCATTTCAACAAATTACATAAAATATGGGTGATTTGATTGTTATTCTATGAATTACAATCATCGTGACTACATTTACTGTATACTACTGACTACTAGAATAAACAATTTTTAAATACATTTTATAGTTTTAATATATTTTAATAAAATTTATAAATTTACATGTAGAATTTACTTTGTACATAACTACATTGGGGAATTACAATTGTTGGACTTTTTATTAAAATAAATGGTTGTAATACCTATATTATTATAAGTAACTGATTACTGTAGCCTAAATTAAATTCCAGTGGTAACAATGGTTAGAAACAGTTCCTGACTGTGGGTACCTGTAAAATATATTTATACACATTACATATACATTAATATTTGAAATTTCATTTCTTGTTACATAATTTTATTAAATTATTAAAATGCATAACCATTTATCTGTTTTTGTCAACTACATAAATCTGATATACCATTACATTTTGAAACAAATTGTATTCTATTTGTTTATTATTTTATTCAAAAATTTCATTACTTAAAAACTCCGTATTGTATTGCGTTTAATTGATAACAATATTATTAAAAATTCATTATGTATTAATCCTAACCTATTGTAGATTCTGACTAAAACAAGAAATCTGTTTTGTTTTTTTTTTTTTTTTTTTTCTGTGTGTACACAATTTTGATTAACTAATTTCTCTAATTCAAAGAGATATTCATCAATAGTTATTTATAGACAATTTTATCTAGTTGATTAAATATTTCCTTTTTAGTTTTTATATTTTTCAAATAATTTAGCAAAACTGATAAAGAATTTTAACATTTATGAAATCATTTATTTAATATAGTTGGTTTTTTTTATCCCAACAATTTTCATCACAATCCAAACAATTTGAGCATAGAAATTTGAAATTTTTAGTATATTACTGTTTTCTTAAAGTTGTATACACTAAATTTTTCATATCAATCATTGATAAATGAAAAAAAAAATGTTTTGTATATTCAAATATATAAAATATAATTTGAATGTGACATATCTGTTTGCATTTAATTTTTAAATCGGTTCCATATAAAATCTTAGTGATTACTACCCATACTTGACATTTATTGCTGTTTAAAGTATTTTTTTTAAATTTTCATTAAGTCTAAAATATTTTCAATTATTAAACTTATAAAATTAAAAATAATTTAAGTAATTTATCTTATACAAATCTGTGCTATTAGTTATTGATTAAGCTAATTTGAATGCAATTTTTGCTTAACTAAATGAAATATTTAATATTGGACTTATTATAATCTAATTAAATTAATTTTTTTTAAAAGATGTTTTAGATTTAATATCTGGTGGATCTCGTTCATCTACACCGGCTCAGCCAAATACTTTTAATGGTCAGAGAAGCAGCCCTTCATTTGATCAAAACATTCAAACTGGAAATCAACAAAGTCCTGGAAATGGAAGAGGAGGAAGAAATCAACGTAATAGATCTACATCTTCGTCTGATACCCGTAAACAAGTTAGGCAACAGGGGTAAGCATTATTTTTACGATTTAAATTCCATGACATGTAAACATTAACATAACAATAAACTTGTTAACTTAATGTTTTTTTCTTTAAAGACAAAACTATCAAAGAAATGATCAACCCCAGCATTACCAAAGAAATGACCAGCAATATCAAAGGAATGATTTTCAACATCAAGAGAATCAACATTTTGTTAGTATTATTGTATATATTTAATTGTAACTTAGGTAACATTATTCTTTTAACCAGGTTAATCGTCAAGGTGGAAATCGCAATATGAATGGTCGTAATTGGAATAATCAACAAAATCAACAGCAGCAGCAACAACAACAAGTTAGAAGACAGAATACAGCTCCAAATGCTACAGGTGGTCGTTCATTTTATAATAATAGGTCTACTGGTCTCCCAGCTCCTAGCAAAACACAGGGGCCTAGAACTAATTCATTGAAATTCGATGAAGATTATGATTTTGATAAGGCAAATAGTGAATTCCAGGAGATTATTAAGAAATTATCTAGAACCAAGATAGGTTAGTATTTTTAATATAAACAGCTTATTTATAAAAATAAATGTGTTATTTATGTTATTATTGAGAAGTACTTACTGTGTTCCTTAAATTTACACTCACCTTTTTTTTTTTTTTTCCTATATTCAAGCTGGTCTTACGTGTTGGTAGTAGAACTATTAATCTAATTTATTTCTTTTACTAGTCTGCTTATACTATTGAGTTATTTTTAATTGATTGAAAGTTGATTTAATGGATAATTAGTTCATATTTAGCTTTTCACTAACCTATTTAATTAATATGTTTGAACACTGTCAAAGTTATATATGCTGTACTTTTTTAACTTAATAAATAATTAAGTTAAATTTATGATAATTATTTATTAAGTTAAAAATTTATGATATGATTCATGTATGTATTAAAATTTTTTTTTTAGATGATGGTTTTGATGATTCAACTGAAGAAGTAACTTTAGTTAATGGTACCTTAGCAGTTAATGGTGATTCAGCACTTCATGTCAATGATGGAGACTTAGTTGCATTAAAAAAAAATCATCGTATTGACAGTGGAAATGATACGGGTGCTGCAGAAAATGATACTGAAGATGATGATCAAAAAGTATTTTATGATAAATCGAAATCATTCTTTGATACAATTAGTTGTGAAGCAGTTGAGAGAAGCAAAGGGTAAATATTAACAACTAAAATTAAAAATTTATTTTATAATTGAATATTATATTTTATAAAGACATTCACAAAGAACTGATTGGCGTACAGAGCGTAAATTAAATTCAGAGACATTTGGTGTAGCAATGGCAAGACGTGGTCAATACCATCGTGGCCGTGGAGGCTACTATAACAATAATAACAGTAATTACCGTTCTAACCCTAACTCCTATAATAATAGCAACTATAATAACAATCGTCAAGGAGTAAATTATAACAACTACCGCCAACAACAGCAAAATAATGGATTTATACGTAATAACCATGGTAACCGTGGCTATAACTATCGAACAAGATCAACCAACAAACAGGATCAACGCCAACCAAATGCAGTATCTCCTCAACGAGTTGCAGGTTTGTATTCATTATTTTTAACTTTAAATCAAATTTGTTCAATTATATTGTGTCAATTTTACCCTGCGTATCAATATTCTAATATATACATTTTTTTTTTTTTTTTTTGCAGTAGCTTGAAAATCACCACTGTATTTCAATATTGCTGTAAATTAAACCTATAAAAAAAAAAAAACAAAAAAAAAACAAAAAAAACATTTTCCCATGGAAAATTTACTCTGTAAATAGTTTACATTTCTTCTCTTTAAAATTCTGAGATTTTAATTGTTGCTGTGCATAAATTTGTGATGAAATCAATTGGTGATATTTGGTATGTTTTGTTAAATGATATCCAGTTGAGCGGAAGTTTTTGGCCGCATGCACATTTAAAACTCCAGGCTTAAGTCATCATATTCCTAAGTATAATTAATTTTTAATTTTTTGAAAGAACGTTATATGATAATTATTAATTTAAAATTAACTTTCCCAGACTGTTCTTATCTTTAGTTTTAGTTCTGTTTAGACAAATTTTTTTTTTAATTAATTCTTTTGACGGCTGTTTTTATAAAAATTAATAATTTATAGTTTGTTCTTCATTTGATAATTTCTACATTAGGTTTTTTTTTTCATTAAGGTGATCGGTTTCATCTTTAAATTATCAAAAACCAGATTATAGGTTAATAGAACCAAAATTTGTAAGAAAAATATGTTTAACTAAATAGACATTAAAATTTGTTAAAAAAAAATATTAGCCTATGTAAGAAAAGATACAAAGATACTAAAATTAAATTAAACATATGTGATTTTTGTTTGTTTAAATTAAATAAATAACACAAAACAAAATATATATATATATTAGAATACATGATTTTGAAAAAATATATGTACATTTTTTTTTTACCATTATTTGTGTTTTTTTATATACATATAATCACTCAATGTGGATAAGTGTAGATACATTGCTGAATAAAAGTTGGCAATAGTATCACTAATGAAATGTATATTATTTACTTAAATTGTATTTAACGAACAGAGTTACTTACTATTTGCTACAAATATGACCAGAGATTTTAAGTGCTATTCTATGTGAGCTATCAACATTTCATATATCTATAACTTGAGTATACATGCTCATTAAAAATAAATTCTTAAATGCTTCCTTTTTATCTGCTACAATTGGGTAATACTAGTAATATATTTTATGCAATCGGTAGTAAATTGTATATAATCTAAAGTAATTCATGTATTCCTTATAGGATTTTATATATACACTATATTATATTATTATTATATTATATTACATTATATTAATTATTGTTGTAAATGATTAACCAACGATGCAGCACATTTAACTGGAAATAAATTGCTGAATATTGTTACTTATATATTACATGTTATATAACCTAAGGTTCATTTTGTGATAAATGCACATTTCTAATCTGATAAAGAAAACGGTACCCATTTCAAATTATGCAAAATTCAATAGCTCGCTACCATCAAAGACTGAAATCGCCATTAATTTAAGTATTTATCTAATAAATGATCCATGGCAACAACATGGATAATAATACTGATAGCGCAACTAGTGTTTTATTTTTGGAGGTTCTAATCCCTCCTCCCCTCTATTTGCTTCTATGCGTGACAATAAACTGACTCGTTATATATAAAATATATGTATAATACCCACATTATGTTGACAAATATTAGCCTCTTGAAAACTTATTTTTAAGTGTGCTGACTATAGGCTGATTTGAGTATTAGACTGGGACAAATTCCTCTAATGTGCCTCCAAATTACGCCACTGATTTAATTGAATAGTACAGTAGAACATCTCATTATTGGACCCCATGTAAGACGATATCCTCCATAAAATACAATAAATATTTTCAATAAGAATTATGAATAAACTTAAAAATGTATATTATATGATCATAATATTTCATTTTTTGTGACAAGGTATACATTTATAATCCCGTTTCAGTCCTAATAAGTACGTTCTTGAAGTAATCTAACCCACAGTTCCCTAACTGTGGTGAGCACGATCTTAGAATACCGTGTTGTTAAGTCTTAGCTCTAACGAAACATCAAAAATATCTAGTTATCATTAATTTATGAAACGATTAAACATATTAGTGGTTTATTTGTTAAATTTTTTTTATTATATTTTTTCAAGTTGGTAAATAATATAATAATGAACGAATCGTTATAATATTCTCTTCAGTCATACACAAAGGTGCCGATCTCACGGAGGAAATCGTCCTCCGTAATTTGACTTTAGAGGGGCATTGCCCCTGTATTTCAATTATTATGAAGCATAGGCGGCTCCAGGATAGAATCTCAGGTGCATGCAGCCTAGGGCAGGGCGAGCGGGGCCCCGCGCTCTCGCCACAGTTGGACAGGATTTATTATATTAAGTTTAATTATATGACATGTTGCGTTATGAATTTATTTACTTATTTATATTGTTGTAAGTGCAAGGTACTATATTTGTTAAGTCTATTTGCGCACATTTGAGTTTCAATATGCAACTGATGCGTGATAATGACATTTTCGATATTTAAGGACAGCCATATGTGAACATTTAAAGGGGGGGTATTATATATTTATTTACTGTGAGAGTACCTACCGCCAATATCACTTAAAAGTTAATATTGATAATTTTTCAAATTTGACATTGGCAGAATTTTCGATGAAAATTGTAATTTGTATGTTACAATGTTATATTTAATTTTCATTTGTTAATTATCATATAACCCCATGGTAAAACTTTTGCAGCAGCTGAAATGTCAGGTGCAGCCGTAGATCTGCCTATGTAATAAAGGTAAAACATAAAAATAGTATTTTGCTTTTGTGTAAAAGACGCCACTTTATCTATCTATATTATTTTTTTTTTTTTGTCCAGTGCCAAAATCTAAAAGTTGGCACCTATGATCATTCAGATAGTTCCCTAAGGATTCCCGTTGAAGGACTTAACCAACATCGTCGTCGGGCGTTTCAAATGTTGTGTTATCATTAGAACATGGATTTAAATGCATTAAAATTTATCGAAATATGCCATATAATATGCAGTAAAAATTATGAAAATATGCAAGAATTATTTTTATTTAAAATTTACAAATTAAACAACTTATAATAAGTAATTACTTAAATACTTAATAAAAAAATTGAAAGAATTTTCGGATTTTTAAAATTTTATTTATTATTTATTTTTTTTTTTTTTTATTAAGAAAAAATATAACATTTACAATCTGTGCAAACTAGCACAATAAGCAAATTTGCAAAACAACATAAACAAAAACATCAAGAAAACGTAATATTATTATTTATTATTAAAATGAATAAACATACTCATTTCGAATTTTTCTTCTGTGAAACTGTGACGTTTATCATATTTTTTAAAGAGTGAGAACGAATGTTCGACCAGGGGCGGATTTAAGGCACTGCGAACTAAGCGGCCGCATAGGGCGGCAAAATTATGTTGAACATTTATTTTGATTTTGTAAAATTAGGTACATAATTTTTAAAATTGTATTTATCACTTCAAAATTTTGAAATTGTGGATTTTGTATTTGTTTATTTTTAGCAAAATAATATTTATATTTTCCCAGGAACTCGTCTGCGACAACGACGATAGTAGTGTATTATAGCTTATCTTGTTTAAGAAATGTCTCGTAATACTATAATAAGCAAAAATTGCATATTAGGTAGGTATTGAAAAAATTAATTTATTTGAGGATATTTTATTAAAGAGGTAGTAAGTTTTTTTTAGATAGGGGTGGCAAATTTAATTTAGCATAGGGGCGGAAAATTGTTAAATCCGTCCCTGTGTTCGACGTCAACCGAAGTTGTTGAGGCATATTAGAAGCAACTTAGTATTATCGAGTCTTGATAAAGATCTTCGAGCTGAACGTTTTCGCCAAATAGTACCTAGGTACCTACTGCATTAATTTTTCGTAGAATTTCCAGGCCTTTATTTTTATCGGAAAGCTTGTCCAATTTTGTTATAAGCATTACACCTTTCAATCTAGGAATAGAATGAATATTTTCTACCGTTTCGTCAATTATTGAAAAACTTTTGGGTTAAGTCATATTTTGAGTTTTCAATTTTTTATGACTATAATTTAAAATTCCAGATGAGTGAATATAAATGTTAAATTATTGATAACAGTACCATATTCAATTATATCCAACAATTTTCTAATTCTCTACGCATCATCCATTGCCAGTTTCTTGATAACTTGGTAAAATAATGTACGTCTTATAACGCAGCATGTACCCATGTTTTCCACCTTGAAAGAACTAGAACAGATGGTAAAGGAATATCATTCAAAAAAATTGAGATTCGATTCGATTCGGCGCTTTTAAAAATATTTTCTTCCCATTATTAATTTAAGAATTAATTTTTAGAAATAACTCCCTTACTTTTTTTTTTTTTAAATTATCGCTTCAATATGCAATACATTTTGAATTTTGCCAAAATATGCTAAATAAAATTACAACTAATTTCAAATTATGACTATTCGTAGAGATAACTGACAAAAATCCAAAAATATTAAAAGGAAAAAATATACAATTGCATACAAATTCGCGCTCTTGGTATCACACAATACACGGATACATCTCCGGCGTATTTATGTTAAATGTGCCATAACAACTATATAATTGTTATTATGGTCACAGACTATATGAAATATTTTCATATAGTCTGTGTTATGGTTGTATGAATATAGTTCATGAATGACGGTCAAGGTCACCTCATCGTTATCAATATTGATAACACGCATATCTTTCCACTACCCATTATTCACCGTTATCGCAACGTAAATTATGTATTACATATTACAGATTATATCAACATAACGACTAGACAGATGGCACGACAAGAAAAATTGTTGATTACATGCGATCCTTCTGAACGGTTTGGCCTCCGTCGGAAACGTTCTCCAAAACCGTCGGCCACTGGAGACATGAGTTTGACTCCCGTTCCGGTGACAAAGCCGAAAAAGACGATTATAACTACTATTGTTGTTGCACCAAGACCGGACGCCACAAAATTCACGCGTTAGTAGCAGTAGAAATTGAAAGTTGTTAATTCGCCGACCGAGTTGAGGCCCGCGATAATACACCGACCAAGCTCACGGCCAATAAATAGATGCCGCACGCTTGGAGTAAAGCGAACTTCCCCGCCCTACTACGGACGTGACACGTAGAAAAATATTAATAACCCGGAATGGTGAATGTCGGCCGTCACTATGACTGTGTCTACGGACCATTGCCACCACCATCGTTTTGAGATCCTCTAGCTACTAGTACTACTGGTTGCGTGAATGCGGTGACGGTCACCATTGAACATTGAACCGACTTAAACGTAACGTGTCCTCTTGTTTCGTGTTATTTTCCGTGAGCGTGCGGCCTGTGCTGACGCCACCAAACAGCAACGTGTAGTCGCGGGTGCTGTACTCGATGATGACAATTTTTCGTCCAACCATCGATATGATGGGACGGTGATTTACGGTGAGTCGTCTTGTCCTTCGAGAGCGACGCGCGTATGTTGATATAATTGTTTTTCCCCCTCGCAGGTCCGACGAACCGTTGTCGTGAGCGAAAACCGTTCGAAGGTCGACTGTTCGGTACCAGTTTAGTGTGCGCTAGTGGACACGACGAAATGGACGATTTGACGTGAGTAGAACTTAATTACTCAATAACTTATAACATTACTACTTCGTTCGACTTCTCCCTGAGTCCTATATTACTATAATACTATTTATTCTACGTTCTTAGGTTCTACATTGTTACCTTTAACGTTGCTACTAAATCTCCTGACCAATCCTTAGGTGATTTAATACAATGGGACGGTCGTACCGAACAACAGTTACCTGACTTTTGTCTATTTGGGTAAGTGATTCATTAATTTGGAACAAAACAATTTATTTTTACTAATAATATTGTGGAATATATTTTGTTAAATAAATTTGTTCCAATTTTATTCAATTCATATTGAAAAGTATAAGCATAATTATAGTTAATTATTGGATGGTTTATCATGAAAAATTATTATTCCAATTATTTGTACTTACTATATGCATAATATAGGATATTGAACAATTAAACTTTATGTATGTAAAATAAATACGATATGACCTGCTACCCAATAAAATATAATTCTTTAAACTAGTATCTGATTATACTACTGTTGAAAAAAAAAAGTAGAAAAGAGCGTAATTGATTATCATGATGATCCATTGTACCTAATAATTCATATTGTATTGAATGTATCATTTAATTATAAATTGTGTAATTTTTTAATATTTACTTTGGCTTTTATACACATTTTTAAACAATAATCTTGTAGAAAATGTACATTAAATCAATTTATGATGTCTGATGGTTTTTTTTCTTCTAATTTTTAATTAGATAATGAGTTATATACAAATAAGTATGATATTAAACACTAGATTTTATAATGTTTAATTATTTTATTTTACATTATTTCTTTACAGCTTATTAACTTCAGTTATACAATTTATATTATTTGTAATTTTTTATTACCCAAAATATATTTAAAACCTATAAAATCTTCCCTACTTTTTATTTCACTTGAATGACTATATGCATGTCATGAAATTAAATACAGTTATAAATTACTTGCATATTATTCAATGATCATAGTTAATTATTTGTAAGTTGAAGTTACTTAAACAAATTATTAAATTAGTTTTAAATATTCGTTTGGATAAATATTAGAATGAAGCTATACAAATTTTAAATATGACCTCCCAATGACAATTAAAGTTAAGTTCTTTCCAGATGCTCAATAGATAAGTGACTTGACTGATTAAATCTTATTTTAATTTTGAATTTTTTTAGATATCATATCTTTTTAAAGTTTCTTAAATAAAAAATACTGACATGTCTTAAATTAAATTTATGTTTCATCTAATTTTTATATTCTATTTTTTAATGATAATGTGGTGTATAATTTTTATCTCTATTGTTATATTTTAGTTTTCAAGAAATCAAGGCTCAACCTCAAAACTTATTATTGGATTCAGTATTCGATGATCCTTGGACTGCAGCTCTTAGGTAAATTTTAATATTATTTAATCTTGTTTCAAATTATGCTTATTGATTTGTATTTATTAGGGATGTTTTGAGTAATTATAATTATGTGAAAATACGAACTGTAAAAATGGTTGGACTGCTGTTAAATGTGTTTTGTAAAAGAAAACATATTCCTCTTTTAAAAGAAATGGATATTTCAGAAACTCGAACTGGATTATTTGGTCTTTGGGTTAAAATGTTTATTTTATTGTTTAATATTTTTTACTTTTACTTAACTATAAAAAAAACTTTTAGGGAAATAAAGGTGCTGTTAGTTTCAGTTTTAAAATTGCTGATATCACAATATGTTGTGTTAACTGTCATTTTGCAGCACATGAAGAATATTTAAAACGTCGAATTAGTGACTATCACACAATTATTGAAAGTCAATATTTTGGTTCATCTAGAAAGAGCATTTTAAATCATGAGTATGTTATTTTATAATTCTGTTAATTTTTAGATTTTAATATCTTAATTATCATACTTCAAATTCTTATAATTAAATCATTTAAGATTTTAGTAGAAAATATTTAAACAAATAATTAATCTCATATTTTATCCTTCTATAAATGCCATGCATTAATTTGTATAGATAACTTTAGTGTTTTATTAATTAATTTATTGAATATAATTGTGTCTTCATTAATTATAATACTTGTATATGTATATTTACATTTTTTTTTCTAGCTTTATATTTTGGTTTGGTGACCTTAATTTTCGTCTAGATAAAAGTAAATTAAAATCAGCTGAAGAAATTGCTCACTCTATTAATAATGGAAAATCAACACATATAACTGCAAATACATTAACTGATGTTTGGGCACAAGATGAGTTGAGCTCAGTCATGAAAAAATCAAAAGCTTTTGAAGGCTTTTTTGAAATGTTGCCTATGTTTCCACCTACTTATAGATATATTTTTGGTTCTTCTAATTATGATCTCAAGTATGTTCTTTTATTTATTATATGTTGCCATCGAAGGCCTTTAATTAATAAAATCTATAACTTTTTAGTCATTAATAAAAATGCTTTTATTTTTTATATTTTCACTTAATTTAAATGATGTATTTTATGATGTAATTGTTGTATTGCTAAAATCTTTGAAAAAATATTTGCACAACTAATTATTTCTATTCCAAATAAAATTTACTTTGAATGCTATTAAAAAGTTTTCAAATTCTTTGAGATCTAACAACTGTTGAAATAAAATTTATCTCAGATATTTTGACTGCAATATTTGTGATAATAAAACATAAATATTATTCCATAGATCTGATGATAAGAACATTCAATCAAATATTTACATAAAATGTATTAAGTACATACAATTAAAATTGTATACCCAAAATTAATTTTCCTAGTGCTACCTTATTAATTGTAGTAGTCAAACTGTAGTATAACATTTGCATAGTCTCAACAATCAGGTGTATTTAAATTTTAAGTTGTAACAATAGCTTTCATTAACTAAGTAGTATATTATTATCAATAAATTATGCTTTAAAATGAATAGTTTGGTGTGTAAATAAACCTTTGATTAAATTTTAATGTGACTCATCGAATTTTAATACTATGAAGTGATAGTTTTATTATATTTCAGTTCGGTTTCAACCGTTATAGCGTTCAGACGTGCGCGGCGTGCTTATCGTTCTCGTTATCTGTCTGCTCATTCGTAATTGTACCGGTATCTTAGTATTAATATTACCTATATTTAAACTGTGTCTTTGTATATTTTAAAGTATACTTGTCGTATAACGTATGTCGTCCACCTCGGGTGGAGCAGGCGATAAGCCTACCAACCCAAATTCCAAACTCAAAGTCAATCTCCAAAAATCCAAAAATCACTCAGAATGGAAAGTTGTACAAAAAAGAAATAATAAGTCGTCGAATAACACTCCTTCAACACCGATCTCGCCGAATCTTCAACACATTATCGATAGGAACCCTCAACTACATCTACCTTCAGGTACACAGTTCCAATTTAACGATTCTAATATTATTCATGTTAATAATGACAACGATAATATAATTACAAATCATGCGGTCGACTGTTACTCCGTCGATATGGATTTAGATAATTCACTTAACAACTCGTGCGATAAGAACGGTACTGGTCATGCGACAGTCGCAAATGACCTCAGTCCGCCGTATGCCAACACAATGCCAAACAATACTAGTCTTACATACACGTCTTCAAAACAATTAAATTCGTACGGTCGCGATTCCAACTTAATTAAATTTTCGGACAATTTTAACGGGGTCCCCGTTATTATAATAGAAGCAATTTCGGATAATAATAACGTCGGAAAACTTCATCCTATGAAAGTTGGCAAACTTTTTTTTAATAAATTCAATGGCATTTTGCGTATTGATCCAATTGGTGTGAGAGTTAAGGTTACGTTCGACTCTATTATTTCCGCCAATATCTGCCTATCCTCGGTAGAGCTATCTACTATGGGTTTACAAGCATACATTCCTTCTACACTTGTATATTCATTTGGTGTTATAAATCTTGATGTTTCGTTTCCCGAAGAAGATTTTTGGGAAGGTTTAGACTCAACGGTGCAAGTTGTCAGCTTCCGTCGCATCTCAACCAACAATAATGGTAACTCTTATTCACCATCCAAAATGGTGGAGTTGAAATTTCTCTCCCCAAAACTCCCAGAAAAAGTCGCCATTTATAAAGTCTTATTTAAAGTTTCACCCAGCATTCGTTCTCCAGTAATTTGCCAAAATTGTCTCCGTTATGGTCACACTGCTAAATTCTGTCGTGGTAAAGCCAACTGTTCACATTGTGGCTTACCCGATCATTCGTTCTCCAATTGCCCCACAAAAGAGTCAACCGTACCGTCATGTTTCCACTGCAAAGGCTCTCATATAGCCACTGACCGGTCATGTATGGAATGGTCTCGTCAAAAAAATATTAAGAAGATTATGGCCACTGAAAATGTGTCCTATAAGGATGCGGTTTTTATTATTAAAAATAATATTGTTAATAAATCATCTACCTTTTCTGATATTACTGCTAAACCTAAAACCAACGATGTGAAAGAATCCAGCAATAACAACATTATTATTTCAGATGAGACTTTCCCAAATATTGGTGAATCTCATTTAAAGTTAAAAACAAAAAATTACAATCATAATTTTTCTCGCAAGAAAAACAACCCAATTCCTTCTAAACAACCATCTCACCCAGTTCCCGTCAATAAGGATTTTTCCTTCCCTAATGGCACTTTTCTGAAGTATATGTCAGAGAATACGTATGCTTTTCCCAAAGAGAATTCTTGGGTATCAACACTCGTCAATCAGCTTACTCATACATTAATTAATGACCCAGCATCTTTTTCTTCGCATTCTTCTCTTAATAACGTAATTGAGTCTCATATAATTAATTTTTTCTCTTCCATACAGAATGGTTCGCAGGAAAATTAATGATCATCTTAACAGTCTTTCGATTCTACAGTGGAACTGTCGTAGTCTTAGAGCACGTCGTAATGATTTTTCCTATTTGTTGGCAGAAAATAAATGTCAATGCGCGCTTCTCTCCGAAACGTGGCTTTTACCGAATTCTCGTTTATCTATCCCTAATTACCACGTTTTCCGCCAAGATAGACTGGATGGATACGGTGGGGTTGCCATTGTAATACACCAGTCTATTAATAGTAAACGCATTTCCCTTAACGATAACACTAGGCATATGTTAGAACTTCACTTTATAGATGCAATAGGAATAGAGGTTACGATCAATGATAAAATCGTCGATTTATGGTCAATTTATATCCCTCCCTCGTCTAACCCTTCTCCAGAAACTTTCAATCATATATTCTCTCTTATGAATCGGTCTTCATTAATTGGAGGTGATTTTAACGGTCACCATCCAGTTTGGGGATCTTCCACTTCAGACTTCAGGGGCAATTTGATCCACTCCGCTATTTTGGATTATGGTCTCTGCGTGCTTAATAATGGTGAGGCTACTAGAATCAATCGCCCTCCTTTTCCCGATACTATGGTCGACATCTCGATATCTTCGCCTAACTTATCTTTATCTTGCTCTTGGTCCGTGCTGACGGACCCGTTTGGAAGCGACCATCTTCCTATCCTTATTAATATACCTATTAGACCTTCGTATTCTAATTCTCCTCACAATAACAATAATACTTCCACTAAATTCAACTTTTACGCAACAGACTGGTATCAATTTACCTATCAAGTCGCCAGTCTTTTAGAATCGTTCACATTGGATTCCTCACCACTTGACAACTATAATAACTTTGTAAATGTTTTATTATGTGCAACAAAAAAGTCTACCCCTCTTAGGTGTATAAATAATAAAAAACATCCAATTAGCCCCCCATGGTGGAATGAGCTATGCACCATTGCAGTAAAGACGCGTTCTTTTTATTTCCAAAAATTCAGAACGTCGCGCTCTCGTGATGATTTTATTACGTACCGCAAGGCTTGTGCCGACACTACTAAAGTCCTGAATAAAACCAAAAAAGCCTCTTGGGAAAAATTATGTTCTAATTTAGATCCAGCTACGCCTCTGTCCGAGTTTTGGGCGACTGCGAAAAAGTTTAAACACTGCGTCTTTCCACCTTCTACGGCCTCCAATGAGGATTGGTTTGAGAACTTTTGTAATAAGATTTCCCCATTGTATGCCCCGTCCGATGCGGAAATTTCATCCGATACTTTATTCGACGCTAATCAGTTATCTAACCACGGTTCTTTTCATTTTTCCTCTCCTTTTAATCGACAAGAATTGTCTCTCGCCATAAACTCGCGCAAATCACCTGCAGAAGGGTTAGATAACATCTCCCCCCTTCTGTTTAAGCATCTTCCGATCAAAGCATTCGATATACTATTAAAAGTACTTAATGACCTTTATTTAAATAATATTGTACCTGAGTCATGGAGACAATTTAGGGTGATCCCCATACCTAAACCTGCCGCTAAAAACCCAGCGTACCGCCCAATCGCATTATCGTCGGCTTGTTGCAAACTTATAGAATATATGTTAAAAAATCGATTAGATTGGTACCTTGAGGCTCACCGTCTTATTCCAGATAATCTGTTTGGTTTTCGACGAGGTCTCGGCACCATGGAATGTCTTTCTAATCTTGTTGGCCCTATCTATGATACTTTTTGTAATCGTGAGTTTCTCACGGCTGCTTTTGTTGATGTAAAAGGTGCATACGATTCTATCCATATTCCTACTCTTATACTACGGCTTCAGGATCTTAATGTTCCCTACGTCTTCTATAATTATATTTACAACCTATTTCATGTTCGTTTTTTACATTTCAAATCTCCATCGGGTGCAGAATGCATTCGCTCATCATACAGGGGACTGCCGCAAGGAAGTTGTCTTAGTCCTATTCTATTTAACGTTTATATGACCCCCATAAGTAAAAGCTTATCTTCTCACGATTACTCATGTCTATTCTATGCTGACGACATTGCTGTTTTCTCAGTTAACAAATCTCTCAACCATGCCATTTCCCGCTTAAATTCTGCATTGAATTCGCTAAACCACAAACTTTCTTCTGCATTTTTTGAAGTCGCTCCTGATAAAAGCCAATTAATGATTTTTACTAGAAAACGCTACGCTGATTTCCCCCCTGTTTACATCAACAATAAGATCATAGTCCCATCCAATACAATCACATACCTTGGTCTTATTCTTGACCCAAAACTCAGATGGGTCCCTCATTTCAACTATCTTAAATGTATAATTTCTAAATGGTCCAATTTGCTCAGAGCATTAGCAGGCAATTGGTGGGGTGCGCACCCATCCTCACTCTTATTAGTATACAATTCAATTATCCGCTCTAAAGTTGATTACGGTTCTTTTTTATTCTCATCCGCGTCCCAATCACACCGTAACAAGCTGAATGCTATGTTAACCTCGTGCCTCCGCACAGTCATCGGTGCTGTACGATCTGCTCCGAACATTTGTCTGGAAGTGGAATGTGGTTGTCCACCTATTGAAATTCGGTCACGTCAACTTGCAGGAAAGTTTTTGTTAAAGCACATATCAAGCTCTCCCAATTCTATTTTTAATAAGTTTTCATCTTTGGCTACTCGTTGGCGATACGTCTCAAAAACTCTCCCTATTTTAGCTTCCATTGCCTTTTCTGTCAATCACTTCTCGTCCTCTGTCATCTTACCTCAAAAGCGTCTTCATTGTTTTGATGTCCCCTTTGAAGCTCTTACATTTCTTCCTCGAGTTCATATATTACTACTCTTTAAGGATCTCAAATTCAATAGTGATAAAGTTAATATGCCTACGTTATCTATTAATCACATCTTTAATGAATTTATAGAATTAAATTTCCACGATTACTGTTTGGTTTATACTGATGGATCAGTATCAAACAACTCTGCAGGTTTTTCATTCTTTATCCCTGAAAAGATGGTCAAATATTCAGATACCTTACCTCATTTCACGTGTTCTTTTACGGCAGAATGCTATGCGATAACGACAGCTCTGGAGTATATCAAATCTTTAAACATTACAAAATGCTTAATTGTCTCGGACTCCCAAGCAGCTCTTAGCGCCATTAATTCTATCTCGATCTCTACAGCCACGTCTCCCCTTATTCTTAATATCAAAGCTTCGCTTTTTAAGTTATACTCACAGGATGTAATAATCGAATTTTTGTGGGTCCCAGGCCATTCTGGAATTTCAGGCAACGAAGTTGCTGATCTCCTCGCAACATCCACCAAATATAGTGTAAACCCACCTATTCGTAAAATCCCGTCTTCTGATATTTTTAATATCTTACAAAATAATTACAAACAGGCTTGGCAAGATAGGTGGTCATCAGTAGCACCTGATTTCGCTAAGTGGTATAGATCCATAACCCCTACAATTCCTCGACACCCATGGTTCGTTAAGCTGCCTCTAGACAGGTCACATATCGTCCGATTTGCCAGGCTCAGACTTGGTCACAATTTACTTCCTGCACATGCTTTCCACCTAGACTTGAACGACTCCCCTTTGTGCACTCGTCATACAGAAGAAACAATCTGTGACTTCTCACACATTCTAGCGGATTGCCCATCACTCTCTAATTCCCGATCTAAATTACTCCGTTTTTTACATAATAACAATATTATGTCACTAGAACCTTCAATTATCCTTAATTCCTTTTCAAGAGTCATTATTATTATTATATTGAAATTCTTCGAAAATGCTGGATTCTTAATTTGATTATATTGATTTAAATTTACTTTTTTTTTTTCTGTTTTTGTTATTATAGTTTTCAGTTTCTGTTAACTTTTTTAATTACTGTTTGTTTTTAGTTTTATTAGTATGTATGTATATTTGACCTATCTTTTGTTATCCTGTACCGTTTCTTATTAATGTATCTTTAGTTTTAATTGTCAAGCTGTAATAATTTTATATTGAGAGCTTTATAAATAAAAAAAAAAAAAAAAAAAAAGTTTTATTATATTTGAACCCTTATCAATTTAAAAATAAATTAAAATTTTTTTTAGAGAAGCTGTAATAATTATTTTTATTTTTAATTTGTTGTTCTTAGGAGAAGACCTGCATGGACAGATCGTATTTTGTATAAAACTATTGATTCATCTAATGAAAATTCTGAGTTGGAAGTATTATCATATAATGATATTAATACTATAAAATTAAGTGATCATAGACCAGTATATGGTGAATCTAGTATTCAAGTAATTATATTGAAATATTTCACCTAAATTTTATTTTCATTTTTTATATGTATATATATATATATATATATATATATATATATATATATATATATATATACATATATTTTTTTTTAGATAAATAGTAATAAAAATTTTAACTTGTTTGAACAACCTGTAATTTTCCAATCAATAGAGGCATGGCATTTAGAAACTGAAAATGAAATTAATTTGAGAATAAAAGATTATAATCCAGGGGTAAATGATTGGATTGGAGTATTTAATGTATGTTTCAATTAATTTTTTAACATACATTTTTGTAAAATTTTCTATTATTTTATTAGGAAAATTTTACTAGTCTTGAAGACTATCTATCATATGTGTACTTGCCGTCGGAAACTGTTGAAGAATCAAATGATGAGTACAGGCAATTTGATAACATGACATCTGCATGCAGAGTGAAATTTCTTCCAGAAATTTTTTCAGATGGTTCCAAGAGTGTGTGTTTGAAATTTTCTGAAACATCTATATTAAATTCTGGAACATATAGGCTAATATATTTTAGTAGTATTAATAATTCGGTGCTTGGAGTATCTAATCCATTTGTTGCCACTAAACAAAAATGTTCACTGAACACATCTTATGAATTTGGTTGGTGATATTTCGTTATTTTTATCTAATTTTAATTGTTTCTACTTAATTAGGAGTAAAACTGTTGATATTGGCTAAAAATATTTCAATGAAACACTATTTCTTACACTATATAATTTTGTTATTGTTTTTAAATATTTATTATTAACTTTTACCATTTAAAATTTAACTGCTCAATTATAAGGCTAGATTCTATTTCTGATTATGAAATAATGAAAAAAATAATAATAAGTAGATATCCAGCCTAAAATTTGATAATTATGTTGTGTTATGATTTTAAATGTATTTATGTATTTTAATTGTTAAGTACTATAAATTTATAATTGTTGTAAGAAATATATACTGTTTATTTCTTATATTATTTTACTTTTAGTATCTTATAACTGAGTAAAATTGACATTTTTCAAATAGGGTAACATCTGTTCCAAACAAATATTAAAAATTTCCATGTTTTGATTAAATATTTTTATCTCAACCTTTTTCAGTATTGTTTCCTAAAAATTGCAATTCACAAGAAGAGAAAAGCATAAATTATTGTTTAACTTTATGCTTTTCTCTAATTTCTCTTTATGCTTTACACATAATAATAATATATAGTTATAAAATATGTATATGACTCTACATCATAAAATGAATGGTTACACTACTATATTTTTTTTAGCTATTTTTGAAAAAACTTTAAAGGGACTTGTTAGTATTGTCAAATTTATAAGTTAAACAACAATTATAAATTTGAACTTAAACGTAATTTTATGTAGTGTAATATTGAACTCATGATTAAAAACCAGTATTTTTACATTAATACCTTAATATAAAGGTTATTTGATGCAAACTAAATTACATCTGGAAAAATAGTTAAAATTGTATAGATAAACCTCATAATAAAAAATAAAATTATATATTTTGGACACTTGCAACAAAATACCATTGATCATTGAAAATAAGACATTACTTACTACAGACAAATTATACAGGGAGCGGCAGAAATACCTGATGGTTTTTAAATTAAAATAACTCAGACAGTTAAAAAGTTTTATACGAGTTTATTACTGGTTATACATAACAAAAGATGACAATTTGTAAAAAACATGATATCGTGATGAAATTATATACATACATACCCCCCCCCTCCCTATGACTTGAAGATGACGTCAGTTAAGTGGTGTCCACCCCTCATCATGCATTCTTCCAGTTTTGCTGTCAAACTGTCGAACACTTTTCCCAACATCTGATTTGTTATGGTGCCTATTTCTTGAGTTATGGCTGCTTTCAAATCATTCAGTGTCCGGGGTTTGTTTACGTACACTTTTGATTTCCTCTTGTGGATTAGCATTCGACCAATACCTAAAATTCTGTTTGTTTACATAGCCATCTAGGTGAAAATGGGCCTCATCACTCATTACAAGAATTTTTTCGTCATCCATCAAATCAATCATTTGCTCTGAAAATGTTTGACGATTAGCGTGGTCGTGAGGCTGAAGTTTGGACGATTGCTATTTTATATGGGTGAAAGTGAAGGTCTGAGTGGAAAATTCGTCGAATAGAGCGATCAGACATGTCAAGAGCAGCAGCTTGTCTACGCGCCGGGCGATGCGGGCTCATTAGCACAGCTTGTCGCACTCGCTCCACGTTCTCCGGCGTCCTCACTGACCTTGGACGGCCTGAAGGCCTACGTTTTGCAGTTGATCCTGTGGATCTAAAGGTATCCACCCACAATTTGATGGTGTTTCGGGATGGGATAGGTTCCCAACGAGCCACATTAAAATGCCTACGAAACTTACGTTGAGTATCAACAACAGAATCGCCACTTTTAAAATACGCCTCAACGACAAACGCGCGATGTATACCGGTCCACTGCTCCATGGCGACTGAAATGGGGTCACTTGGCCTTGAGAATGAGCCGCTCCCCACCACCTCCCTCCACTCGGCTGCCGGACTGTACTCGCTTGAAAACCGTCAGATATTTCTGCCGCTCCCTGTACATAACAGTCAATATTTAAAAAGTGAAATGCCTATTTTATACATACTATTAATATTATTACAAAGTATAGTAAGGGATAAGTATTTCAATTATTTTATAAGGTATGAGTAATTTTAGTGACTTACTAACAATACTAACAAGTCCCTTTTTTCAAAAATAGCCTAAATAATATAGTAGTGTAACCATTCATTTTATGATGTAGTCATAATACATATTTTATGACTATATATATATATTATTATGTGTGCATTTTAATGAGAAGTGACTGGCTGATAAGGTTATGGAATACCACTATTAGCTGTAAGTGCATTTATTACTGATGAGGGGACTAATTAGTGAGTTTAAATTTGATATAAAACTTGAGGGAGTGTCGGAGATTTTGTGTCCCGTGTGTGAATTTTGATTTTCGGTGACTTCAGTGTAAGATTTAGTTTTATGATAGGTGTTGTAATCAATGCCCTTGGCTGGATGGACTTGAGACAATTTTTTTTTATAGCATTTTTGTAAACTAGGCATCCTTTGTAGTTAGCAGTATGTTCTTTAGTGCACAACATTAAAAAAAATAATTTTTTTTTTTCCATTGATTTTGACTACCAGACCAGGGCAAATAATGACTCCACAATTAACACATCAAGCGCAGTCCATTTATATTATGTCAATGGTGCACAGTGCACATATGCCGGGACTTTTTCGATCTTTAGAGCACTCATTAGTGGTGTGGTTTTCACCACAATTACCGTATTTAGGTTTGTGGTTGAAATTATTTCGCGTGTGTCCATAGACTTGGCAGTTGTGACACTGTGGTGTGCCACGGCTCTTCTTATGTGGTTCCTCGATCGATATTTTAGTATTGAGTAAAGGATGTTTTTGTTATGGTTTTGTGTTAAAATATTCACAAAGAATAAGGAAGGAAAACATTTGTTTTTATTGTTGACGTTGTAAATGTGTTTAATTGAGTGTCCCAACCAATCAATGGCGGCGTGTTTAAAAGAGTAAGTTTAAAAGAGAATTTTAGGGTCAAGTGTCCCATCAAAAATGGGGGTGGGCGGTCTAGTGGATTCATCCATGGGTGGGTAAGTGGTTAATGTAAATGCATGCATAAAATATTGTAATATTGTAATGTACAAAGTGTACCTAGTTGCACAATCATAATTTAATCCTTGAAGAGTTATCGATACTTCATAATAAACCAAATTGAAAATAAAATCAATGGATACTAATTTTAAATTGGTTTTCATATCTTTAAATAACTGATGAGTTTATGACATATGGGATACATCAAGTTCTGATTTTTGATGTTATAATGCAGAAAATGTTCACAGAAACAAAACAAATTATTATTACATTAATATTAAATTATTAATATATTTTATGTTTCTGACATGGTTCACATGTCTTAGAAAATGAAAATTGTCAAGTACCTATGTAAGAATGTAGAATAACTGATTAGTATTAGTATTTAGAAAGAAAGTGTAATGACTATTGACAATGAATTCATAGTCCATCGTGCAAACTAATTTAGGTATAAAGTACGGAAAGTGAGAAATATTACAGTAAGAAAAACATTTGATTATAAATATAATATTTTTATAGCATTGCTCGACCCTCGGTTTTATACCTATCTTCATGTATATCTGTATATTTATAAAATTAATATAATTGTATATCTGAGCAGGGTTGCCAGAAACTTTCGTAGCAACATCGCCGCTAGAAAACGCTAATACCGCCCAAATCGCCTGTCCATTTTGAATCACAAAATCGCCCAAATCGCCATCAAATTTCTTAAATCTTTTATTTTTCCGTTATCATAATATATTTTTCATAGATAATAGAAAAATAAAATATTATCATCAAATATTAGTGAATACTAAAAAATAATATAATAATACAATATAATACTGTATTTACAGTCGGTAACCTTGTATGTTGTGTGTAATAATAATGATTCGTAGTAGTTTAGTACTACTACGTTGATATATAATACTATTTAAATGTGTGTATGTATTAAATTATTAGATTCTAACAAAAAATTAATTTATATCGCTTCAGTAAAATACCATTCAATTAGATTTTTGATTTATAAATTGAATACTTTTAATACAAATTCGTCTAACAGATAAGTAATAATATAAGTCAATACTAAAATCATTAAAAAAATGAAAAAACCTATATATTTTTTGTAACAAAAAAATGATTTTATTGTGTCTTACTTAAAAATAACAATTTATGTTATTCTACTTAAATATCACATGAAAGAACATCAATAAGTTATTAACTTTCCTAATAACTAATAACAAACTTTAAAACAACAAGGTCTTTAAATAAATAACATGTAAATAATTGCTTGATAAAATAATATTATTTTATTATACATTTGTTTAAAAGTTTTTATTCGCCTGACACTGTGCGAATACAGAAATAACTATTATCATATTATAATATTTCTGTTTGGTTAATTGGATTTTCTTTATAGATAATAATTTATTATCTATGATTTTCTCACAGATAGTGTAACTGATAAAAAAAAAGGGGAAAAAATGTATTTTCTTATCAAATTGTTGTTATGAACCAATAATTGGTAATTAAACTTAATAAATTATAACATTATAATATTTTTGAAATCGCCCGATAACGCCAAATGAAAATTTTAAATCGCCCAATTGGCGACCAGTCGCCAATGCTAATTTTTAGGCGCCAATATAGGTTCCAAAATCGCCCAACCTGGCAACCCTGTATCTGAGTATTCTGAATTCGTCGATAATGGTATAAAAATATAATATGACGAGTGACTGTTGATTACCCTCGTAGACTGTACTACTATGGCTTGGTAGGGCGGTGCGCATGGATCAACACAATGATATCAAAAACAAAACGAAATTACCAATTCTATTTTAAGAAAAGTATTATTTTGAATTTATTTAATTGATAATTATTGAAAAAGTCGACACTTTCACATCCACGGACGACCTCAACAGTTAAGCGTGGTTTACACGATGCTAGTTTACTAGCAACTACTAAGCTAGTTCACTATCTGATAGTAAAAAAGCATTGTCTAATTGTGTGTGCTAGTAAACTAGCAAACTATTTTAATAGTAAACTAGTTTGCGAGTACAGTAGAAATATTTCAACTTTACTAGCAAACTAGCGCGCTATTTTATCCGATGCGAGTAAAAATAGTATCATGTAACTGGTCACTAGTTGTTTATTTTGAACAAGTGTACAAGCTATAGCCGGGATTTCCCCGGCAGTGGGTTTATGAAAACGACACCGAATATTCAGTTATTTTATGATAATAAGTTTTATTAATTTATTGTTTCTGTTAATTTTCTTATTGAATATATTATCATAAACAAATGCACGATGAGTGATTTTAAAGCGAAGTGAAACAATAACGATATTTTCCAATTTCTCGAATTATACGAATAATTTCCAATATTATGGAACATTAAACATAAAGATTATTTAAATAGAAATTTGAAAAACTGAAATAATTTGAGTAATATTGGACTTGTTGTGGACAGTGATCAATTGCGATAGCCAGTCATTGAGCTATACGTGATACTGGTACTAGTGGAATTTGAACTACTAGTATTTGAATATCGTGTATATGAAATAACTATTTTACTATGTACAAGTGAAATAGTAAGATAGTAGTTTCACTATTCACCAGTCAACCTAGCATCGTGTAAACTACGCTTTAAGGTACGGTGTCCAAAGTGCGGCTAGTCGCCGCGACTATTGCGACTAGTGATGGGAATAATTAAATGATTTTAATAACCGAATGATTAGTAATCGAAAACAAAAATAATCGAATAATCAAATGATTAGTAACTGAAAAAAAATAATCGAATAATTAGTAGTCGAAAAACAAAATAATCAAATGATTAGTAAAACTTCTTCTTTTCTTTTGCTTCGCCTTCCTCCCAATTATTTGGGGTCGGCCACCCTTGTCCTACACCTCCACTTTACTCAGTCAATCACATCTCTTCTGCTCACACCGACAGCCCTCATGTCGTTCTCCAAAGTCTCCAACCATCTCTTTTTTGGTCTTCCTCTTCCTCTTTTCCCTTCAACGTCCATCTTCATAACCACTCTTACTGCATTCGTTTCCTCTCGCCTCATCACATGCCCAAACCATCTCAGCCTATTTTCTCTCATCTTGTCCACAATTGGCGCTACATCAACACTACCTCTCACGTATTCATTCCTTATTCTATCTTCTTTTGTCACTCCACTCAACCATCTAAGCATTCTCATTTCCACGACACTCATACTTTGTTCTATTCTCCTGTTAACCGCCCAACACTCTGAACCATACAGCATAGTAACTATGACCAACTTGGTCTCACTACACTTTTATAAAATTTACCTTTCAGCCTAATTGGAATTCTCTTATCGCATAACACGCCCGATACTTCTCTCCATTTCATCCACCCGCACTTAATCCTATGCTTTACAGCCATGTCAAAGCCCCCGTCCTTTTGAACAAAAGATCCTAAATATTTAAAGCTCTCAACTTCACCTATCACATCACCATCTATTGTCAGTTGTCTCCTCATTCCTTCAACTTCTTGGTCTCTTTGTCCAAAATCATACTCAATATACTCAGTTTTATTTCTACTAATTCTCAATCCCTTTTCTTCGAGGGCTAACCTCCACTCATTTACCCTATTGACAACTTCCAGGTTTTCTCCTATCAGAACAATTTCATCCGCAAACATCATACACCATGGTATCTCACCCTGTATCTCTTTTGAAACCTCATCCGAATCAAATGATTAGTAAATACCTAGTTGAAATAATAATAATCGAATGATTAGTAAATGGTTGAAATAAAAATAATCGAGTGTTTATGGTTTATGATTTACATTGCTTGAACTGGTCATATAAATAATCAAATGATTATTTATAAGTGGGAAAATATAAAATGCATTTTCAATCCAAATATTTATATTTTATATGTATTATACCGATTAGTGTGGTGATTACCGATACCGGGAATTATACTAATGAATAATGATTAAAATAAATAATAATACAATAATGGACGGTCGCATTCTTAATTTAGTACCCCAGACTTAAATCTAGAATAACAACAAAGGAAAATAAACATTACAATTTATTACAATTATTGCCACATTTCATCAGAATTAATTATTTTAAATATATTTTAGATTCTGAACGGAGTGAAGAATGTATTGATTTTACAATGATGTGTGTTTTTTTTTTTTTTTGTATCTGTCGACACGATTTGGGGCAGTAAAAGTGCTTCGATTGCCTTATGTAGCAACTTTTCTTAAAGGAAAGTGAATCTAGTTGGTACTTTGGGGTCAAAAGTACAAAATTTCCAATATTTTTTAAATGCGACGGGATACAATACAATACAAGGTTTCTTATAAGTTGTTCCTTTACTGATAAAAAAAAATCTAAAATCGTAAGTCACAATTTTTTTTTATAAGTGCTCAAAGTTCCAATTTATACGAAATATGTAAAAATCACGATAATTTGCAAGTTATTTTATAGATAAAAATTCATAAAATTTTTTCTGTTCATACTTAAGGTTCAAAATTTTAACACTAGGTTATCTATAAGCTACTCTTCAAAAATCTTTAAAAAAATTTCTACCGGACTTAGAGGAAAAAGTTTTATAACTGTTTGAAATTTAAATATTTACGAAATTGCATAAAATAGCGATTTATTCTCAAACGATTTTAAATATTTTTTATAATTCAAAAAGTATAAGTCGCAGATTTTTTAAATTTCTACCAGCTGTTAAGATTGGTATTTCCTTTATGTCATATTTTTTTCAAAATATTATATTGATTTTTAAGCCACTTATAGGCATTTAAAATATTCGATTTTTTTAAATTTTTTTTTTATAATCGGTGATAAAAAAAATTTGGCTCGTACAAAATACTTGAAAATTTAATAGAAGATTTCACAGAAGTAGTTCTTAAAGTCATTCAAAATTTATTAAAATCTATAGGCACAATTTTTTTTTATAAGCGTTTGAACAGCGAATATTGACATAAAATTACATGTAAAATATAATATAATGTATAATATTCTAGACTGACAAAGATATCGGTTTTTTTTTTTAAATGCTCTAACTCAAAAACGAAAAACTGCAACAACTTGAAATTTTCACCAAATCTTTATATTGACGTTTTCTATACATGGTTAAGTTTTCAAAGTATTTTGACATATTTTGACTTATTTATAGACAATTTAAATTTTCGATTTTTGTAAAATGTTTGTTTTTAAACATCTATAAAATTTAATTGGTTGAGCGAAAACTCTTGAATATTTTATACTAGGTTTATAATAAGTTAAACTTATCGTAACTAAAAAATATCGGTGATCGGTTAACTCAATTTTTTTTATAAGCCCTTAATGCTCAAATTTATATAAAATGTGTAAAAATCACGATAATTTGCAAGTTATTTTGTAGATAAAAATTCATAAAATTTTTTTTGTTCATACTTAAGGTTCAAAATTTTTACACTAGGTTATCTATGAGCTACTCTTCAAAAATCTTTAAAAAAATTTCTACCGGACTAAGAGGAAAAAATTGTATGACTGTTTGAAATTTAAATATTTACGAAATTGCGTAAAATAGCGATTTATTCTCAGACGATTTTAAATATTTGTTATAATTCAAAAAGTATAAGTCGCAGATTTTTGAAATTTCTACCAGCTGTTAAGATTGGTATTTCTTTTCTGCAATATTTTTTTCAAAATATTATATTGATTTTTAAGCCACTTATAAGCATTTAAAATATTCGATTTTTTTACATTTTATTTTTATAATCGGTGATAAAAAAAATTTGGCTACTACAAAATACTTGAAAATTTAATCGAAGATTCCACAGAAGTAGTTCTTAATGTCATTCAAAAATTATTAAAATCCAGAGGCACAATTTTTTTTTATAAGCGTTTGAACAGCGAATATTGACATAAAATTACATGTAAAATATAATATAATGTAGAATGTTCTAGACTGACAAACTATATCGCTGTATGCAACTGCCAACCCATCCTAATTGAAAAATATATTTATCGTTTCAAAATAAAAAATACTTTTTACAATGTTTATAAATAACAATGTATTATATCCTAGACAAACATATGAACTCCGTTCAGAATCGTTATTCGTATACAATGATATCTATCATTGCATTCAAATTTAACAAATCCATTATAATAATGACCTATCCTATAAGCGAGGTGCACTCCACCCCTAACTGTACAGCAGAGCGAGGCCCATCCGGTTTTTTTTTATTTTAAGAAAATCTGAAATGAATACATTTGGTGTTTGGTAATCCACGATCAGTTTAGGTAGTGAGATAAGAAAAGCAAACGATTATTTTTACCATCACATGTTTATTTTGTCATGGTTTTCCTTACTAATTTTTATCATATGAATGTTTTATTCGATTAATTCATTCGAATGATTCATTTGATTGCTTTATCATTCGAATGATTCATTCGATTATTATATCATTCGAATGATTCATTTGATTATTTTATCATTCAAATGATTTTTAAAATAATCGAATTCATTCGATTATTCCCATCACTAATTGCGGCTACACTGTTTTTGCGCGATTACTATGGACTGGTGTCCAATGAGCATCTGCGGCCCACGACGAGAGCAGTGTATCGCGACAGCCGCCGGCGACTCTAGTCGAAAATAGTGTTTTTGTGTGTTATAACTTTTGCAGTCGCTGATAGCTGTATATAGTTATGGGGGTTTTTACTCTATTTGAAGGTTGTTTCGTAAGATCGAATTCAACTAAAGATAATATGATAAACTGGTTGTGATTGATGCAAAAAAAAAATTTTGTTACATTTTCTTATAAATGTCTATTTATCAATTTATCAAAATTTCAAAATAACCTTCAGACACACGTTTTTTAAATAAAACGTTAGTTGGTTTCATTTTATTTGGATTTAATATTTCAGGTCAAGCTCATTAAAACGCAACTATGCTCAACGACGGGACAATCTAGATTGAAATGTTTATTGATTCTTTCCTGTGAAAGAGATACGGAAATATACATTAAAGATACGACTAATACTTTTGGAAGATCATCAAGTCTTCTTAAAAAATGTTTAATGTATTCCTAGGTTAAACTTTATAAGGAATTTGTAATGAATTTTTGTTTGGCTTGATCATGACTTTAATTATATTATACCATAATCTACCATTATTTGAACACTTAACACTATTTTCCTTGGAACATTTATTTAAGTAATACTAATTATATATTGGGCACATCCTATTTTTTTCTTTTAAATAAACATAGTGACAGATTTACGGTGTGGTCCAGGGGGTCTGGACCCCCCTAGGTTCTGAGTTTTGGCTGTGATATATTATTTGCTCAGTTAAGTTATGTCTTGATATATTATAAGTTAATATTAAAGGACCCTCCTCCTTCAAAAAAAAAATGAAATGGGCCACTGAATAAATTACCACTTATATAAAATTCTAGTGCCTAGAGGTATGTGCGAAACTTAATATATGTTATTTTAATAAAAATTTAGGGGTGGGTGGGTATAAATCAAAGAGATATGTTGCTGTCCCATTCCTAAAAATAGTTCGCACCGCCACTGGTCCGAATTCAACCAAGGCATTTACAATGTCATTACTTAAGGTGGAAAAGTACAGTTTTTTTTGACCTACAGGTGAAGCCATTTAAGTTGGTGATGTCGGTCAAGACTTTATTGAAAGCGAAATAGTTGGTAATATTCTTAATATAAATTGGTGGAGCTGGTGGCCCCATGTCTTGTACAGTGTGAGGAGGTTAGTAAGATTCTTCTTGAGGTTAGATGAAGACATAGCAGTTGTTTTATTATTGGTGATATCAGTGGATAATAGGGCTTAACGGTTTGGTGGAGCAACGACTGGTGTTTTTTATCATTCTGACTTGACGAAATTGATGAGGTTGACAAATTTTGTTTTGTGGATTTTGGTGTACGTGGTAAAGCTGGATTGGCTTTCTGTACGTTGTTCATCGTAAAGATGTTATTATATATTTGGAACTAATATTTAATAATGACCGTAATGAATTACTAATGAGCGCGCATAATGATAACGGAGCGAGTATGATACAATACAGCGTATGTGTTTAGTAATCTATGGATTTAAAATAGAATACATATTTGAAAACAGGGCCTAAAAAGTATGTATATTTTTCAACAAAATTTATAAATTATTTAAAAATATGGTAATGTCATTATACATACTCAAATTAAGTAATGAATGTATATTCAGATATATAAATTATTTTTTTTTTTTTTTTAATTTGTTGTTAAAAAACATAATGTATTACAAGTACAATAATTGTATACTACAAAAATAATTGGAATAGGAAGAAAATGTTTATCATTGTGTAGAAACAATCTACAACTATATACATGTAATAATAATAATAATAATAATAATAATAATAATAATAATAATAATAATTAATACATCTAATTGGGAAAATAAATAAAATATTTAAAAAAATATAATTAATTAAATAATATTAAATATCTTCTTAGTCATAATTACAAAAAAAAGAAAAAAGGAAAAAAAAACAAACAAAACAATGAGCTTTCATTTTCAACATGGTAATTGTACAATAAATTATTTAAATATTGAACTTGCGAACAATAACAAAAAAAATAAGATTTAGTATGAGGAGGGAGAGCACTTAGGGGAATGTAAAAGAAGAAGCAGAAGTAGTATTTATTAGTACATTAATTATGATGTTTTTTTTATATATTATGTATAATATATATATATATTAGATTTATTGCGTAATAAATATTGCACACAATCACTATGTGGACGGACAAAAGCTTTTCGTCAAAATAAGGATATTCTAATATTTATAATTAACATAAATGTTTTTCTCTATCACTTGATAAAAGACTGTTTAATACATTTTTAGATTATTAAATATTTTTGTTGATTTTTAAATATTTAATTTACTAATATACTTGTATTTCACAACTACTTTTTTTCTAAACAAGATTAAATAGCAGCCAATTTGTTTTAATTTTCTTCTTGCCATTTTAATTTCATATTTGACAAAAAACAATCATGGTCGGTGAAACCTGTAGAACAAAATAAAAAAAAATTATTTAAAAAGAGATATATAAATAATTTTTTTTTTATATAATCAATCAGATAACATATTAAAATTAAAAAAAAAAAACAATTCAATACTACTATTAAATCAAATTTAAAATAATTGTTCGTTTCATTTTATATAAATACTATAAACACAAGTTAACAAGTCAAGAATTTAAAAACATGATATAAATAACTATGTTTATATTTATACACAATATGTTTTTATCAAAATATAACTGAATTTAGAATAAAAATTACTTGAGTGAAAATGTCATACGAAAGGTAAGGTTATAATTAATGATATAACTACGCATGTGTTAATTTTTTTTTTTTAGATATAATTAAATCAAAAATGAATAGCATAGGTGTAAATTGGGAGGGGGGAAATTGCCCCTTCAAAAAATTTAATGGGACAATGCCCCCTTTGATATTTTGTGAATTTATTTGAAATATATTATCTAAAAGTATCTTTAAGTATATAGTATATCGATGTAAAATAAAGTCTGCCCCCCCCCCCCAGAATTACCCAAGTTACGCCCATGATGAATAGGTATTTAATTTATATAATATGATTCATTAAAAGTAAATTTTATTTCATAATAATAGGAATCATAAAATACAAGTTTTGAAATACAATACCTAGAAAAAGATTTATGTAAATAACTCGTTTTTGGAGTTAAAATTTTGGAAAAATCAATGACTATCAATGATTTGTAAAAAAACATATTTACCTAGTGAGATGTTTACTTTCTTGATGCACTTCCATTTCTGAGCTTTTGAATTCATTAAGTTCTTTTCGTATAGCTGCTTTATCTTTGGTTGTTAACCGTGTCCACGGTTTATCAGCTCGCCGATCATAATCATGTGCTTGAGTTACTTCTATGTAATCATTGAATCGAATAATCTAAAAATTCAAATAATAAAGGTTCAAACTGTGAAATTCAAATAGAATTTAAAATAGAATATTTACTTTTTTTTCTTTCAACTCGTCAACTGTTGGTCTAAAACTTAATTTTCTTAACAACATACGTTTCTTTTCTTCTTTCAACTTTTTTTCTTCTGCTGCTGTTTGTTCTATAATTAAATTAAACAATAGTGTGAAATTTTTATTTCAGTATAACTATAAGTTTATTAAATAAAATGTTTTACTTTTTAAGATGTTTCTTTCTTCAAGTTCTTCCTGGGTTGGTCTCATGCTCAAACGTCTAAAAAATATTTTATATATTTATATCATTTAAAATTATTTGTCTTAAATGATTATATTTCAAATTAATTTCATTATTTTAATAGTTTATAATTTGTACCTAATGAGACGAGCACCAATAACTTCTTTAGTCTCTTGTCGCTCTTTTTCACTTTGAACTTGAAGAATATTGCGATTAATAAGCTCTTGTCGATCAGGACGTAAAGCCAATTTAATAGCAAGACTGTCTTTTCTTGCAATTTTTTCAGCCAATCGATCTAATAATTAATTACAGTTATTATGTTTCATTTTGATAAATCAAATATTTCATTGATAGTTAATTGAACTTACTGTCTAAATTATCATCTCTGTATAATATAGGTCCATCACCTGAACTATCATCATCACTAGACTCATTAGGCCTAGCGTTTTCTTTATTTTCTTGTAATGAACAAGGTAAAGAAATTCCAAATACTACTGGACGATTAGCACCACTGTTATAGCATAAAAATAAAATAAATTAACACTATAAAAATTAAAACTAAAATCAATTTACCAAAAACGTATCCTGGGCTTTAATGGAACCCTTCTGCTATGCAGCGGTAAACAAATTAAGAAAATAATAAACAAAAAAAGAATTGAAGAGCCAAATTATTGCCAAATAATTGGCAATAAAGCAAACTATTCACTTTTCTTTCATTTAACCTCGACTGTTGCAAATTATTTTTATTTACTTCTTTAAGTTTAATATTATTTTGTATTTATTATTCAACAACATACTTGAGCAATTGTGATGATTCCTGTTGACTTTGATTAGGTGTTGATGGTTTTTTTAATGCAGATTTCAGAGGTTGTGCATTAAAAACAGGTTCTTTAGCAGGAATCTGTTCTATATGACTAGGAAAACTGTGACGATTTCTTATTCTAAATCCATTGGAATCATCATCATCATCTACTTCTTCTTCATCGTCATCATCATCTTCCTCCTCTTCATCATAGTCTTCATCATCATAATCATCTTCATTAGTTGCCATTTCCATTTCCTCATCATTGTTATCATTGGAACGATGGTTCTGACGATCATTATCTAAAAAGAAATAAATGTTCAGATATCATAGGTTAATTATAATTAAATATTTTTTATTACGCTGATATAAGTATGATTGTTGAGCTGGTGAACTGAACATAGGTGGTGGAGGTATAGGTCCAACTTCAGATACTGGTATAGGGGGTTCGGGTAAATCAGAAAGCATTAATGATGAATGTCCAGGATGATTATTATACATCAACCTAGGACTGGAATGATAATAGCCTGTCCTAACCCCACTGGCCATTTGAGACATGTTTTGTCCAGGAATAACCATTGATGATGTCCTATCACAATTTAATTTAGGGGATTCACAACCTGCAAACAAAAGAAAAAATAAAGATGTTAAAAGACACATATATTCAATAGTAACAATGTTTTACCTGATGGCAATAATGAATTAGGAGGTCTGGTGGGTGATTGACCTGATCCAGCCAATAATGACTGATTAGGGGCATGGTAACAGAATAAGCGTCTGGTAAGTGTTCCACCAGGACCAGTTAAAGAGTTGGGTCGTTCAGGTTTTGAGCTACTAGGCTGTTCAGCTATATGCTGTTGTTGCTGCTGCTCAAAACTTAATTCTACCGTTTCACTATGGCCTTGCACCATTTCAGTCTTGTTATCTTTGTTCAAGTCTAAAACAAAAAAATTTTAAAATTAAATACCAGTAACTATTGAAAATATATCAACACAAATAATTTTTTTGTGTTATACATTTTCTAGATCCTTAAAAAATATTCAGAACGATAAACTACAAAAAATCATACTTAAAACAATTATTTATTTTATTAAAATATTTAAAAAAATATTAATTTCTTTATTTATCCCTTAATTGGCAAGGTGACAAAATTATGAGAAGGGAGGCTACCAAACCTAATTAGAAAAAAAAAAAAATTGAACATGTGTTAAATAAATTTTTGTTTGTATTATCATAAATTTATATACTTAAAGATCTTTAAATAACGTTTTTACTACAAAACATCAAATAAGGTAAAAATAATATTTTTAAAAATGCCACTTAAAATTATTATTTTCAAATTCCATAGTTAATTTTTTTTTGTAATTAATATGTTAAGCATGCAATACAACAAATGTTGAAAAAATAATAATAAAAGTAAAAATTTTAAAGTTTTCTGCAGTTTCAAATATTCCTTGTTTTTCCTTGTTCACATTCTGAGCGTTCTACACTGGTATCATCAATATCTGATTCATTTTCAAGCTCATCATATTCAGATAGAAGTTGTAAAATTTGTTCAGAACCTCGTATATTATCGAATGAATTATTTTTTAATGAAGGCGCCATTATTTTTTTAAAAACATAACAAAAAATACTTTTACAAATAAACGTAATTGATGATTTGGGGTATATGAGACCCGTGACAAACAATTTTCGACTTACAACGAAAGTGAAATAATTATTTTGTTGTAGTTGTTCGATATCTTATCTACATTAACAACTAATTAAAAGAAGAGGAAGAAGCTGTGAAAAGTAGGCTTTGTCAGTGGTCACTCATATAAAGAATGGTTTTCAAAATAAATTAAAATCTGGGGCGGTTTTCCTAGGCTTAACCTGTGCGTACGACGCTGACTGGAAACGTGACTTTCTCTTGAAATTAGCGAAAATCTTAAAGTGTAAAACATCCATACGGCTTATTGATAACATGCTGACAGATTGGAAGTTCAAAATATATATAAATGGGAAAGAATAATAAAAATGTCTTCAAAACGGACTCCCTCAAGGGTCTGTCCTATCCCCAATTTTGTTTAACGTCTACACATCCAATTTAGTAAACACAACATCACGTAAATTTATGTATGCAGACGATGTAGGATTAGTAGCTCAAGCTGATTCTTTTGGAAAACTGTAGGAGATAATGAATGAAGATCTGTACTTTGTTCACAGATATTTAAATTATTGGCATCTAACTCTTATATCCTATCAAAACGACTTCCATCGCTTTCCACTGAAATACAGAGACGCAGATAGAAAACTCAAACTTATCTCCCAGGGAGCCAGGATACAAAGTGAATACACCCCGAAATATCTAGGAATCAAATTAGATATAACATTGACTTTCAAGCAACACATAGAGGGTATTAAAAACAAGTTAAAAACCAGAAATTACATTATCAGTAAGTAAGCCAGAACTAGCTGGGGGTACAGGGCAAAAATACTCCGCACATCTGCCTTAAGGTACGTTTTCCTAGAAGCGCGTTTTTTGCGTTGTGTATGGCGTATTACGTATTACGCATAACGCAGTATGCCATCCACTTATTCTCTTGAAATTAATCACACTGTTTTCCTACAGAGCGCAACACGTTGCGTGTCAGCGCAATAAGCTCGGCGCGATTCGTCGACTGACGAGAGAGGCAGTCTATTGCGTTGCGCGCAGCATTTTATAGAAATTGTGGTTCTTTGATTTTAATTTGCTTTTTTATATTACATTAAAGAGTTTTCTAAATAATAAAATGCAAAAAAGTAGTTCTGTTGGACCAAGCGTTCGTTTCAAGACGATTCATTGCAATTACAAAATTATTAATTAATAATTATAATAATATAATAATAATTAATAATAATACTGTAATAGTAATATTGTATTTACTTTATAAATTATTACAAATACACAATACACTACACACTGATCATACTTCAGTAGTCAACTGAATTGTTTGACGCGTCACCACTATGTTTTATAGGAAAACACTTTTACACGCCGCGTTAACTCCGCGGCGCGACTGCAAACGAGATTTTCATAGGCGCGACCTCTAGGAGGTTAATACGTTTTACGCTCACGCCGACGTGATCGGTTTCTGCGGAGCAAAAAACACGCTCCTAGGAAAACGTACCTTAATTTATCATCTTCTTTCTTCGTATGGACATTCCTCTCCAATACTGGGGCACAATACTCCGCAGCGCTATACACTAATGCTAATACTATGAGAATTATATCAGGCTGTGTCTTGGCAACAAAAGTGCAATGACTCCAAGTCCTCTTAAATATAGCTCGACCAAAATTTGCAGCAACCAAAAAACTACTTCAACAAGTTCAAAATTCGATAAAACTTCCGATATTTAAAGACATAAGTAAAGCACCATTTAAAAGACTAAAATCTAGATACGCGATCGGGGCAATCAAAAACATAACATATAACCAAGAAGATATGTGGAAAAAAGCTGGAAAGATGAGAACGTAGTTAATAACTCCCTTATCAACGACCTGACTCAGAGAGTTTCAGGATTTAAACTTCCTCGTGCAATGTGGTCTGCTTTAAACCGTATCAGAACAAAACAGGGAATATGTAAGTTTCTCTTACTTAAATGGAAAATGGGAGATACCCTACTCTTTGAGTTTGGGCTGGTTCAAACCATCAAACACATTGTCGAGACATGTTCGCGGAAAAAATATGAAGGAGAAATAGAAGACCTCCATAAAGGCGGAAGTGAGGCACAAGATTGGCTACGCAACCTAGAGTACACCTTTAGAAAGTGGACTAGGTCCTATATATCATTATATGTGTTACTACTTACAGTCACACGCATAATTAAATGTTACTACAGTCATCTATGTACTTTTTTATTTATTTTATTTTATTTAATTTTATTTAGGAATATATATATTTTATAATTTATGAATCCAAATATTTAATTTATATTTTTTCAGTTTATTTATCTAGTGTAATCGGTATTTCTTATTTATTTGGTTTAATATTTTTAGAAATTATACAAGTTTTCACAAAAAGCGATGCCATATGAAAGAAAAAAAAGAACCGGATGGGCCTCGCTCTGCTGTACAGTTGGGGGTGGAGTGCACCTCATTTATAGGATAGGTCATTATTACAATGAATTTGTTAAATTTAAATGCAATGATAGATATCATTGTATACGAATAACGATTCTGAACGGAGTTAATATGTTTGTCTAGGATACATTATTATTTATAAATATTGTAAAAAGTATATTTTATTTTGAAACGATAAATATATTTTTCAATTAGGATGGGTTGGCAGTTGCATACAGCGACATAGTTTGTCAGTCTAGAATATTATACATTATATTAAATTTTACATGTAATTTTATGTCAATATTCGCTGTTCAAACGCTTATAAAAAAAAATTGTGCCTATGGATTTTAATAATTTTTGAATGACAATAAGAACTACTTTTGTGGAATCTTTTATTACATTTTCAAGTATTTTGTACGAGCCAAATTTTTTTTATCACTGATTATAAAAAAAAAAAATTTAAAAAAATCGAATATTTTAAATGCCTATAAGTGGTTTAAAAATCAATATAATATTTTGAAAAAAATATGACATAAAGGAAATATCAATCTTAACAGCTGGTAGAAATTTCAAAAATCTGCGACTTATACTTTTTGAATTATAACAAATATTTAAAATCGTCTGAGAATAAATCGCTATTTTATACAATTTCGTAAATATTTAAATTTCAAACAGTTATAAAACTTTTTCCTCTAAGTCCGGTAGAAATTTTTTTAAAGATTTTTGAAGAGTAGCTTATAGATAACCTAGTGTTAAAATTTTGAACCTTAAGTATGAACAGAAAAAATTTTATGAATTTTTATCTACAAAATAACTTGCAAATTATCGTGATTTTACACATTTTATACAAATTTGAGCATTAAGGGCTTATAAAAAAAATTTGAGTGAACCGATCACCGATATTTTTTAGTTACGATGAGTTTAACTTATTATGAACCTTGTATTAAATTTTCAAGTTTTCGGTATGCCAATTAAATTTTATAATGTTTAAAAACAAAAATTTTACAAAAATCGAAATTTTAAATTGTCTATAAATAAGTCAAAATACTTTGAAAACTTAACCATGTATAGAAAACGTCAATATAAAGATTTGGTGAAAATTTCAAGTTGTTGCGATTTTTGGTTTTTGAGTTAGAGCATTTTAAAAAAATGTAATTTGTAAAGACGTGATTTTGCGTAAAATTTCCCGGTTTTTCGTAATTTTTTTTATCGTTTTTATCGATTTTTTTAAAAAGTATTGAAAAGTTGGATTTTAGACTAGCCAAAATACCATCTACATTCACTTTTCTTTCAGAAAAGTTGCTACTTAAGCAAATCGAAGCATTTTTACTGCCAAAAAAAGTGTCGTCACACACAAAAAAAAAAAAAAAATAAATAAATAAAAAAAAACACACATCATTGTAAAACCAATAGATTTCATCACTCCGTTCAGAATCTAAAATAACTTAAAAGGTACACTGATAGAGGAAATCAATAAAACGGAAAATTACATTGATAATCTAATTTTCAATGTCACGTTTAAGTTAAACTATATCAGATGATGCAAAATTCTATGGATAACTCAGAATTTTTCTGTTTACAGGAAACTTACAAAAACACGACTTTAGAATATATTTATCTAATTTCTACGTTGTTTCTATTTACAAAAATTACATACAAATTCTTTATATCTTGCATTGCTTTCATATAATGTTCATAATACTGAATTAATTTCTTTATAAATGATTGTATTTTCTATTTACAATTTATCTTCATAAAACGTAAAATATTTACCATTTTCTATATTTTCAAAATATTATTTTGATAACACATTTTTCTTATTAAATAATGTAAATAGTAAATAGTAAATACAATTATACAAAACAATTTTTTTGTGGCGGATTATTCCTAATAAATCATAATACACAAAGCCTAAATATTCTAAAATTAGATAGACACATTCCATTCACGTCACATGTCTTAAATGATCCAGAAATAGTTAAGTAATCTATGGTTGTGTGAGAGCTGCCAAATATACATTATTCTTTGCAAAATATCTGTACTTATCATAACTGTTTAATAACTATAATAATATTCTAATTATTTAATAACATTTTTATTCAAAGGTCCCTGGTATCACAATTTATTATAAATAGTAAACACATTTTTGAGTATATAATATTATAACACATCCTTGCCAAAATTTAAGATTATTTAAATAAGTTTAATAGTTTATAAATAAATTAACAAATATTTACCTGCGTGTATAGATAGTTAAGAGCATAGGTATGTAAATTTTGACAAAGATTGATCAATGATAGACAATATATAATTAAAAATAATAATAATAATAATATATTATTTGATATAAACTAAATTTATATATTTTTGTTACTAGAATGTAATTATGTAAACAATTTAGGTAACATATAACAAAGTTATAATTCACCACACACTGTACAACCAAACGAAAATATTTATTCTTTTTATTCACAAATTTTAAAACAACATAAAGCCAAATAATTATTATTTTATGTTATTATATATTTTTAAATTTAAATAATCATAACATTGAAATTTTGTAAACATAAAAATAATATAAAACTATATTACACCATATGATGACATTTTAAATAAATAGCTTTATTAAAAATGTATTTACATAAATAATATTATGCCAAAATATTTAGTTAAATTTAAAGACATTAAGAAATAAATCGAGGTACACATTTTTTTTTTATAACTATTATTATTATTATTATTATTATTATTGTTAAATTATAATATTATAAATTAATAAAAGTGACAAAAATATACGCGAAAATGTAAAAAAAAACATATTTTATTAGACTTCCTAAACATTAAAAATAGATCTTTTTTCATGACTTTTTTTAATATTTCGTTCGGCAAGAAATAAAAAATTGATTTTTTTACATGTTAACATATCAATTTTATTAAAATTTAGATTTGCAATGATAAAAAAAAAATAATTAATCATACATTAAAATTAATTTTCAAATGCAAATCTTAATACCTCCATCTTATATTATTGAATGTATAAGTAGTAATAAGCAGGAAAATAAAATGTTGAGTATACGTTTATTTATGTTTTCAAGTGTATTTATTTCACGATTGACAATTTTCTAGGATTATATTATTTTCTGTGGTCTATGGACATGATAAGTATTAGTTTTATTTGAGGTGTCTTTTGTTAAATTATTCTCACTAGAAAGTTTAAAATGGCAAATTATAATATTTAAGTCTAAAATAAAAAAAGAGAATAGCAACAGTGACTGTTTACAATTAATTAACAATTATTTGTTAATTAATTTACAATTAATTTACAACTCATAAAATCGTTTTTGTATTTATTGATATTTTTAGCAATTTAATTCTGATTTTAAACTAAACAATCATTTTATTTTTAAAACTTTTAAGGGGTAGTAAAATGACCCTGACATGAATAAAAAGACAGTAAAACCTTAAAATAAAAAAATCTAAGAATAGATATAGGCCTCATAAGACGTACTTGAAAATTTCAACCAAATTCTTTGGTCCTTACAAATATTTTCTAGTGTCATTATTTGCAAGCCATTAATAAAAGTAATAAAATTGTTAGGTTTAATTGTGAAAGCAGAAACAATATAACAGAAGTTACTTTTAACAAAATATTTCATACGGTTTAATAAAATAAATTAAAATATTTAAAATTGTTTTTAATATATTCAATCAAATATTGGTTCATTGTATCCATTACATACAATAAATACTTAATGTTCATTTTAATACAAAATACTTCTTTGAAGAATGACATAATTACAAGAAAATTAGTCAGTTGTCAGTAGAGCAGAGGACTTGAAGCATTTGCATATTTGTTTTTCACAGTCACAAAAATAGCAGATTACGAAACAAATACGTTTCATGCTTTCATAAAGCTAGTTTTGAAAATATATTTTGCATATAAATGCATATTTTAAGTCCTTTTAGGTTTTAGGGCATATTTTACACTTTTATACGCTATTTTATACTTTTTGAGACATATTTAACTTAATTCGATTTTTTCCAAAGTGATATTTTTATTTTCAAACAATACAGTCAAAATATTTAGATAAAAATTTGGTTTTTGACTGGCTGCAAGCTCACATTTATCCTAGAAGCGATAACGATCTAACGTCGATTCTTTACAGAAAATTAAGAAAATTAAGTAAAATGTATTTTGTTTATTTGGCTATGATATATAATATATTTAAATTATGTAATTGTTTTAACTTGTTTTAAACGCTATTTATGTTATTAATACTTTTAAATAAAAAGACTAAACATTTTTTTAAGAGTGCATATAATGGGGTTTTTAAGTGCATAAGTGTTTGCATATTTAGAGTTTTTTTAGTGCTACAAGTCTTCTGCCATAGTTGTTAGTAATATAAAAATAATAGACTTGATTTTAACGTGATTTATTAAAACTTGATAATTTATATTTTCTAAAAAGAAAAATTGCCTAAATAAAGAAACATGTAAATTTAATTTAATATTCAATTAAATTGGTTTTAAGTTTAAAATAATTAATTTTACAAGGAAAAAAAATATTAAAATATCAAATAACTATACCTACTTAATTATAAACGCATAAGAGATACAACTATGATAGAACTATTTTGTTTATAAATATATCATTATTTTACGAAGATTGTTGTTATTTCATTAATACGACACGAGAGAAATATTTATTGATTAATAAAAAAAAAATTGAACAGTTGAATATATACTTTACATTGTCAAGCAATCACGAAAGCATAAATATTTACGTTTTTAGATAATGCCATTGGTTAAAAAGAATTATTTTAATGTCAATAAACACACTTTATTTTTCAATATAATTAATACAGTACATATTTGATTATATTATAATCAAATAACATGACAAGACAGTTAGAATATCAAAAACATCCTTAATAATTGTAATTTAAATAATAATAATTCACATAACAGTAAATTTCTTTAGTATTTTTTGTCTTAATGAGAAGAACATAATTTAGAAATTCGAAAATGAGTACAGTATCTCACATAAATAGGGTCGTCAAAGAAAATATGGTGTTAATATATTAAAATTAAAAAATAGAAAACAATTTTAAAATCAGATTTCCAAAATATCCTTTTAATCGAAAAGTATTTATTCACCGAGTTATTACTAGCTGAAATTTAATTTCTTTGCAGTGATTAAATACTATCATAGTTACATATTCTTAAGTTTTAAACATATTCATTAAATGTGAAAAAACTCGTACATCCATGAGTGAGACCACGATACTAATATATTTGCAATAGTGTGCAAATAAATGATTTTTCTTCAAAATTGCAATGTAAATATTTAACTATAATCGCGTGCGTGACGATTACACAGCTTTTAGAGTTAAATTATAAGCCATTTGAACCAATTTTATACTTATAAATATCAATAATTTATGATATTTTCGTGTAGTGTGTTTGCATAAATTTACTGAGTAAATTGTTGAAGTATAAACGAAGCAATTTAACTTTATAACTGACCAAAAACTCTAGTGAATCGTACAATTTTAAAATTTGTCGTTTTCTTTATAAGTAATATAAATTACTCTTATTTATTAGAAATTGAAACAATTAAAATTTTTGTTTCCAATTTATTGCCATAACGCAAATTCATAAATAATTATAAGGAAATTTTGAAAAAAATAAAATAAAAACAAAATAATTTTCAAATAAATTTTAGGTCATCACTCAAATATTCGCAATGAATCATGAGTTACAATGACTTACTCTCAAATAAATTAATAATACTGTATAGATTTAATATAAAAGGAAAATGTTGGTCCAAACAAGCTGTATATTCTTTAGTCCAAATTATTTTTCAAATCATTTCGAACAGAATATTTTGGAAAAATTGGGACAGCTACTGACCACACACAGACCAGCATAGATTTATTAAAAGGTGCTTTAAAAACTAATATCTTTTTGTGATTTATTTGAATTTTAAAGTCTCTGAATTCTCTGAAAGAATTCTGAAGTCTTGTATATGAACATTTAAATAAATATTAACTTATAGTCTTTCCAACTTATTGATTTGCGTTTATGTAGCCATGTCTACTTATGTCTAACAGTCCTTATAGAAATAGAATTTTACCTGCTATCCTTCGGGCAAAACGTGCTGTCGACCGGACAACAATCGCTTGCAGCGACTGTGATTTCTTCTTTTTCGTAGTGCGTACCATTGCAATGGGACCGTACCTGTCCAACGGGAAACCCGTATGGGTCCGAGGACGGAACGCCATATTTTCGTTAACCATCGAAGTCATATTAAAAAAAAATGTTGTTGCCAAAAATAAAAAATAAAATAAATATAGGTACCACTGGGAAAGGAATAATATCCGAAATGCCGATATTATTGAAGCCAAGAAAGCTTAAGTACGGCGGGACTGAAAGAAAGCTACTCGAGACGTTCGCAGACAAATCTTATATTAATTATTAAATATATTGTTAATTACAATAAATATTCAGATATAATAGTATGTAAGTTTAAATGATAATATGTGTGTTTCTACACAATGACGGTAATATTTATACGCAGCAGCAACACACGACTACTGCAGACAAAGGTATCGACTGAATGTATCTGTCGCGCGCGTTTCGGCAGATGTATGTGTGTGTGTGTGTTTATGTGCATGTACGAAGTGGTGGTGTGGTGTGTTTAGGCGAAGAAATTTTAACGCCACGAATCGCCCACCCGTAGGAACAAACACCGACGAGGCGCCAGGGAAACGGAGCACACCTCTACACGGTCGTCGCTACATCCGACAGAAAATGAACCGCCACTAAATCACGGTACATATGTACAAAAACAAATTACATTACTACGATATTGTAACAAGCGTGGGTGGACACGCGAACGTAGATTTTAACGTAGAATATTGTTGTTTTTTATTACGAATGTTATAATCATCATCGTGGCTATTATTACACATATAATATACAGCACATAAATGTATACCTAAATGTACACTACGGCTCGGTACCGAGCTGTCCTCCGCGGCCGTTGGTGCTGGTGACGCATCAATTGATTAATCGGCGGCACGCGGCGTCGGAATTTCTAAAAATAAACAACAAGTGCCAATTTATTATTCGCGTGTCTCGCGACGGCTCCGGCGAGTGTATGTAAGCGAAACGCTAAAAACGACTTGGCCGAGTAGAACGTTACGCGTACAGCAACACGCAAGCCTATGTACACTAATACTTTGCGATCGCGCGAATTTTTAAATTGCAGAATTATGACGAGGGTTTAACTTATGCGCGTAGTCATAAGTTCGAATAACGCGTTGAGGGTTCACGCACAATGTATTAACCAAATATTGCGCCCGGGGCGAAACTATAAAAATACGCTCTTACGCAGGCACGTCTCTGAGGGGGGCGATGGGAGCGATCCCCCCCCCCCCCATACGTCGGGTGATATTCTAGTTTTGTTTTACAAAATACCCATAATTCTTAGGTACATTTTTTTAAAAACTTGTCTATCTATATTTTTTTTGTTATATCTGTAAATGTGTAAATTATCATTGATTATAAATACTAGTATAGTGTTATACTACTATAGTATTTATAATCAATGATATTATGTTGTTTAAGCCAATAAATTTTTTTAAATTTTTTTAATTATTCCGTCCCCCCCCACCCATAGCCAAGGTTTGGAGATGCCCCTACTCTTATGTATCTTTAATTTAAAACATTATAATTATTAGATATTATGATCAACAATTGTTTCAATATAAAGGAACATTAAAATTTATGTACCTATATAATATACATTTTTAATAACATATGTAATTTTTAAAATAAAAATTCAATTTTTTCAATTTTAAGCTTTCCCAGGGATTGCACCCGGAGCGTAGGTACCTTCCACCCCTCCTTGCTACGGTCCTGGGTACAAATATCGGCGTCAGGATATTCGTACTATAATAGATGATGGAAAAAACGAAGAGTTTAATGAACTTCACAATAGTTTATAATCTATAAAATTATACTTGCATCTTAATTATTATACATAATAGTATCTAATAGTTAGAGAAAAAAGAAATATTTTATATAGTTATAATATATTATATATTAATATAATAATTATATATTAATATATTTATATAGTTAGAGAAATAGTTGGGAGGAAGGCGAGGCAAAAGAAGAAGAAGAAGAAGAAGAAGAAGAAGAAGAAGAATAGTATCTAATATTACCATAAAGAATCATGGAGGTTTTATAATTACGTGTTTTCGTCATACAACACAATAAATGTTCTCCAAAAATTGATTATCTAACTCAAATATCTGAAGAATCACGTAAAAGGTTTTTTTTTACCATTTAGGTATGCTTCACATGAGTTCTTTTAAGTATATTATAATTATATATACCTATAATCAGTGGCATATTTATACGCAGACACTATAGGCACGTGTCTACAGCGTCAAATTTGAAGAATTAATTTTGTAATTTATTATTAATAAAAATGGTTTAAATCTTAAAAAAATGTGTTTTAATATTTGAATAAAATTTGTTTTGAATACTTCCAACAAATGTTATTTTATAGTAGATCATTAAAAAATAATGAAATTAGTGCAATACATTATTTTAGTTTTTTAGAATGGCAATTTTCCACCTACATGTGAGGAAAACATATAACTACACCCCTGCCTACAATATATATACACAAGTGTAACAAATCTATTTGACTAATGCAATTACTTTTTTTCTAATCAATATTTTTAAGTCTTTTTTTTTTTGTAATGATTTCTAGAATTCTGCTCTATAATTTTTATATATTATATTTTATTAATTTTTTTACAACTAAAAATAAATAATTTAAATGATGTATAAATTGTTTTTCATATAATCCAATATAGCTATTTTATAAAAAAGTAGTTAAAAATAATTTTGATGTTTACAATTTTTAATTTGGTTACGTCATTAATTGTTAAAAAGGAACCGGATGGACCTCGCTCTGCTGTATAGTTGGAGGTGGAGTGCACCTCGTTTATAGGATAGGTCATTATTACAATGGATTTGTTAAATTTGAATGCAATGATAGATATCATTGTATACGAATAACGATTCTGAACGGAGTTAATATGTTTGTCTAGGATATAATACATTGTTATTTATAAATATTGTAAAAAGTATATTTTATTTTGAAACGATAAATATATTTTTCAATTAGGATGGGTTGGCAGTTGCATACAGCGACATAGTTTGTCAGTCTAGAATATTATACATTATATTATATTTTACATGTAATTTTATGTCAATATTCGCTGTTCAAACGCTTATAAAAAAAAATTGTGCCTATGGATTTTAATAATTTTTGAATGACATTAAGAACTACTTCTGTGGAATCTTCTATTACATTTTCAAGTATTTTGTAGAAGCCAAATTTTTTTTATCACCGATTATAAAAATAAAATGTAAAAAAATCGAATATTTTAAATGCCTATAAGTGGCTTAAAAATCAATATAATATTTTGTAAAAAATATGACATAAAGGAAATGTCAATCTTAACAGCTGGTAAAAATTTCAAAAATCTGCGAAATATACTTTTTGAATTATAACAAATATTTAAAATCGTCTGAGAATAAATCGCTATTTTATGCAATTTCGTAAATATTTAAATTTCAAACAGTCATTAAATTTTTTCCTCTAAGTCCGGTAGAGTTTTTTTTACAGATATTTGAAGAAAAACTAATGAAAAACTTTGTATCAAATTTTCAAAACTTAGTTACAAAAGAAAAAAATTTTACGAATTTTCAACCACAAAATTATTTGCAAATTTTCGCAATTTTTACATATTTCGTATAAATTGGAACTTATAAAGACTTATGGAGCACTTATAAAAAAAAATTGTGACTTACAATTTTAGATTTTTTTTTTATCAGTTAAGGAACAACTTATAAGACCTTGTATTAAATTTTCAAGATTTTCTGGCCGGCCAAAAAAATTTTATCGTTATTTTAAAAAAAAAAAATTAAAAAAATTGAAAATTTCCATTGTCTATAAATAGCTCAATAAAAGTTAAAATATTTTGAAAATTTAACGGTGTATAGAGAACGCTAATCTAAACATTTAGTGAAAATTTCAAGTATTTACATCGATTAGTTTTTGAGTTATAGCAAAATAAAAAATTTGATTTTGTCGAAAACTGGTTTTGCATAAAAACTCCCGTTTTTCCCTTAATTTTTTAGGGTTTTTCCCGTCGCATTTAAAAAATATTGAAAATTTTTTATTTTTGACCCCCCAAAGTACCAACTAGAGTCACTTTCCTTTCAGTAAAGGTGCTACATAAGGAAATCGAAGAATTTTTACTGCCAAAAAAGGTGTCGCCAGACACAAAAAAAAAAAAAATAAATAAAAAAAAAAACACACATCATTGTAAAACCAATAGATTTCATCACTCCGTTCAGAATCTAAAAAATTTCAAAGTGTGTTAAAATTAAAATGTATTTCTTGCTTAATAATGATCAGTTTCAAATTCGACAACAGCAATACAACTGATAAAAAAATATAACTTATAAAAATTATAGAGCAGAGAATTAGAAATTCTAACAAAAAAAAAAAATAAAAAAAAACACTTAAAAATATTGAACAGAAAAAAAGTTATTGCATTAATCAAGTAAATCTGTTGCACTCTGAATATGAACAAATCGTCAACATCTATACAAAAAAGATACATTGAACTTTGGTAATATGACATGAAACAAAATGTAAATAAATTGTAACAGGTATCTGGTACATTGTATATGCATATATAACTAAAATCAGGAAAATACAATTAAGATAATGTACAATATATAAAATATAAGCAAAGCAAATACGAGGTCTTGATCAAGGTCACTACTGTGTGGTTTGGCACCTGATATATGAATGAAATCAAATGAAACATTATAAACGACTTAAACAATATCAAAATAATTGAATTAATCATTAAAATAGATTAAGTTTATTGTTTTGACCACTAAACATTTTAATAAAAGTTAAAATATTATAATACTTTGTTAGACTCAAATAAAATAACGATTCATATAAACCATATGGAAATTTTTATACGTTTGGTGATATAATTTATAATAATAAAGAACCTAGGTAATATGTTTAATATTAATGTGTTATCATATTTAAATTAATTAATGAATAATACCAAGATTTGATTATTTTATAAATATATCAATACAAATTGTTGTATATAAAACATATTGACAGAAATTAATAAGTAGTAACATTTTAATTAATTAACTTACATTATAATAATGAAAGAGAAAAATCTCGCGAAATAATTTTTTTTTCCACAACTTATTTATACAGTATGATTTCTTTATATCATTCGTCTAACCGTTTACACAACTAAAGAAAATTATAAATGTCTGCTTTAAACAAATTAAGTTGAAATAAAAACACTTAACTAACACATTTTAAACCATATTGAAATAGACAATTTTAAATTTTATTACGCTTTTAATCGGGTGAATAAAGAAATCAGAAAGGTAAGAAATATATTTTGTGACAGAAATTGTAAATTATGTACAATTATCTTAACCGTTTATGATTTTTGTTTCGCATACATAAACTTCATATTTAGATGAACACTATATGAAGCATATTTATAATCAACGTACTATTCACTTCTTACAAACCGTGACCAGAATGCATAATATTATAATCAAATTATAACTAATAAGATACTCCCAACCTTCTTTTTCTTAGCGGCTTCTATTAAAATCACAATACATTAGATTTGCCATATATTATGTCAATAAGCTTTCACATTTAGAACCACAGAATTACTGAAATGTATTCAACAAATATCTTTTAAAATATAATCCTAATATAAAAAGTTATATTATAGCTTAACTTATTATATTATATTTTTTTTTTTTAAATAAAAAGTTATATTATATTTCGAAAAAAAATTAATAATTTTAATTCGTCTAAAATAATACAACTCCTGATTAACCATGGTTAATTATTCAAATTATGATTTGTATTCATAATTTTCTACTTTAAGAAAAGTGACGTAATGAATGATTTCCATAAGTATAGGAAATTTACGTTTATATCAACTGTTGGATGTTAAATTGTTAAATTGAACAATCATACAATTTTAAAATTACTCAGTATTTGTCCCTATACTACCTATAGCAAACTGAATAAAATTTTAAATTTAACTTTTGTACCTTAAAATATTTATATTATTGAGAAATAAATAAAACAAAGGCAGGTAACAATATTCATGTTTTTTAATCTAATAATATAAAAACCTCATATAACAGATATATAATTGAAAATTGATTTAGATCTCACATTTAAATATTATGTATATTACGATAGTCGTAGGGATAAGTATACAACACATTTATATACCATATAAAAGTAAATCAATTATTACATCTTTCTTTTATAGTTTCTGAATTATAAATAGGAAAAAATGTTTTTTTCGAAGTCTATTTTAAATAAATTCCAATCATACTACCAAAATGTTAAAACTTAAAAAAATATATTATTCAATATTCGATCAGCGTTTTCAAATATGCAACATACCTCTTTGAAAACAAGAACATTTCATTATATATCCCATCATTGGTCGTTTAGGGGGTAGTTCGATTAGGTAACATGTATAAATTGCCTCCAACACTGTCTAGAGCATTCTGATGATATTTCATATAAGAAATGGGTAAAGTGATTTATATTTTTTCAAAGTTGACCTTTTAAAATCGTCTAGAGGTATACTGTCAAAAGCTCATAAAAAAATAACAAATTAACCCGCGACGAGACGGCAGCGGCTGTACGGCGGGTCACGTCACATGAAGTTTAAAAAGCTAACTACCGTTGCCGTGGATATACGATTGAGGGGCCCCCATGGCATAGTTGAGAATGCACGACATAACATTACTTTTTCCTGTGTGTAATAATTCATTTCCGCCTTACCTAAAAATCCAATCAGGGTAGCCAACTCAATAACGTCTATCCAATTAATAAGCGGGAAAGGTTTACTACCTAATGGAAAGTCAGATATGGTAATTTATTTTGAAATCTGGAATTTAAATATTTCATTACAAATGACAATGTGTTGTTAAATAAAAAAAATTTGTTAACAATTTGAAGTGAATCAAATTAAATTAAATTAAATCAAATTTTTTAATAATTGATACTAAATATTTATCTTATAAATGTATGCTAAAGTTTAGTCAATTTAACAAAAATTGATAAATATAAAAATAAGTAAAATATTTCAATATAAATAAATTGAAACTACATGTAGAAAGTTATTTTATACCAATATATAATTAAATATTTTGTTTAAAAATATATAAGATATATTTCTAATTTATTGGATCAAACATTATTTTTATTTGAAAATTTCTTCAAAATAATTAGAAATTAAGCATTGCATTAATTTCCATTAGAATTTAATGGGTCTTTTAATACTAAACAGTCCCTAAAATATCAAAGATAACTTATATTTTAATTATCTATTCAAACCACATTTGTTAAATACTATTTATCAACATTTTAAGTCATCAGATTTATAAGTTTAAAAATAATTAAAAATCACATTTATTTGAATTTCTTCAGTTTTTCATAACTATTGCTAATCTTCTTTAAACTCTTAATTAAAATTATTTTACAATGAAAAATTAAATTTAAAAATAAAAAATTCTAATTAATACAATTAATTACAATTCAAAGTTGAAAACTATTTAGAATTTAAAACTTTTCAAAAATATAATTAATATTTTAATGAGGTAAGTCAGATTTGATTATTTTTTTTTTCTTGCCTAATTTTTAATTTAACAATAAACTTTAAAATATTTACTTACCATTCATAAATTGATTAGAATATCTGTTTTGTTGCTGTTGAAAAAGCATTGATGAACCAATAGTAGGAGTAACAGTAACACAAGTAGTTGTTGCACTTGAAGTTTGATTTACTTGGGGTGAATTATCTATTAAAATATATAAAATTAAATTAAAAGTAAGTTAAATAAATTTATGTTGAAGTATATAATAATTCGTAATAAGTAAAAATGTAATAACAAATATTTAAGAAGCATTAAATTAATTTGCAAATGTTATCGAATTAACAAAATGCATTAAATGTTTTTTTAAAAATCTATTGTTGGCCAAATACTAATGAAAGTAGTATAATATATATCTATTAATTATATTGAATATAACTGTTGACCAAAAATACATAAATTATCAAAAAAATGCATTTGTTTTTAAATGAATATATTAGTATTTAGAGATATGAGTATAAAAATGAGTAATTTTATAGATGTAATGTAACCACTTAATTATTCATTAGTTTATTATACTACTTTTGTAACATTAATATAAACTTGTAACAATTTCAAAATAAAAACTATTATCAATATGATTTTGAATTGTTCTATTTATAATTGAATATGTTATTATACATTCTAAATAGATTAAAAAATACTTCAAATCAAATAATATAAGTAGACTCAAAATATTCCAAACAATTAAAAAAATAACTTTGAAAAATATGAAAATATATCATTATTTTTTATTAATATTTTAATTATAAAAACCTAGATTAACTCTTTTCAATTGTAATATTATATACAGTGAAACCTCCACTAACGGACACCTCCCAATAGCGGACATTTTTTTGGGAACGGGGACATTTTCACTACTTTTTAATAGGAAAACCTCCGAATAGCAGACTCTCCGAATAACAAACATTATTTCAATAGGGAATTTTTAAAATAATGGTAAATCCCTAATCATTATTTGAAAATAATATGTATTCACATTCGTATGTACTCTTAAACATACATACAAAAGTATGTCAGTTAGTGACGGTTTTCGGCGCGATGACTACGTTAAAACGAAAGCGGTTGTCGCTTCGCGAAAAAGTTGACATTTTAGATTACCATAAAAACAATGAAAACGTAGGAATTCGTGCACTCGCAGAAAAGTTTCAAGTTGGAAAAACACAGATCGTGGATATTGTGTCTAACACAGAAGAAATTTATAAAGTGTGAGTTGAAAATGGAAATGAAGAATGAAAATTAACAAAATTAAGAAAATATGAAGGCAGTGTGATCGATAAAAAACTTTTCGTCTGGTTTAGCAAAATTCGGGAAAAAAATTTGCCAGTTTCCAAACCAATAATACAGGTAAAGGCTAAACAACTTTCAGAAGTTCACGGATTAAATGACTTTAAAGCTTCAAATGGGTGGCTTGAAAAATTTCGAAAAAGAGCATTTCGTTTAAATCTATCTGTGGAGAAGCTTCAGCCATTGATAGAATAGCTGTTGATGACTGGAAAAAAAAAATTGACAAACTAATTGATAAATTTGAAAAGCGAGATATCTTCAATGTCGACGAGACTGGGCTTTTTCCAAACAAAAATAATTTAAAAATACATGTACATAATTTTGATTTTGATTATAAAAATATACTTAAACGAATAATAATTAGTAATAATTTGTAAAAATATAAAAATGTAATAATTAACAATAAATAATAAATAATAACATTATATGAATAAAAATATGTAGTACATTATTACACAAATAAGTTTCAAAAAGTATCCCCTCTGAATAACGGACACCTCTAAATAACGGACAAAATTTTGGTGACCTAGAGTGTCCGCTATTCAGAGGTTTCACTGTACATCATTGCTCCATAAAATACCATAACTATTAATACAAGTCCATTTAATATGAATTCATAATGAAAGAATTAACAAAAGCAATCAGATTTTCTTCTTCTTCTTCTACTTCGCCTTCCTCCCAACTATTTGGGGTCGGCCACCCTTGTCCTACACCTCCACTTTACTCGGTCAATCACATCTCCTCTGCACACACCGACAGCCCTCATGTCATTCTCCAAAGTCTCCAACCATCTCTTTTTTGGTCTAAAAGCAATCAGATTTTATCTTTAAAAATATATTTTATATGTACCAGTTTCAGAGATCGTATGTGTTTGAGCCATTGGACTATCTAAAAATAGGATTCCTTTTTGGATTAATTCATCTCGATTTGCTCGCACTGAGATCTTCCTTTCTAAATCTATATAGATAAAATAATAATAAAAATAATATATTTAAAATCTTTATATTTTATTTAAAAGTTTAAATTACTTCTCGATGTTGCTTCAAATTTTTCTGATTTCTTTTTTCGTTTCCATTTCCATGGTTTGAAAAGTTTACCTAATGCAGAAAACTTGCTGGGTGGTTTTCGATCTAATTGCAATGGACTGGTACGCGTTCCTGATCCTAAGCTATTAGTTCGAAGTGCAGTACCATTTTGCTTCTTGGCTAAAAAAAAAAAAAAAAAAACAATGATTAGTATTACAAACTTTTAAATTTATGAGGTTGAAAAAAATTAAGGCAACCTGATCTATTAATAATTAACCACAATAAAAGGTAAAAATATAGGATTAATTGGTCTAGTGGGCGAGGAGGAAGTGAGAGATGCGGTGAAGGCGATGAAAAAGAAAAAAGCGGTAGGACCAGATGGAGTACCAGTAGAGGTGTGGAAAATGTTAGGAGATGTAAGCATTGGGTGGTTGAAAAATCTTTTTAATAAGGTACTGATAGAAGGAAAAATGCCAGAAGATTGGAGAAAGAGTTTCATTGTACCAATTTTTAAAGGAAAAGGAGACATACAAGAATGTGGGAACTATAGAGGAATAAAGCTCATGAGTCATAGTATGAAGATCTGGGAAAAGATTATAGAGAAGAGGATAAGAAGTGAGACGTCGATATCAGAAAACCAGTTTGGTTTTATGCCAAGAAAATCGACAATGGAGCCATTATTTTGTGTTAGGCAATTAGTAGAGAAGTACAGAGAAAAGAATAAAAGACTATGCATGGTGTTTATAGATTTAGAAAAGGCGTATGACAGGGTGCCAAGAAAAGTTTTAAGGTGGGCATTAATGAGAAAAAATGTCCCAAAAATGTATGTTAATTTGATCCAGGATATGTATGAAGGGTCGAGTACTAGTGTCAAGAGTCGGTGTGGAGTATCAGAAGGTTTCAGTATAGGAGTAGGTGTGCACCAGGGGTCAGCTCAAAGCCCCTACCTGTTCTCAGTGGTAATGGATGAGGTTTCAAAGGAGATAAAGGGTGAGATACCATGCTGTATGATGTTTGCGGATGATATAGTTCTGATAGGAGAAAACCTAGAAGTTGTCAATAATAGGTTAAATGAGTGGAGGTTAGCTCTCGAAGAAAAGGGATTGAGAATTAGTAGAAATAAAACTGAGTATATTGAGTATGATTTTGGACAAAGAGACCAAGAAGTTGAAGGAATGAGGAGACAACTGACAATAGATGGTGATGTGATAGGTGAAGTTGAGAGCTTTAAATATTTAGGATCTTTTGTTCAAAAGGACGGGGGCTTTGACATTGATGTAAAACATAGGATTAAGTGCGGGTGGATGAAATGGAGAGAAGCATCGGGCGTCTTATGCGATAAGAGAATTCCAATTAGGCTGAAAGGTAAATTTTATAAAAGTGTAGTGAGACCAACTATGCTGTATGGTTCAGAGTGTTGGGCGGTTAACAGGAGAATAGAAACAAGTATGAGTGTCGCGGAAATGAGAATGCTTAGATGGTTGAGTGGAGTGACAATGGTTGGAGACTTTGGAGAATGACATGAGGGCTGTCGGTGTGTGCAGAGGAGATGTGATTGACCGAGTAAAGTGGAGGTGTAGGACAAGGGTGGCCGACCCCAAATAGTTGGGAGGAAGGCGAAGTAGAAGAAGAAGAAGAAAGGGTAAAAATATAAAGTTATACATATGTGTTCTGTATAATAAAATAACTAACTTTTGAAAAATTAGTTCATAATTAAACAAGTACTGATTTAGTAAATAATTACAAAAATATTTGTTTTAGTTATGTGTGCAATGAGAGAAAATTTTTAAATCAAGTTATCAACAACAGCAAATACAAAATAATTAAAAAATTTCTAGACGGATTTTGGGATTTTATTAACCCAAACAACATAAAAATATTTTATCTATTTATAATACCATATAACTCATAGGTGCAACTAGGATTTTATATTTAGAGTGCTATTTTTTATATTTTTATTTTTTTAGTATCACTTTGGTAAATAATTTACTTTTAAATTTGTAGTTGTACCTATTACGTGTAAGATAAATATTTGGGGAGCTAGACAAATATTTAGGGAGACTAAGTCCCTCCATCCCCCACTAATTTCACCTATGATACAACTGTAGCAAATTTATGGATACAAATAAATTAAATTCCTTGTATGTACATATAAGGTATATAATTTAATATATACATTATATTATATAATAATTATAAATATTTATTATATTATATTATATAATAATAATAATATATATAATGTATATATATATCCCTAATTTTCTCTACTTAAGAATATACATATCAATCATTTTTAAATAAATTACTGAAGAAATTCAAAATAAATGTATTTGGTATATTTCTTATGCTGATTACCCCTGAATTTGTATTTTTATTTAAATTAAAAATGGTAAAATACATTACCCTAATTCAACTATAAAAATGTATAGAATATATACGTTGGTATTACAATACAATGCCAATAACTTATTTGAAAATGTAATGCCTTACAAGATCACATAACATAACAATGGAATGACCAAATTATTTTTTTTTACGGTAATTTACCGTTACAACTATGTAAGGAAAAATATTTTAAAATATTTAGAAAATGTTTATCATGAAGTTCCATTATACCAACCTATATAACCTATATCTATAAGCCATCAACATTAAAACAAAATAATCATTATAATAAACCATAAAATATTAAATTTAAATACTCATACATAATATTTAATAATTAGTAATTATTAAATAACCTTGAATACTATTATAATTTATTAGATTTCACAAATATGTAATATTAAATGGTTGATAAATTATGGATATTATATAACTGTTAGTTAATATATTTAGGTTCAGTAAAACCTTAATATTTCCTCAATTTTTATTATGTGACTCATCATTATAGGATATCATGTATTATTAATAGAATCTTTACACCCATGAATACACACTGAATTTCTATGAAAAACCCCAGTCCTAATATCTTACACAAAAACTAATATAATTAATTTTTTCAAATAAAATATAATTACATTAATCCAAATATTATTAAAACTAATAAATAATAATTATAAATAGATTTTTCTTTTATCGATCTAATTTATTTATTACCAAATCTTGGTCTCAATAATTTTGTCAATTATATTTGTAACAAAACATGTAAATATTCAACAATATTAAAGTATCAAAAACAAATTAGATAGACAATGTTTAATATAAGCAGAAAAATGAAATTTTTAATTAGTATACAAAATTGTAAAATGGAAATATCTCCCAAAACATTATGTAGATTAATTATACAAAATAATATTAGTATAGGTTTTACAAATTAAAAAAAATTAAAAAATATTAAATGTATTAAATACATTTATTGAATAAATAAATTGAAATTAAAGATTTTTCATTTATAAGAATTTTTATTTTATAAACTGCAAGCATTTTTTAATGATGTCTTATTTATAAGACAATTCTTTGCTAGTCATATTATTTGGAAACATTATAGACAGCAACAGTCAAACAATTGTTCTTGGCTAAGATTGGTGAAATAAATATATGTTATATAATAAGTTTTATTTTTAATAAATTCAACTAAAATGTACCAAGATAAACAATAAACCATTTAATTATAAATCTAAAATTATAGAATAAAAACTATACATAATTTTTTTTTAAATAATTATGACTAAATGTTATAATTTATGAAAATAATTAGTAGAATTGTATTTTAAAAAAATGAATAAACTTTTTTTAAAGCCCAATATTCCATAATTTATTTTCTTTATACTATCAAATCTTCAAAATAAATTTTCAAATTTTAAACTATATTCTTATAAAAAATTTTAAAATATACAAAATTTAACATTTTAAATTACTAACGGTTTTTTTTGTTGTTGTTGTTGTTATTGGAAAACTTATAAGATTATCTGAACTTAATGATGTTTCTGGTCTAATTATATAAAATACTTTAAGAGATTTAAGCTACAAATTTAAAGCTTGAAACAGTATTAAAAGAAAATTAAGAACATATAAACTTGTAGGAAACATTATAAAACTACAAGATAAAAAAAAAAAAAACATGAATTGTACCTACAATAAACATTAAAATGTGGAATAAAATATTAATAGTAGGTAGATGTAAAGAAAATTTATTTTTACTCTTTTAATATAACATAATTTACTGATGTAGTCAGTACATGAGTCACCTATCAAGTTGTCATTAATATATAATTTAACAATATTTTAGTAAATAGAATCCAATTTCAAAAAACAGAATAAAAATAAAATACATATCATAATTTAAGTATTTAAAAATGTTATAAAATTTAATTGCATAGAATTGTGCTACATTTACATATCCTATGTATAAAATATTGATGTCAATTAGTTGACCATGAATTAATCATCCAATAAACTTTATAATACAAGTGTCAATATAACAATTCAGATATTTATTTGTTTAAAAATTTGCAAACTGATAAGATAAATATTAGGTTTAATTTAGACTGTAATTCTTTTGAAAATCCTTGAATTGGTACTTAAATGTTACATTTTTATCTCTAAGTCCATATTTATAACAATTAATATTTTAACCAAAAAGCAAAAATAGTCAATCAATTGCTATTTAATTGATATTAAATAATTTTATAAATTTGTATTTTAATATAAATTGTAACAATAATCATATTTATTCTTTAATGAATTCTTTAAACTAATTTAATAAGTCGTTTTTTTATTATTAATAGGAACTTTAAATTAAAAATAATTAATATATATGCTTGATTGTTAATACAAATAAATTATATTACTAGTTTATTTTTGAAAATATCTAATTCTGTATACCTAGTTTTGTAGTTTAGATTATTATCACGAAATATATTATAATTGGGTCTAATGTATGATTATTTTTATTATTATTCAATTCATTAGATATTCTCACCAATAATAAACTTGCCAGTGGTAGGTGATGTTGGGGTAGTAGCTGTACCACTAGTATGTAAGAAATCCGTTAATGACAAAGAAGATGCAATTATTTGTCTTTTTTCCTCAAAATTCAAATAGTCCATACTATTACTCCTAGGTTGTTGCTGTTGTTGGTGGTGATGGTGTTGTTGATGTTCCTGCAAATTGTTCTGTTGGCCATTGGAATCAACTATATCTGATGAGGGCGGAGGTGGTTTCTCACCATTTGCGGGCAAGCACCCGCTGGACAAACGCACTGACATATCACTTTATTGACACATACTAACTATAAATTCACAACCTTGTTGATAATAATTTATTTCTTAATTAAATCGAGCTGTGTACGGATACAAAACAAAACTACAGTAAAAAAAAAAAAATTAATATAATATAATATAAAACAAATTTAAACACTCGGGAAGCACTTTGTTATTATTTGGAGGACCAGGTGAATAAGTCCACCTAATAGATCAGGATGGCACCAAGTTCCATTGGCGTTTTCCGATAATGATATTAACAGTGGCCAGTGTCTGTTGTCTGGCGATGCCGTTTGCGGTTGTTGCGGGCATCATAGATGGACGTTAGGCGACATTTATTGAAGGAAAATGGAATTAACACCTAATGCGCACACGATCAGAATTCAGGATGCTTGAACGACCGTTGCGCGCGCGTCAAGTGTGGCGGTCACTGAAATCCACAGCGGTTCGGTACCGAACGACTAGTGATTTTATTTATTTATTATTATTATTACTATTATTATTATTATTATTATTGTTATTACTGTGATCAGTATGAAGGAAAATTAACGGGTTGATCAAGGGGAGGGGAAGTGTATTGGAATTTAGGAATTTTCCATAGATAAAGAGATTAAACTGAACTTCGGAGAGAGTATATAACGTTAAACAGTGGTGGGAGTGAAATAAAGCAAGTACACAGTGCCGACATTTGCACAAAAATCAAACCATTTTATCGTCATTATCCAATTCTGGTGCTCAGATTATTTTATTTCTTATTTTTCTAACATTACTGTCCCGGCGTCCCGCCAATATTCCTTGACCAACAGCAACGCCTCTTGTCCTCTAGCACGTATTATATATAATACGCAAATGACTAAAAGTATGTAACCGTATAGATATCGTAAAGTAAAAAATATTCTATTATTAAGTTTCTAGAGTAGACTGTAAAATTATAGAGTAGTACTAGTGAGTATATTGTTTAGTTACTTCATGAATACAATTATTATCGAAATAACGATAATATAATATGTAAAATAATAAAAAAATAATATTGCAAATAATTGTAAGGGTAAAACTTAGATCAAATTCAACCGAATCTTCCTAGAGTTCACTTTAAATTTTGACAATTTGTAATATCTCGTATCTATCAATCATTTACGATTTACACTACTTAACAGATTAGTAGAATTGTTACTTAATTGGGTTTATTTCGAGTTTAATACGGCAAATTAGAAATACTGAACACTGGATAGATTAAACAGTTATAATTTATTCCATGTATTTCTTGCGATGACGATGACTTCAATAGAATTTTTACATAATTAATTACTACTAAATGAAAAAATTGTGTCTAATATTTACAATTAATAGCATATATTAACTAAGTTTTATATCGACAAATATAATTTAAATAATTAAATAATAATTTTTATTACATTGAAAATAATTATCTAAAAATTTACATTTATAATTTATACAATTCAATTATTGCGTACAAGTACAAGCTAGTGGTGTAATATGTGTATGGCGTATCATAACGTACATCACCCCAGCCCAACCATATTGGAATTTTTGAAAATTTACTTCACCAAGATTTAGTATGAAATTTGTATGAATTTGTACGACCATTTTCAGAATTTGTACGATCTTAGTTTTTCCGTTATCGAACAAAACTATAGGTTGGGCTGGGGTGACGTCACCCCAGCCCAACCTAAAGGGATATTTTAACGTTTTCGATTTTTTTTCAATGCCATTTTTTAGTACGTAATTTGTATGAATTTGTACGACCATTTTCAGAATTTGTACTAATTTAGTTTTCCCATTATCTAACAAAAACCATAGGTCGGGCTGGAGTGACGTCACCCCAGCCCAACCTAAAGGGAAATTTTAGCGTTTTCGATTTTTTTTCAATGCCATATTTTAGTACGTAATTTGTATGAATTTGTACGACCATTTTCAGAATTTGTGCGATAATACTTCGGCGGTGATTTCATTAAGTTTGAATACGCCGTGACCCCTACCTCAACATAAGAGAAATTTCAGCGTTTTTGATTTTTCGTGGCTGTATTTTTATGAATCGCGTTTAAATTTGAAATAATCATATATATTTTTATTAAAGTGAGTTTATCAGTCTCTGTGCGATATTTCATAATCATTAACGGTACAATATATGTAAAATTTTCCATTGAACATAACAGTTTCCATTGGATATGCTATTAATTATTACCTACTTTTGTGTAGAGATGAGTTTATTTTCTCTACATTGTGATATTTATATGTATATACAAAATATAAGTTATACCTACTTTATATATGAATGTATGGTACACATTATATTTGATTATTAAATTATTATTAAAGATACGTTATTTATATTATGATTGTGTTTAATATTTTCCAAAGCGATTAATTAATTTTGGGCATTATTATTATCATTGTTATTACTATTGTTAAATTTTATACAAGCGTATATTATATTATTTTCCCAAAATAACTTATTTTAACAATAGACAGTTTTATATCATAGGCAGTGTTAGGAGTAGATAACTAATAATATATCTAGATAAAGATAAAGATGACTATACTAATTCTTATCTAGACACAGATAAAGATAGTTATACTAAATTTCATCTAGATAAAGATAAAAATAAGTACATTTTTATCTAGATAAATATGAGACAATTTCATGTTTGATTTTGAAAATATTCAGGATACTACAGCCTACAGATATTAGGTAAAAAATTCATAATTAAAAACATTTTAAAATAAATATCATTTTTAAACTCATTTCAAACATTAATAAACATAAAATATAAAATAATTTTTTTTTTAAAAAAACTTCATAAGAAGATGCCAAATCATTCTCTAACTTAATAATAAAAAAATCTTAGATTTGAAAAATAAAATAACAATACATTTCTGTCTTTTTTTATCAAATTTCAAACATTTTGAAAATAAACATATAATATAAAGAGTTATTTTTTTTAAAATAAACTTCATAAGATTGTCATCTTGCCAGTTATTATCTGTGTAATTGGTATATAGATGTACAGAAAAATGTAAAAATGAAAATATAAAAACATTTTAAATTTTAGAATTTTATTTTTATTCTATTTAAATAAATTATCTAAATTGGTACTTATAGATAACAAGATTTTTATCTAGATGAAGATAAAGATAACTGAGTATAAATTTATCTAGATAAGATAAAATATAAATAATTTTTATCTAGATAACTTATCTAGATACATTTATCTAGATATTTCCCAACACTGATCATAGTATATATATATTTTTTGATACTAATTGTAACACGTTTACTATTTTTGGTGTTCTTTTACAAAAGTAATAATTTTATATTGATAATCATTTTCATTTTATTCGTGACTGTCTTGACTACGAGTGTGTAATATCTGAATAATTTGATGTTAAGCACTTCCAAGTAGTGATTTTTAATACAATTATTTAGTATTTAATCTTGATTTAATATTTTATTCCATTTTTTAATTTGTTAAAAATTTTCAATGAGAGGCCGAAAACCCAAGATCCGTCCTGATGACATTATAAGTGCTATACTTAAATTTAAAGAGAGAGTTTTACTCTAACTCAAAAACCAAAAATCGAAACAACTTGAAATTTTCACCAAATCATTATATTGACGTCTTCTATACATGATTAAGTTTTCAAAGTATTTTGACATATTTTGACTTATTTATAGACAATTTACATTTTCGATTTTTGTAAAATTTTTGTTTTTAAACATCTATAAAATTTAATTGGCAGACCGAAAACTCTTGAAAATTTAATATAAGGTTTATAATAAGTTAAACTTATCGTAACTAAAAAATATCGGTGATCGGTTTACTCAAATTTTTTTTATAAGCCGTTAATGCTCAAATTTGTATAAAATGTGTAAAAATCACGATAATTTGCAAGTTATTTTGTAGATAAAAATTCATAAAATTTTTTCTGTTCATACTTAAGGTTCAAAATTTTAACACTAGGTTACCTATAAGCTACTCTTCAAAAATCTTTAAAAACATTTCTACCGGACTTAGAGGAAAAAAGCCAAGAAAAATCAAAAACGCTGAAATTTCCCTTATGTTGGGGCAGGGGCCACGGCGTTTTCAAACTTAATGAAATCACCGCCGAAGTATTATCGCACAAATTCTGAAAATGGTCGTACAAATTCATACAAATTACGTACTAAAATATGGCATTGAAAAAAAAATCGAAAACGTTAAAATTTCCCATTAGGTTGGGCTGGTATGACGTCACTCCAGCCCGACCTATGGTTTTTGTTAGATAACGGGAAAACTAAATTAGTACAAATTCTGAAAATGGTCGTACAAATTCATACAAATTTCATACTAAATCTTGGTGAAGTAAATTTTCAAAAATTCCAATATGGTTGGGCTGGGGTGATGTACGTCGTATCATAGGGCAAAAAGGGGAAATAACCCAGGGCGCCAGAGAGCAGAGTTTTGGATATTTTTTAAACTATACTTCCTAAAAATAACTAACAATATTGATGTATTTAACAGTAAATTTACAAATCAATTACAATCATTATTAAAATATAATAATATTTCACGCAATATGCAATAAGTTTTTTGTAGTAGTGAACTAGATTTCCTAAAGGAAAGGAGAGAAAGCAAAAGAAATAGGAGAGGGCTATAAGGTAATATATTCAGGTAGGACTAGTACTAGGAATGGCGTTGGAGTAATATTGGATGATGAGATGAAAATTAAGGTAGTCGACGTAGGAAGGAAAAGTGATAGAATTATTACGGTAAAATTAGTATTCGAGGAGAAAGTATTAAACGTAGTAAGTGCGTATGAACCGCAAGTAGGATGTGAAGAAAGTGAAAAGGAAGAGTTTTGGCGAGAGATGGATGAGGTGATGCAAGGAATACCAGGAAATGTGGATGCTGTGATTGGTGGTGATATGAATGGTCACGTAGGGTGTGAGAGGGTAGGGTATGAAAGAGTGCATGGAGGGTATGGTTTTGGCGAGAGGAATGAGGCTGGAGAAAAAGTTTTGGATTTTGCAGAATCGTATGAGCTTGCAGTAATCAATACATATTTTAGGAAAAGAGAAGAGCATTATATAACATACAAGAGTGGAAGAAATAGGTCGCAGATTGATTATTTTATGTGGAGGAGAGACAATATAAAAAGAGTAAAGGATTGTAAAGTAATTCCTGGAGAGAGTGTAATAACACAACATAGGTTGATGATAATGGAAGTAAGGTGTAGTGGAATAAAGATGAACAAAAGAAGGAAGACAGGGAAGGATATCAGAATTAGGTGGTGGAAATTAATAGGAAACAAAGAGAAGGAGTTTATAAAGAAATTAAAAGAAAAAGCTGTGTGGAATGTTGAGGGAGATATAAATGAGGTTTGGAGAAGGATGGCCACTTGTGTTAAGAACATAGCAAAAGAGGTTGTTGGTGAAACCAAAAGTAGTTAACCAGAAGACAAGGAAACGTGGTGGTGGGATGAGGAGATTCAGAGAGTAGTAGCGAGTAAGAAAAAGCAATTTAAGGTATGGCAGAAAAGTAGGAAGAGGGAAGATTGGATAGAGTATAACAATGTATGTAAAATAGTGAAAAGTGCGGTAAGCAAAGCGAAGCTTAATAGGTATGATGAATTATATGAGCGGCTAGGAACACAGGAAGGAGAAACAGAAATTTATAGACTGGCGAAGGTGAGAGAAAAACGATCCAAGGATTTCCAAGATGTCTGGTGTATAAAAAATGAGGATAAGAGAGTTTTAACAAAAGATGAGGATGTGAAAAAAAGATGGAAAGAATATTTTGAGAAATTACTGAACGAGGAGTATCCAAAAGAAGCTTTAGAGAGTATGTCATGGAATGAAGGATTGATTGGTCTATTGGGTGAGGAGGAAGTGAGAGATGCGGTGAAGGCGATGAAAAAGAAAAAAGCGGTAGGACCAGATGGAGTACCAGTAGAGGTGTGGAAAATGTTAGGAGATGTAAGCATTGGGTGGTTGAAAAATCTTTTTAATAAGGTACTGATAGAAGGAAAAATGCCAGAAGATTGGAGAAAGAGTTTCATTGTACCAATTTTTAAAGGAAAAGGAGACATACAAGAATGTGGGAACTATAGAGGAATAAAGCTCATGAGTCATAGTATGAAGATCTGGGAAAAGATTATAGAGAAGAGGATAAGAAGTGAGACGTCGATATCAGAAAACCAGTTTGGTTTTATGCCAAGAAAATCGACAATGGAGCCATTATTTTGTGTTAGGCAATTAGTAGAGAAGTACAGAGAAAAGAATAAAAGACTATGCATGGTGTTTATAGATTTAGAAAAGGCGTATGACAGGGTGCCAAGAGAAGTTTTAAGGTGGGCATTAATGAGAAAAAATGTCCCAAAAATGTATGTTAATTTGATCCAGGATATGTATGAAGGGTCGAGTACTAGTGTCAAGAGTCGGTGTAGAGTATCAGAAGGTTTCAGTATAGGAGTAGGTGTGCACCAGGGGTCAGCTCTAAGCCCCTACCTGTTCTCAGTGGTAATGGATGAGGTTTCAAAGGAGATAAAGGGTGAGATACCATGGTGTATGATGTTTGCGGATGATATAGTTCTGATAGGAGAAAACCTAGAAGTTGTCAATAATAGGTTAAATGAGTGGAGGTTAGCCCTCGAAGAAAAGGGATTGAGAATTAGTAGAAATAAAACTGAGTATATTGAGTATGATTTTGGACAAAGAGACCAAGAAGTTGAAGGAATGAGGAGACAACTGACAATAGATGGTGGTGTGATAGGTGAAGTTGAGAGCTTTAAATATTCAGGATCTTTTGTTCAAAAGGACGGGGGCTTTGACATGGATGTAAAACATAGGATTAAGTGCGGATGGATGAAATGGAGAGAAGCATCGGGCGTGTTATGCGATAAGAGAATTCCAATTAGGCTGAAAGGTAAATTTTATAAAAGTGTAGTGAGACCAACTATGCTGTATGGTTCAGAGTGTTGGGCGGTTAACAGGAGAATAGAACAAAGTATGAGTGTCGCGGAAATGAAAATTCTTAATTGATTGAGTGGAGTGACAAGAGAAGATATAATAAGGAATGAATACGTGAGAGGTAGTGTTGGTGTAGCGACAATTGTGGACAAGATGAGAGAAAATAGACTGAGATGGTTTGGGCATGTGATGAGGCGAGAGGAAACGAATGCAGTAAGAATGGTTATGAAGATGGACGTTGAAGGGAAAAGAGGAAGAGGAAGACCAAAAAAGAAATGGTTGGAGACTTTAGAGAATGACATGAGGGCTGTCGGTGTGTGCAGAGGAGATGTGATTGACCGAGTAAAGTGGAGGTGTAGGACAAGGGTGGCCGACGCCAAATAGTTGGGAGGAAGGCGAAGCAAAAGAAGAAGAAACTAGATTTCCTTTTTACATTATATATTTATTTATTATCTGTTAATTATTTTCATTTATCATTTAATAATAAGTATTCATATTATAAAAACAATAAGACGTGTATAGGTTGAATATTAATTTAATGATTACGGCGGCCCTTAATTACAGGGGGAAGGGAAAAGTTAAATAGTTTTGATTTTTCACCCCTCCAGTTTTTTTATTAGTACAAGAGAATTATAAAAGTTAAATTTGGTGATGATTATTCATTGTGTCATAGAAATTTAATGTTTATCCAAAACTATAGTATTTGTAAAAATACGTTATCGACTCACTATTGCGGTATTGTGACTACTGTAGTTTATCACTACATACAGCATAGGCCTGCTAGTACCAATAGTAGGTATTAACTTTAATCAGTGAAATCACGATGGTCGAACAATTTTTGTCTCATCACAAAAAGTCTTTGAAAATGTTACTCTATGGTGGCGATGTACAATCAAAACTTGCACAGAATTTTTAAAAACGGTAGGTGATGAGGACAGAATTATTGAACAAAATTTAAACCATAACTGTTTACGAGTATCATTAGTCATTAAAATGAACACAATATAGCTTATAATTCTAGCTTTTAATGCATACTAATATTTTCATGTTTATAGAAAAATTAAAAGAAATTCAAATAGAAACACATGTAAAACTAAATAGTATAAACGAATCCTTTAAATACAAAATTAAAAAAAAAGGGTTAAAAGATACAAAATTGAATTAATATAATCGAAATCAAACTCCAATTGATGAATATATATCAATAGGGCCCGGATTTATATGCAAATGCATATTCTTCTATAATTCACCTAGAATAATTTTGATTATTAATGTCGACGTTTCGTAATGTGTAGATTCTATGGTTGGTTTTTTTTTTGCATTTTTTTGCACTTTTGAATGAAAATGCATATTTATTGCATATTTCTTTTTAGTTGCATAAATTTTGCATGTTCTACAATTCATATATTTTACGTCTGTAAAAATATCTACTGTCTATCGTTAGTAATCTATTATAATGTACCCCGTTATTACAACACTTTCAGTGTTTAATAGATACAATAACTAAACTAGAGAAATCTAATGTTACTTTAAAGGCGCATATCGATTACGCGCGGCAGCCGCGCGCACCATGCTCGTCCGCGGCAAACCGTTTATTTGCCGCGCGAGCCATTTTAAGTATCAAACTAAATAAAATATTTTAAATTAATAATTATAATAAATAATTTTTCTTGATCTTGTAATATTAATATTTGTCATAAGTAGATATTTCTGATTTAACGATTAATAATATTCATACAGATACTGTTTAGCAAATTGAAAATAATACACTTAATTCAATATCTTCAACTTTTATTGATGTACGTATAAAATCAAAAAAAAAAAAAATCTTTACGTAAATTATTAAAAAAAATAAAACAATTTTTAAAATTATGTATAATCCTATATTATTAATTTACAAGTTCAAAATGATGAAATAAGCAGTATGAACATTGATTATAAATACTATTTATTTATAGTATTTATATACAATGGTATGATCAAAAGATCAAAACGCAGTTAACAGTAATGAATTAAATTTGAATGACCCTTATCCTATAGATTGTGGACATTTGTTAAAGAATATTTTAAAATTTGATTTTTTTAAGCTCAAAGGCCCATTTCTTTGTGATATTAAAAGACGCTGATTTTTTACTTCTTATTTTATTGATAATAATTTAAAAAACCTCCCACACGGAAAAAAATAGATAGTTAATTTAACTGTAATTACAGTATCTTTAACTGTAAATTATAATTACATATGAGACAGCTATAAATTTAGTTTAAATTACAAAATGAAAATAGTTAAATTTTTATAGTTATTTTAACTGCATAATTAAATGCTTTATTTTAACTGTAATATTTAATTCATATAACTAAAATATTAAGTTACCCATTGTTGTTGATTTTACTTGTGTTATAGTTAAATCTACAATTTCCCAACAATTAATATAAAGTTTGTTTGACTATTTAAATAACATTTATAATTATTTGTTTGGTTGATTCTACTAAGAAATGTAATCATTTTTACATTTAAATTTTGTGACCGTAATTAAAATGTTTAGTGAAATATACTATTTTTCAACTATAAATTTAAAATTGGATTTACTATTCGAACTTACTATTTCTTATAGTTAATTTTTTACCCCTTTATAGTTGAGATTCAATGATTGATCCTTGATTGTTTATTTATTTTTTAATTAAAATAGAGACTATACAAGGATAAACAAATAAACATATAATTCTACACAATTATATTAGGTACAATTCTTTACATAAGTAACTTAATCTTTTATAATTTTAAAGTAATAAATGTTAAGCTACTGCTAGAAATATTACAATGATGAGTGGGATACATACATTCTAAGTTTTCCAGAGAAATACATATTAAATTTGTAGTAAGTGTGACATTAAATGCTTGGAAATTATCATCAAAGTATAAAGTATGAAATTGTTTACAAATAGCAAATGGTTTATTTAAGTTATTAACATATAAAGAATCAATTATATTGATAAAAATTGTTTACCTATCATAGGGTTTACAATATTAAAAAAAAAAATGTTCAATAAAGCACCATACTTGATTTGATTCAACGGGGTATTCAAGGTTCAGTGAATGAAAAGCTTTAAAACATACATCAACAGCTTTGATAGAAGTCTCCAATAAGTATTGGGTGTCGTTAATTATTGTATAGGAATGAATAGGATCCAACTCTTCAATATTACCAATCACAACAACATATGGTTGAACAGTCAAACCCAAAAAAAGTGCACAATCTTTCTTTTGTTGATGCAAAGTTTTTACCTTATTTGTACACTAGAATAAAACAAATATATGTTCTACATTATTTTAACATATAAGTTTTAAAAATAGTTAATTTACAACAATGTGTGTAATAAAAGCTCTTTACTGTTCAATTTTGGAAGGTTGGTGAGTTTTTTGTTTTTAAGAACTACATTTGTTGTTGAAACATGAATGGTAGTAACAATAGTGAAGCCAAATCATCATCTCCCATAAAATATTAAAATAACTAAATTAAACTATTTGCTTATCAATTATTTACATGTTCACTTGCCAGGTTTTTTAGGATAGTTTAGTTTAATAAGAAACTGTGAATAAGTAGACTCAAATTTAATAGGGTTTTGTTTAAGTAAAATTTAAAGCTTCTCTTTAAATGAGTCAAATTTTTGAAATAGACACATTTCCTTACCAGGATACAAGTATCCAAAATCTAAGTCAATCTAAGGTTCAAAGAAAAATATAATTAATATAATTAAGTAAAATTGGTAAGTAGTTAAATTTAATCTTTAAAAATAAACTGTACATATCTACTAACAAGGTAATAACAGTAGGTTTTTTCAATGCTGGATAAATATCTATAACATTTAAGTTTTTTTGTGCATTTAATCGAAATTCTGCAGTTACACGCCAAAGTTTTTGAAGTATATTATCTGGTTCAACATTATTTTTAAGCCAATTGAGGGATTCTCCATAGTTGTCTAGTGAAATTAAAATTCAAACACAAATTTTAAATGTAATGAATATACCAAAATAATTTATAGAATTATATTCAGATTAATTTCTACCTTCAGAAAGTTGTTTTTGACTATCATTACATTCTGCATGTTTTCTTTTGTTATTTAATTTCAAAATATTTATTTTTAAATTACAGTACTTATCGTAGAGCTTGCCTCTATTAGGGGTTATAATATTTCCTTGTTTCAAATATGAAGTAAAATATGTATTTTCATTTTCAGATGGAAATAATGATGAAATACCTATTATAATGAACCATTAAATTTATTAGACTAATTACATGTTAGTGTCAATTTTGAATGTCTGTTTATAGTCTTTATTGTCTAAGTAGGTACATTCATAATTTATTTAATTAAAAAAAAAAATACCAATAATATTACATATTAAAAAAAATAGATATTGAAAATAATTGTTAACTTGCTAAATTAATAAATTTAGATTTAGAAATTTGTCGATTTCCTTAAATTAGAAACTCATGTTTTATTATGACTGAACATAATAAATTCTTCATAGTGTAATTTAAAGTATTATTAAATTTATAGTAATCTAATATCATTATATTTTTTTAAAACATTATTAATATAGTCACCTGAATTGAAATTCTCTATTGTTACTCCTATTAAGTTTACATAATAATTATTAAAAAAATCTTATTTTTAAAACCAAATAATTTTCAACACATCATAAAACAGATAGTGAACAACTAATTAATTTTACCTGTGGTATTAGACATATCGGTACGAACATTTTGTGAACCAATTGACACTTGAAAATTTTCAGCATCATAATTTATAGTTGGGTTTGAAATGTTTGAATTATCAGCAATAATAAAATCTAAGTTGACTATATCTAAAGAGTCTACACTATCTGCAGAAGATGTTAATGATCCCAAACCATTTGAAGAAACCAGCAAGTGAATTTCCTTTGCAACAAAAATTACAAATTTATTTTTTTGAATATGGTTTAAGTGGTAGAATAAAAAAAAATTGTTCACATAATAATTAAACATATTTTGTGTAGAAATTAGTTGAATATAGTAGTAAGACTCTTTATTATAATTATTATCTATCAAATGTTTAAATCTTGGTATAAATACCTACTTATTATTATTTTATTATATTGATAATCTTAATTTATAGATACCTAAACAAAATGTGATTTATAATAATAGCTACCTTTTCTTTATTAAATTTTTCCTTCAATTTCATTAGACAATCATTAAATTTGGATTGTTGTCCTAGTTTTGGCAATAATTTAGCAATCATACTTTCCGTTAAAGCAAGAAAAGCTGTGTAATCAATTTCTTCTTCTAAAAATAATTAGATAGTTGAAAATATAATTTAAATGTAACATTGTATTATTATATGACAAATTCAAATATTTTACAAAATGTACTATGCATATTAATCATAGCTAGGTACCTTTAAAACGGTTGACTAAATGTTCAAAACCCCATTCCTTAAGAGTTGATTCGGTAAATTTATTACTGGACACTGGACACTGGGTTCAAATTATATTCCTTGTAGTTTAAGCAAAAATAAGTTTTCTGGGATTCATTATCATAACAGACCAGAGCACTAGAGGAATAGAAGATATAATAATATAGTTGTTTGCAGTAAGTAACATACAAATTAATAAATGTAGAAATTAAAAATATGACAGGGCAAGCGCAATGAGCGGTGTATAAAATTGCTTGCAAAAACGAATTTTTGAAGTAAAACCGAATTTTATGTATGTTTATTGTGCCGCCCACAATTTAAATTTAGTATTTTAAGATGCAGTTTGTGTTTAACCAGTCTAGTATTTTTTAATAATATACACCAACTTTATACCTACATTTTTTAGTTTAAATATAAAAAGGTGGGATTTTCTTTTAAAAATAAATTTAATGTCGAGTCATAATAATAGAAGTAGCAAAAAAGAAACAATTCCAACATTACAACGTCTTTGTCCAACTATATATAATAAGTAACATAGTTTTCTCAACATGACACATTAATTGCTATTTATTTTCAATATACAAGTATCATGATAGTATTAAGCCATTTAATACTTACAAATAAATCAAAAGATGAACGTAATGAAGAAATGCATTGAAAAAGTATATGGAAACTTTTGAATTTATTCTAAATGTAATAAAACAGAATAAAATATTAAGAAAAAATTTAAAAATAATTGATATTGTTTCAAAAAGTTTACAAAAAATTAATATAGATATCGAAAAAGAGAGTGTACTACTTAATAATTAATTTTGTAACTAAGAAAATTTGAAAAATTTGTTTAATGAAATAAAATCAGAAACAATACAATTAAAGAAAAAATAGACAATAAAAAATTTTTTTGACGAACTTTGTACTGACCAACGTTTAACTGATACCAAAAATAATTTCAAAGTCAATGTATTTTACATAAATATAAACATTATAATTTCACAACTTCGTACACGTTTTTAAGGGCATGAATAATATGGTAAACTAATATGGTAACTTAAAATTTATTTTTCCCAAAAATTTAGTACTATATTTAGATACAAACTGACCCATTTTACTAAAACTTTAGTTGAACAGTATTACAATGATTTGTCTTTATTATTTGTACAGCAAATACTTTCATTTAAAAGAGTATTATTTAAAAATATAAAAGAAATTTCAAGAGTCAAAGAATTAGCCAAATTATTGATTGTTCAAAATAATTGCTTGTTAGCAAATGTTCCGGAAGTAGCAATAAACATTGTTTTTTTTTTATTATATCATAACAACAGTTTAATTAAAATAAGTTATTTACCTATATCAAATTAATGTTTTTAAACTAATATACCTACCTAAACATATTTTTAGGAGTCCATTTATAATTTTTTTTTGGGGAAGAAGACCAAATTTTTGTGTTATGCCACTGACTGAGATGAGTTGCAAATAAAGTAGTTTATTAAAATATTTCGTAAAAAACAAGGAAATAAAATATTGTAATACCATGTTTTTTTCTTAGTAAACCTTAAAAAATCTATTGACAAGTGAAAGGCAAAATTCAAAAAGGAATCTAACATATGAGACTTAAAATCATACCAAGTATGTTATTCAGATTTTATTTACTGGTCTAAATATTAATGTTTCCTTTTGTTTTGCATTTAGGATTTTTTTAAGTGCTCATGTAGCTATTCCATTAATTCAATACTTTCAAATGATTTTTTTTAATAATTTTTAATAATCTATAAGCATGAAACTGTAAATTCTGCAACCATAAGTCAATATATATAAATAATATATTAGAGAAGTAGGGATTGAACTCCAAGCTTTTTTGGTGTAAAACTGAGTTATATTAATAAATAACTATTTATTTATCTATTCATTTTTATCTTTTCAGTTAAATAAAAAAATTCTCAGTTATTTTTGTTGTATATGTTAAAAATACATGGTAAAACTAAATTAAATTAAATTAGATTAAACTAAACGATAAACAAATAATAAGAGTGAAAAACACATATCCAAATAAAAATATATTTAAAATTAATATCCAATTTTGACTTATTTTAAAAATAAAGTTAACATAACATTTTAAATATTTTTTTTTATTAATTTTTTAATAACATTCTTAGTTATTCAAATTTAATGCCTTGAGCTAAAGTTAATCCAGATCCATGATTGAGTGTAATAGTTGACCTTCTCATGTATTGTTTCCAAGAGTCAGATCCAGATTCTCGTCCTCCACCAGTATGTTTTTCACCACCAAATGCACCACCAATTTCAGCTCCATTTGTTGGTATATTGACATTGACAATACCACAATCTGATCCTTTAGGACCAATCCACTAATAAATAAATTACATTTTTTTTTTAAATATAAAAATGATTGATTAATTATAAAAAAAATTAATATATTAATCCATAATTTTCAAGAATATTGTATAGTTTTAAACATAAATAATAACTCATAAACATTTTTAATTTTTCTCTTCGATAAAAAGTTAAATATTTTTGTAAGATAAAAAAATTAAATATCTTATTGCTTAAATTTTTTAATAAAAACTTTTAAACTATTTTTCATCAAAATTAAAGGAGGATATATAATATAAATAATAGATGATAAAAAATAGAATATATAACAACAATTTTAAAACAACTTAGTTTTTAAAAAAATTTTTAGACTTGAATTTTTTTTTTATAAACTTATATAGAAATACAATTATCTCAACGATTAAAATAATGTAAAAACAGGAAGAAGGAAAATAGATGAAAGCTAAATTAAATGTACCTACTTACAAGATTAATACCTATATACACATAGATAGTATACATACAAACATTCATACATATATATTCATAAAGACATTAATAATAATTATGTGTTACAATAAAAATCCCTCGGAAAGAAAAAAATTGATTATGGCTTTAATCAAGGATGGATTGGAGGATTGGAAAACATACGGTAGAGTAAAAGGAACATTGTTGGTAGACATAAAGTAGAAAGAAGACACCAGCTATGGTGGATAATTAAACAAAAGATGAGAGGCATTGCATAAAATAAGGTCCTCATGACGGGTGCAATAAGAAGAATCATTCAAAAATAAATAAAAAGAGTGAGCCGTAAGGTGATTGTGGGAAAAATGGAGGCGAGAATAGGAAACTATGATTTTGCGTGAAATAGGAATATTGTGAAACCAGGAAAAATATAAAATGGAAGGACAAACTAAACGAAAGGATAAGGCAAATGTCGGGGGTAGGTTGACCTATATACTATTCTAAGTCTTTGATGCAAAGGCTTTAAGAGTTGGTGAAAAGTTGGAATATAGAATTTTAATAGGCAAAGGGATAAAATTGGCGTATGAAGTGGCAAGAAAATCCATCATTTCATTGCCTAACATACCAGTATGACAGGGGACCCAAAAAATATTAAAGCTGTGACTGACGAGAGTGAGTAAAATTGTGCGAATTAGAAGGACGAGATAATAGGTAGCTGTTTCAAAAGGAAAAGAATTTAAAGTCATGAGACAAACTTAAGAACCGGAAAGGATGACAAAGTTACAATTAGGTAGACTTAATGAAATAAAGAGCTTCTATTATAGCTGGGCATTTGTTGTGAAAGAAGAGGCAGATAAGGGAACATTATTAGAAAACTTCATAGAAATGCTAGGAATATAAAAATAATAACCAGCGGAAAGAGCCGAAACTGAACCATTGGTGAAAATTAAGCAATAATTGGGATAATGAGTTGTAATAAAATCGTCAAATAAAGCATTCACGGTGGAGGGAGGGAAGGATCGAATAGTTGAAATGGGGAAACACAGAAACAATTGGACAGATAAATGAAGGAACATCTAACAATAAAGCTTCATAAAGAGGCAAACGGTTGGGTGAAACGAGTAGGAAAGGAAAAAATAAGCGAAGGGAATCTGTAATAGTAGCTAATAGGGGGTACATTTGGCACAGTAACACCAAACACAAAAAATTGATGAATACATAGAGTCATGGATAAAAGGGGAGGATAATTTTTTAACGATGAATTTACTGCCTAACCAACAAGCTCGCAACACACCTGATAATACTTTTAATTTTTGACAGCATACATTATAATTTATGAAAAAACACAAAATAAATAATTTATAAACTTTTACAATATTAAGAATGTGGTGATGAATATTTTAATAATTATTACAAAATTATAATAGGTATCTAGTAATCAACTATTATAGTGGTAATTATACTATCGTAGGTAAAAAAATAAATTTAAAACATACTTTAAATACTGTTCCAATATCATTGGTAAAGATACTAGATGCTAATCCTTGATCTACACTATTGTTCCATGTAATAGCTTCTTCTAAGGTATCATACTTCAATACATAAACAATAGGAGCAAATGTTTCACGACATACTACAGGTGAATCATATTTCAAACTAGATATAATAGTAGGCTCTACAAAATAACCAGATCTATTTATAACCTGAAATATTAAAATTGTATTTATTTAATTTCTTAAAATATTATTGTACTATTGTAATGCTTAAATACAATAATATAAAATCAAAAAGTTTTACTTTTCCTCCAAATTCAACTTGTCCTCCAGCTTCAATTGCTTCTGATATTGTTTGTTTAAAGTTATCAATGGCTGTTAATGAATGCATAGGACCATAAAGTGTATTTTCATCAAGAGGATCACCTAATCTTTTTAGGACATTAGAATACGCTTTGACTAAATTTACTAAAACTGTATTGTAAATTGATTTATGCAAAATTAATCTTCTAGTAGTAGTACATCTTTGACCAGCCGTTCCACAGCAAGCAAATACCACTGACTGTGATACCATTTCAAGATTAGCATTTGGTGTAACAATAATAGCATTATTACCACCTAATTCCAATAATACACGACCAAATCTTTTTTGTACTTCTACACCAACCTGGATAAAATATACTGTTAATAAATATATCAAATTACATTATTGAGCTTTAAAAATGTAATATTAAGAAACCAACTTTTTGACCAACTGAACTACTTCCAGTAAAGGAAACTAAATTTATTCGTTTATCATTAACCATTGACATTCCAATATCAACATCACCTGTACATAACGATAAAATAGCTCCAGGAATATTATTCTTTTCTAAAACTGATGTAATAATTTTAGTAGTGGCAACTGAAGTAAGAGAAGTTGTTGGTGCTCCTTTCCAAATAACTGTGTTGCCACATACCTGCAATTTAGTAACATTAATTAATTTAATTTAAATTAAAATCATTAAAAATTAAAAACACCATAGATATAGCACTATTCCAACCATAAACTGCAACAGGAAAATTAAATGCACTTATAATTCCTACAAGGCCTAAGGGATTCCACTGTTCAAGCATAACATGATTTGGTCTTTCAGAAGGAAATATTGAACCATTAAACATCCTTGAAATGCCAACAGCATAATCACAAACATCAATATACTCTTGCACTTCACCTATACTTTCCCCCAAAATTTTACCTAGAACAATAAATGATTAAGCTAATAAAAAGTAGTTTAAAAATTTTCTTATTATTTTACCCATTTCTAACGATACCAATTTTCCAAGTGGCTCTATTTTTTGTCTTAAAGCAATTCCAATTTGTCTTACAATTTCTCCTCTTTTTGGTGCAGGTATATCAGACCAATATTTCCAGGCATCAAGCGCATTAGATACACATCTGTCATAATCTTCTGTACTACCATTACGCACTGAAGCTATTGGTAAACCATTTGCAGGACAAACAGATATTGTAATCTATGAAGAAAAGTATGACATTCTAAATGGTTTTGGAATAGTTCATTAAAGATACTAACATTTCCGTTTGCATTCCATTTTCCATCATACACACCAGCATTTTCTTCTTTCAAACCAAGTTCTTTGAGGAATGAATATTTATTATCATTAATTAAAAAACTACTGCTCTTTCTAAGATTGAAATAAAAGCATTTAATATATTTTAAAGGCCTGGAATTTAAAAAATTCATAGTAAACTTTTATTAGTATATACTATGATCAATATTATTGAGTCTTGGATAGTATTTACACTCAACAGATAATTAACAACTATTCAATAATACCTTATTAGCTAAACATGTTACATTGAAAAAAGTTTATCTAATCAAAAAAAAAAAAAAAAGGGTTAAAAACTGCTTAACCTTTGATATGTAAACTGTTTATTTGAATTGTAACTAGTTATATTTATACAGTTAAATTAATTTCATTTTTAATCTTTTATCATAATAAACATAAAAAAATAAATAAAAAAAAAACACTTTATTAACTAGATTTTATTGTTTATTATTCACATTTACAAAACTTGCAGTGTTGGAAAAATATCTTGCTGAATTAATGCCAGAATTTTTACTTTCAGCTGCTTGTGGATTGACTATTTCTAATCCCTAAAAATAAAAATAAATTATTTAATTAAACTAAGTCAATAAAATTAAAATGTTATAAAATGATTTATTCAGAATAAGAAAGAGAGGCATATTATAATTAATAAATAATCATCATAACATAAAGTAATAAAATATACGACAATGTACAACAATCTTAAATCTATTGCTAACAAATAAAATCCAAGTAGAAATGTTGTCTTTATTCATAATAGTTGTTATTTAAATAAATTTTAAAAAACAATGATAAATCATAGAATTAAAAAATAAGGCTGTTTATCACAAAGGTCACTGTAATATATAAAACATTTTATTTGATAAGATTGTAACTTATATGCACCACATTATAAAATAGTTGTATTCAAACCACATAATTGATCCATTTTGTTAATTTATAACATTAAAATTAAAAATTATTAACTATTAATACCACTATTCACAAAAAATAATTAATCTTTAAAAATTTAAACTTAAAATGATTATAAACAAAAAATTAAAATTAATTACATTTAATACACAAGAATCATGTAAAATGGCTTTTGGGAAGCATTACATTGTATTTTAAAATTATATTAATAAGAAATAAGCAACAAGATAATAAAAATGAATATATCATATTGTATATAATTTTAATTAAATAATATCATATGTACAGCTCAAAAAATATATAGACTTATTCAAAATATAATATCTTAAGTAAATTAATTAAATTAATAGGTTTTATAAAATTCTGAATGAAACAAGGTATGTATGTATTAATTTTACCATAATATATTATATTTTATTTACTTCTTTTTGGATCTGTGTATCAAATTTTGACGAAAAGGAATGTTTTAATCATTACCAAATAAAAATAAAAAATTTGGTTCTATTTGATACTAGGAGGAGTCATTTATTGAATTTCTCAACTGTTTTCTTAATAATTGTGAAAAAACTAACGAAAAGTTATAAAAAGGCCATTTATGGCAGAACGGATAACATAAAAAATCAAATATTTATTTTCATCATACCACAAAAAATAATAATTGTAGGAATATGAAATTTTCAATGATGATACTGCTGTTTGTTACAGATGGCAATATTTTTTTTAAATAACTATAAAGAATTGACATTTTTATATTTTTTTTGGCTTTTATTTAAAAATGTCAATATAATAATTTTGGTTTGATATAGTCTTGAAAATCATATATTAAGATTATTATATATATCTATCACTGGAAAAAAAAAAATTGGATTTAATTTCAAAAAAGTATTTCATGAGCAATTGAATATTGAATTTTAACAAAGAGATAAAAATTACAAAAACCTTCTTCATTTTAGTAATCAAAATTCATAAATTTTTATACTTGTTCTAAGAAAAATGGTTCATAGGTTTCAAGTTTAAAGACCAATATCCTATCCTTATATCACCTTCGACCACAGAGTCTCACTCGATTTACGAGATTCAACTTTTTTAATTTTGGATAAAACTTTTATTAATTAAATTTGCTCTAAATTAGTATACAATTGTACACACTAAACAAATTAACCTATATTTAATTATAAATAAAATAATTTTTAAAAAATACTTCAGAAAAATACAACATTTATAAAATTATATTTTTTTTTTTAAATCAATAAAAAAAAATCTTACTTGAAGGGGAGTAAAGGCAACACTTGATGCAGTACCAGATACTTGTTTTTTAACTGAAGTTGCACCACCCCAAGCTTGTTGCTTTTGTAAATTTTTTTGGAGGGTTTTTGAAATTCTTACTTTAGTTTTTTCATCAACTTGAGCATGACGAATTCTACCAGTTCCTGACTTACCAATAGTTCCACGAGTATATCCTAAGTCTTCTTGATATGCATCATCTTCAATCTAAATTTAAATGAATAACCAATGATAAATCTCAATTAAAATACAATTTATACTATATTTACATCTGCAAAATTCATTCTGTTTGCTTGTTTACGTAGCTCTGTAACAGCATAACGTTCTTTCATTTTACGTACTCTCTTTCCACCACGCTTTTTTCGACCCGGGTCAATTGGTTTAGGGAGAGGTTTAATAAATTTAACTGGAGGAGGTTCCTAAGGTAAATAGTTATTATTTATAGTTTCAAAATAAATAAAAATTAATATATCAGACTTACTGTTAATTTATCTAATTTTTTTTCTATATCTTCTTTTAATGTCATTCCTATATGACCATCAACACTTTCATGGGCTGCATCAACTCTTGCGGCTAATGTACTTTTAGTGGCAACAAGTCTTGCTGCTTTTCTACGTAAATCCTAAAAAAATAAAACTTGAACAGCTTACAAAAAAAATGTAGTAAAAATAATTATTACATACTGGAGGATTATTTTGTACTAAAGAACAATGAAAAATAAAACCAGTATGAGGCATTGCATTTGCTTGTGAAAAACCAGATAAAAGTTTTTTTTGAGAACCCAATAATAGAACATTACATGCTGGCATTTTTGATAAATTAGTTAATCCTCCTGCAACTCCTAAAATAAATATAGATAGTTGAAGGTAAAACATTATTGATTAAAATCCATAAACAATATAGGGCAGGAAGATTCAATAAACAAAAATTTCACAAAAATCAACCAAGTATTCACCATACATAAAGATACATATTAATTAATATGTGGTGTAGATAATCATTGTAAATGATTAGTTGACTATCGCAAAACTTCTGTTTATAATTTTTTTTTCACCACTAACAGAATTATTATTTAAAAATAATACCCATAATTTTTGCAGCAGTTGAAGCTCCAACAATAACGGAAAGATTAGGTGCTATGAAAGTCATTCTACTTTCTACATACTCATAAACTTTCATTTTTAATTTATTAAGGTCAATAGCCATATCACAAGCTTCACGTACTTCAAATAGTTCATTTTCATTTAAAAATTGCCTAAAAACAAAATAAATTTATATTTATACATCCATGATTTAATAATTAAAATTACTAAAATTGTAAATATATAATTACATTTAAATAACAATTAATACAATAAATTAGATAGAGATGAAATGATAAGTATATTTTTATATATAAATATTGATTTCTATTTGTACTATTATAATCCATGTTTTTAAAAATTAATCTAATTCTATAAAAATTTAATGAAAAATAATTTTTAAAATAAATACTTCATAAAAAATAAATTAAAATTTTACTAAATATCTTGTCAAAAATTATTAACTAGCTGGAAGATAAAATAATATATCCATATTAATATAGCTAACATAGCTAAAGGTATTAAGTATTTATTTAATTGTATTTATTCAGTCGTAAACGTTAACTATATTAAATAAATACTAATTTAATTCATTTTTCCTTTCTTTACTCTGGAACGATTTCAAAGTTCTATAAATTGGCCCTCTAGTTACTTTGAGTTGTTCATCCCTGGTTTCCAATAAAAATACAAATTCAATATTAAGTATAGTTAATATTTTACCCTTGAGTAGTTGATGCTGTAACAGATACAACCATAATTGTAGCTTGAGTAAGAAATGTTGGCAGTACTTCATTGTTTTTTGATTGTTCAAGAGTATTGCCTAGTTCTTTAACAGTTTGCACATACTCTAATGGACCAACAACTAGGGACTCTAATTCTGGAAATCGTTTAGAATATTTATCTCGAACAAATTTATGTATTATTACTGAAAAAAGTATTATATATAAAATGTATTATATTATTTAATATTTTATTAATGCATATATTTTTAAATATCTTACAGATTTCATCATCAATTTCAACAATCAAGTTGTTTGCTTCTACAATGAGAAGATATTCAGGATCAGATTCTACAGGACCTAATACATCTTCTGCATTTCTTTGTTTGCTTTGAAATATATCAATTTGTCGCATAATTCCAACTAGACGATCTGAATCTCGTAGTTTAGCAAGGTCACGGATTTTAACATTTTTAAAATCTACTAAGTAACATATAATTAATATACAAACATAAAAATTACTAATACTTATGTTAACTTTTTCGGGGCGAGATAACGTCAAAAATCAAGCCGCCAGGCCTCTCGCTTGCCAGGCGATTGCTCTTCCACTAAGCTACCCGACCGCTAAGACCTAAGACGTTATCACCTTCAGTTAACGGGTGTTAAGTTATTTTTAAATTTACCAGTTTGTTTAGGAATAAAAGTATTTTCTTCTACTTCGTCAAAAGGTTCTTCTTTGATGATCATAGGCTCACTATCATCATATCCATCTTCCTCCAAATCAGCAAGTAACTCTTCCGCCAAAGACATTTTCAAATAGTGGTAATTATTTTAATTTTTCGACATCCAAAACTAAAATTAAAACATTTTAATTTAAATAATATTAACAATGTTAAAAAGATAAAAATTAAATTAAATCACAGATTATATGAAAAATAATCTGTGATTAAATTATGTAATTCATCAAATATTCTACAATTATAGTTCTTAAAAATAACTGTTACTTGGTCAACGTAAAATTGAATTGTTCAACCATCTAATTCTAACCATTAGTTATCGAATTAAAGTCTCATACGATTTTGTAGTCAGTGTAGGTATATATAATGTAAATAAATAAAGTATATATATATAAAGTATACACTAATATATGTATTTATAAAGTAAAAAATTAAACCATGCGATATTAAGCAGTATGCGTAAGTATTAGCGTAATACGATAAACAACGATTTTCGATAAAAAAGTATCATGATTAAATATAACAATGCTTTTAGCTTTATCACATATATTTTCATGGCAAAAACTATTTGTTCGTTTTTATCATAGACCTGCATAGATAATAAAGATAATTTACTAATCAACTTGAGTCACCAAATGTGTTGAAATCGTGTAACGTGCCTGATGTTTAAACTTCAAACGTTTAGTATTTAAATATTGTAATATCTACTTCCTTAAACTTTAAAAAAACCACTAAAATTTAGGTTACTTCAAATTATTTTTAATATCTAAATACATTGTAAGTACCTATGTATTTGTATAATTTAAATTAAGTACATTTTTCTTTAAACTGTATGATAAAATAAGAAAGTTAATTTTTGTAAACAGTTTATTAGAAAGTATTAATTATATTCACATGTTAATTATATTGAATACTTTAAATTGTATACAAGTAATATTGAAATATAGACATTCAGAATAATATACAATGGTGTATGACGTTTACCGATAATATAGTTTTAGTAGGAGAAAATCTGGAAGAAGATCAAAATATAATCATCAATAGGTTTTATTTAAAAATTTTAATACAATATATAACAATTTTAATCAACACTAGGTTGGAATACTTGAGGTTAGCTCTTGAAGGAAAGATATTGAGGATTAGTAGAAATAAAATAGAGTAAATATATAGAGTATGACTTAGAAGAAACATATTAAGAATTTGAGGATATGAGGAGACCAATGATAATACGCAGTGACGTGATAGGTGAAATTGAGACCGTAAAATATTTAGGATCTTTGTACATAAGAGGGCTTTGACATAAATGTAAAACTTAGGATTAAGTGTAGTTGGTTGAAATAGAGAGAAGCATTGAGCGTTTTATGTGACAAGAGAATTTTGTTATGAACCAGATGTTGATTTGTAGAATAAATGGTACAATATTGATGGTAAGGAAGTTTACAATTTATTTTACTCGAAATACAATAGTTCAAGAACTGTGTGTATAGTAGATGATTCCAATGTATGGCACTACATGTAACAGAGAGCAATAGAGCATAAAACTCATACGTAATATTGGTTAGGTAGTGCACATTCGAACAGTGTCCGAGAATCTCTGGTGTATGATATTTGAGTGTTCTTTGACTATGAGTGAATCTGCCTTCTATCTTCTCGCCTCTTGGTATATACACTGGTCCTCTGGTTTATAGGCCATTTTTTCTTGGCATGGAACTGTCCCAGATGTCGTATTTATCCTGTTATTACCTTTTACCTTTTATAGTTATCAATTTATATTAATTCGAGGGTTTTCATTAATCTTGGGTACATACGTTGTTATATTGTATGGATATCATTACAGATTCAAAAATTAATTCATCAGGTTAATTTTAATAAAACATTTCTTTCCAGCATTGTACATTTAAAAAACATGTTTAAATCTTAGGTCATTTTCTGGTACTAGCGTGACACTTTTATAATATTATAATATTTGGTAAAGGTGATAAGTCTTGTAACAATTTCAATGAGGCTGAAAAGTATATTTTACAGAAGTTTAGTTAAATCAACTATGCTATATGGTGTGGAGTGTTGGGCTATTGACAGGAGAATTGAACAAAGTATGAGTGTTGCGGGAATGAGAATGCTTAGATGGATGAGTGGAGTGACGAGAGAAGATAGAATAAGGAACGAGAGTGTGAGAGGTAGTATTGGTGTAGTGTTGATAATGGATTAGATGAGAGAAAATAAACTGGGAGAGTTTTGGCATGTGATGAGACAATAAGAAACAAAAGCAGTAAAAATGGTTATGAAAATAAATGTTGAAGGGAAAAGTAGAAGAGAAAAAAAGATGGTTGGATACAATTGAGAATGATATGAGAGCTGTTAGTGTATGCGTAGGGGATGTAGAAAATGAGAGATAGTGGTGGTTTAGCATTTAGGTAATGACTCTAAATAGTTAGGAGAAAGACAAAAAAATTAAGAAGATTAATACCTATTTATAATATGCATACAATAAATATAATATTAATAGTTTATTTATAATATAACTTAAGTATTAACATAATTCGTGTATGCTAGTAAAATGACAGTAACAATAATGAAATACATTGATTTTGTTATTATTTGTGACTAATTTGTTATATGCATTGCATTGTATTGACATTTTATACGGATATATTTATAATATTATAGTTGTTTGTAAAAAATGTATTCACGATAATGTATTATATTTAAAATAAAAACATTAATAACTATAGTTAATGTTAATTACTTTCAGTTAATTAAACAGCTATGAGTAATCCTAATCGAAACAAATGGAGAGGTGGTGGAAATTGGAAAAAGTATAAAAATAATAATAAACTTCAACATCATGCAGCAGGCGAGTATAATATCACTGATGTAAATTTAAATTTAAACATTGATAATACTCAAGAAGATTCTTTTCATGGATGGCAACTTTATTTTCCAGCTGAAAAATATTATAAAGATAGCTTAACTGTGAAGTATATTTTAGCTACAATATCATTTTTACAAAAATATGAACAAAACATTTCTATTGAACAACTTATAGAAAATAAATCTTATATTTTCAATGTTGATTCCTTAAATGAAGATGAAGATTTCATGTTAATCTGGTCAAATTTTTGGAATGACTTAACCAATCAACCTAGTTATACATTAAATTGTTTAGGACTTGCAATTCATCAATATGCATTAGAAGAATTAAATAAAAATATTCAAGATGATTGTACTATTTTCAAAGACTTGCCTATAATACATCCTAGAATATTGAATTTTGGTCCACTTTTTCATTTAAAATGTTTAAAAGCAGAGACAGATGGAAAATTAATCTTAGTTCATGGAACCGTCATAAAAGCCAGTAGTTTAAAATTTCAATGTTTGTGGTTAGGATTTTCATGTAACACTTGTGGTTCAATTCAAAATATAAAACAACCTGATGGTATATTTACAAAACCAAAACGGTGTGGTAATATTGCATGTAGAAGTCATTCATTTTCTATACATAGAAATTTACCACTTGCTCAGACAATTAATTGTCAAACAATTAGAGTTCAGGAATTACAAAGTGATGATCAACGAGAAAGTGGTAGGGTACCCAGGACTGTGGAATGTGAGCTTACAAATGATTTAGTTTACACTTGCATTCCTGGTGATGTTGTTACTGTAACTGGTATTGTTAAGAAAAAATTATGTATTTCGAATAAACAAAATGCACAAAATAAAGAATTAAATATTTTTATGCAATATATTGAAGTAGTATCTATACAAAACAATAAAAATCAGTCAAAAGGAAAGGTAATAAGTACTGCTTTTCAATTTACTATGAGAGATTATTATTCTATACAAAAACTTCATTCTAAACCTTATCTCTTTGAAGTTATGGTAAATTCTATATGTCATGGCATTTATGGTCATGAAATGGTGAAAGCTGGAATGTTATTATCACTTTTTGGGGGAAGTAACTGTTCTTTAAATCAAACACGAGGAGATATTCATATTTTAGTCATTGGCGATCCTGGTCTTGGAAAATCACAAATGCTTCAGTCAGTATGCAATATTTCTCCAAGAGGTGTATTTGTTTGTGGAAGTACTTGTTCATCAGCTGGACTTACTGTAAGTTTAACTCGAGAAAAAGGCATAGATTTTTCTTTAGAAGCTGGGGCTGTTGTATTAGCTGATCAAGGTGTGTGTTGTATTGATGAATTTGATAAAATGTCTGCAGATCATAATACATTACTAGAAGCTATGGAACAACAAACGATAAGTATTGCTAAAGGTGGAGTTATTTGTTCTTTACCTTGTCGTACTACTATAATGGCAGCAGCGAATCCAATTGGTGGACACTATAATTGTGATAAAAGTGTATTAGATAATTTGAAAATGAGTCAAGCCATGTTATCTCGTTTTGATTTAATATTTTTATTAATAGATACACCTAATGAGATCACAGATAAAAAGCTAACAGCGCATATACTAAATATACATTCAAATAAGCTGAAAGAAACTCAAAATGTAAACAATTTTTCTGAAATTAATAATTCTCTTAAAGAAAGATTGTCAGAATTTGGTAAAAGTTCCGATTATATTTCTCAATCTGAACTACGTAAATACATAACATACGCAAGAAAATATGTTTCATCTCCAACCTTGTCAAATGAAGCAAAAGAAATGTTACAACAATTTTTTATTGAATTAAGATCTAATAGTGTATGCTATGGTATACCAATAACTGTAAGACAATTAGAATCATGTATTAGATTAGCACAAGCTAGAGCTAAAGTGGAACTAAGAGAAGAAGTTACTGCAAAAGATGCATATGAAGTTATTGAACTGCTTAATTTTAGTCTTGTAAAAACTCAATGTGATAAATTTAGTGGTTTTGGATTTAAAAAAATTGTTAAAAGAACTGGAACTCGAGCTCAATCAAGAAAACTTTTAAATGAATTACAAAGACATAATAAAACAGAAAAAGTCTTTAATATTGATCAAATTAAGTTATTTTCAAAACAATTAAATATTGCAACTTTAGATCTTTATAATATTGTGGACCTACTAAACAATGAAGGAATTTTAATTAAAAAAGGAAATAATATCTATGAACTAAAAGTTTGATAAATACTTTAAAATTATAATTTTAATATTTTCTTACTATATTTGTATACTTTATTTTATATTATACTTTATTTATGTTCATTAGTATGTGTAATTATCAGTTTTTAGGGATTATTTAATTTGTTGAATAAAGTGTATTGATTTATTACTAGTGTTTTTTTAGAAAAATAATTTTAAATATTCTTCAAATTCTTATAATATTTGGTATAAATTATACAAAAAAAAAAAAAAAAAATACAAATTAAATTAATTAAATTACTTTTTTAATAAATTATTTTATTTATCAGATACTTTTTAACATATTTCTATATTTTTGTGTTGCTTGACCAGTAATAAAAAGAGGTATTTGTTGATAGGCCATATGCATAATTTATAATATTAACATTGAATTTATTATAAAATCAGTGATATTAGCTGTGTAAATTGTAAAGAATTAAATTTAATCCTGGTATGCCAAATTAAAACAAAAATATTTATATTTATCATAATTTAAATTAAAACTTAATGTTTCTCATGAGTTAATTTTTTAGTTTAAGAGAAACTATAGTTTTTACTTTTTATACTTTTGTAATTTCCACAGAATATAGTCATCAAATTTTATGAAGATAATTAAGATAATCCTTCTGAGTATTACCATTTTAGTTTTATTTCTGTGTGTGCCCATATATGCGTGCGCACGCTCACACATTTATATATAAATATAAGAAAAATTCTGTGTGACTAGTCAAATATACATAAAATATTGTTAATATTTTTTTTTACTTATTTATTATAATGTTATAGATGGATAGATCAAAGTTGTGTGGATGTAAAGGAGTTAGAACTTGTTTTGTGTGTGAAAAAAAATTCAATTTAACTCCTAGTGTTGATCCTACAAGTTTTAAAGTCAGAAACAGCAAAATTTTATACTTTTTTTTTTATTTTTATTTATTGGTTTTTCAATTTTTAGAAATCATCCACTGCTTCTTACTGTTCTTACTGTAATTTATTATGGAGTGGTTGGAATGCAAATGAATACAAAAATCATCCTAATCATACTGGTATATCATATAAATTAAATGGTATTCTAGTTGAAAATGAATTTATTACTGAAGAAGAAGAAACAATATTAATACAAAATTTAGATAGTATTCCTTGGGATATATCTCAAAGTGGTAGAAGAAAACAAGTATGCCTTATATTTTTAATATTATCTCTTATTATTTTTATTTTGTCATAACCAAGGCTCGGAACTTTAAATAGTTCCATATTTGTTTAAAAATGCATATTGATAATCAGGTTTGATACAAATTTGATCCATAGTATGCAAATTTCAAGTATAAAAATTTTTGTTTTATAATTTTTGCAGATATCATTGTTTTTTGTAGGAATTTGCATATTTTAAGTTTAAGAATTTTTGTATGTATATTTCATAGATTTAACAAAACTATTTTTTTTTTGACAAATTTATAGTTCAACAAAAAATATTAGAAATATGACACAAAATTTTAAATAAAAATATAATATATTTTTATTTAAAATGTTGTAAAATAAATAAATTCTGGCTATTTTATTATAGCTCCTAATGCACTTAAAAATGATATTATAATCTCTATTATATTGAGTAATAGCATTGATTATAAATACTAGTATTTATAATCAATGGTAATAGTAATAGTGATCGTTGATCAGTCCAGATTTATTGTTATCTAAATTTATTGAAGTATTATTGTATTCAGAAGGGGGTTATAGCCTCTCCTGAAATGTCTTTGGAATTAAAAAAAAATTACTTATAGTTTGAAAATAGTATGTGTTATTCCACTATATAGTTTATATAAATAGTAAAAATTAATAATATATAAATAAAAAGTAAAAGTAATGAATTAATCAAATTAAATAGTTTTTCATCTCGTATATAAACTTTTTTAAAATAAAGCACTCAAATTTCATAATTGAACATATTATAACATGATATACACATCCATAACTCTGCTACATTTTATGTCAAACGATAAAAATAAGCAAATGCTATAAGTCCTGAGCCCTGGTTATAACTATTAACGAAATAAAAATTATAATCACATATAACTTGCAACTAATTATTTTTTCAGAATTTTGGGCCAAAATGCAACTTTAAGAAACGTCGTATATCTATAGGCAATTTCAATGGTTTTCCATTATTTACCAAGTTTATTCAAGATCGTTTTGAACAAATCCCAATCTTGAAAAATTATTTTACAATTGAACAATGTTCATTGGAGTATAGACCTGAATCGGGCTCATCAATTGATCCTCATGTAGACGATTGTTGGATTTGGGGTGAAAGAATTATAACCTTAAACTTACTATCAGATACTGTTCTTACTTTAACTCCACATCATATTAAATATAGTAACCAGTATAATATTGATTACATTCCAAATATTGATTGTTTACCTCTTCCAGTAAACAAAGCTAATTACCCAGTTGATGTTATGCGAATATTAATGCCAAGAAGATCCCTTTTAGTTTTGTATGACAAACCTAGATATTTATGGGAACATTGTATACTTAGAGAAGATATTCAAGAAAGAAGAGTTTGTATTGCTTATAGAGAATTTACACCACCTTATTTAAAAGATGGAGAACATTATATTGCAGGTTGTAATATATTACAAAAAGCTCAATGTTTTTGGTGAATATAAACTTTTATTTGAAACTTGTTTGTATTTATGTTATAATTATAATTACACTTGTGTTGATAAATACTTTGCCTTTTGCCAATTTGAACATTTTATTAACTGATTCTTATCAACTATTAATACTAAATCCCCTCTATTTTATACCAATGAACAATTACTTAAAAATATTTGTTCATATGAAAAATATATAATAGTTTTTAATTTGTATAAGATATTGATAAATAAAAATGCTCCAAATAAATAACTTAAAAATCTAAAAACTGAAGAAAAAAATATAAAATATTTTTGACCTAAAATATTCTTTTAAAAAATTACTTGTTTATTAAAAAAAAATATAATTATTGAGTAAAAAAAGTGAAATTGAGTTTAATTGAATTTAATTATTTTTTATACATTTTTATACAAATATACCTAGTAAAGTAAAACAAATTACATACAAATAGAAATGCATAAAAATATAATTTGGTATATGTATTATATTTGTTCTATATATGTACAACATACAAACATTTAATAGATTTATAATAAATTGTGAAAAAAATATTGCCAAGTAAAAATTATTTATTTAAAATCTTTAGCCCGTGTTAAATGTACAGATAATTAATCTTATGATATATAAAAACAAAATTCATCCCAATAGCATATACTTACTTTTTAGATTCTGAACGGAGTGAAGAATGTATTGATTTTACAATGATGTGTTTTTTTTTTTTTTTGTGTCTGTCGACACGATTTGGGGCAGTAAAAATGCTTCGATTGCCTTATGTAGCAACTTTTCTGAAAGGAAAGTGAATCTATTTGGTACTTTGGGGGGGTCAAAAGTAAAAAATTTCCAATATTTTTTAAATGCGACGGGAAAAACCATAAAAAAATTTGGGAAAAACGGGAGTTTTTACGCAAAACCAGTTTTCGACATAATCAAATTTTTTATTTTGCTATAACTCAAAAACTAATCGATGTAAATACTTGAAATTTTCACCAAATGTTTAGATTAGCGTTCTCTATACACCATTAAATTTTCAAAGTATTTTGACTTTTATTGAGCTATTAATAGACAATTGAAATTTTCAATTTTTTTAAGTATTTTTTTTTTAAATAACAATAAAATTTTTTTGGCTGCCCAGAAAATTTTGAAAATTTAATACAAGGTTTCTTATAAGTTGTTCCTTAACTGATAAAAAAAAATCTAAAATCGTAAGTCACAATTTTTTTTTATAAGTGCTTAAAGTTCCAATTTATACGAAATATGTAAAAATCACGATAATTTGCAAGTTATTTTGTAGATAAAAATTCATAAAATTTTTTCTGTTCATATTTAAGGTTTAAAATTTTAACACTAGGTTATCTATAAGCTACTCTTCAAAAATCTTTAAAAAAATTTCTACCGGAATTTGAGGAAAAAGTTTTATGACTGTTTGAAATTTAAATATTTACGAAATTGCATAAAATAGCGATTTATTCTCAAACGATTTTAAATATTTTTTATGATTCAAAAAGTATAAGTCGCAGATTTTTGAAATTTCTACCAGCTATTAAGATTGGTATTTCCTTTATGTAATATTTTTTTCAAAATATTATATTAATTTTTAAGCCACTTATAGGCATTTAAAATATTCGATTTTTTTACATTTTATTTTTATAATCGGTGATAAAAAAAATTTGGCTACTACAAAATACTTGAAAATTTAATAGAAGATTCCACAGAAGTAGTTCTTAATGTCATTCAAAAATTATTAAAATCCATAGGCACAATTTTTTTTTTATAAGCGTTTGAACAGCGAATATTGACATAAAATTACATGTAAAATATAATATAATGTAGAATGTTCTAGACTGACAAACTATATCGCTGTATGCAACTGCCAACCCATCCTAATTGAAAAATATATTTATCGTTTCAAAATAAAATATACTTTTTACAATGTTTATAAATAACAATGTATTATATCCTAGACAAACATATGAACTCCGTTCAGAATCGTTATTCGTATACAATGATATCTATCATTGCATTCAAATTTAACAAATCCATTATAATAATGACCTATCCTTCAAGCGAGGTGCACTCCACCCCTAACTGTACAGCAGAGCGAGGCCCATCCGGTTCTTTTTTTTGTTTGTATTTACATTAAAAAATATATATAATAATAATATTTTTATTTTATAGTTAATAGTAACTGATTAGTGAATCATATTACAGTTATGAATTTATAAACCATCTCATAAGACAATGTATATTCATAAATAATAGTTATTCATTCATTTTAATTAATTTACTTTCAATATGTAATAGTGTTCTATATTTTGTATATAATTGGAATTGCATGTTTAGATTTATACTTTTAATTTGTCTATAGTATTATAAATAATACGTTTATGGTTTTATATGAGGTTATAGCTATTTCGTATAGACTTTGACAAAGAACATGACAGAATAATACCCAGCAACTAAAAAATAAATAAATATATAAACATATATTAATTAATAAGTTTTTGGATTAATACTATACAAACCTGTAAAAATGCAATTCCTATGGTAACGCCACTCAACACACTCGCATTTTCTTTTACAATTTTTGATAATGATTCATAACAAGGTTGCAGAAAAATGGTTGGTTCAGAAGCCGTACAATTTTGGTGATCTATTGCTCCATCGTATGATCCACAGCAAGACATTGGTAATTGGTTATCTAGTATAGGATACCAATCTTCCAGTTTTTCAGCTCCACAACAATGTAACTAAATTTTAAAATTAATAATTATGTAAATAGTACTTAATTTGATATATCTAAAAAGGCGTATTTTACTTTATGTTATGTCTATACATGTACTTTTTATGTACCTAAAAGATTTTATTTAATTGCTTAATTAAATTTGAAAAACTTAAATAAAAAACAATCTTTTATACCTATACGCCTTTTCATGTTATGCGTAAAATTTGATCGTAAATGTTTGACATTACAGTTGTTTGAAGTCGATCCCAAATATGTGTTATGTGTGTCGTTTTGTTATAAAACATCATAGTTTCATGTAGTTTTGATGTTACTACAGAATGGGTTTTTTCCATTAATATAAATCCAGTCAAACCACCTACAATTTCCATTAAGAAACATGTCGCTAATAAAAATCCAAACTATATTAAAAAAAAAAAATTGATTTTAATATAAATATAGAAATAAAGAGTATATTATGCAAATAATAATACAGCCTCAACTAAAAAATATCTAATTTGTTTACTCACGGTAAGCATCATGCAATTGTTTTCTTTCATCGTGCCACAACATCCGAAAAATGATACCGTTAAAACAATGATACCCACAACAATCAAAAGCGATGGTGCAGTAAAATAGTGTTCTGTTAAAAACTGTTCGTAATGGTTGTAAACGTTACGAATTGATAATCCAACGCTAAATAGTAATATTCCACTTAACTAAAAATTAAAAAAAAAACTTATTTAGTACAATATTTGATAATAATAACTGCCTTTTTACTAGTGCCTGTGATTTTACACGTGTATTTTAAATACACGCGTACACGAAGCACGTGTAATTATAAATACTCGTGTATTTAAAAAAGAAATTAATTTTCGTATAATTTAAATACACGGAATATTAAAAATAAAACTACAATTTACAAGTGGGTAGCAATTTTATCGAACGTATGTCTATATCGCAGATGATGCGAGTAAAGAAGAATAAGTAATGAGATACTTTTTTAGATTAAATTCCGGTATAACTAATTAGCTATCACATACTACAGAACCTAACGTATACATTGTATACATTTATATGTACTCCGTTTCAAAAGAGAACATACCGCTCTCACGCATACCCGAGGCCAATTTTATGCATTTTCACCGAAACGGGACGTCAATTACGATTGACGATTACCGATAAAAATTGTCCAATAAGATACAGCGATTTCAATTGAATTGCTTATAATACATTTTAAAAAAGACAAGTCGTTGAATAAAAATTATTTTTTTAAATACACGTGTATGTTAATTACACGTGTATGTTAATTACACGTGTTTCTCGTGTAATAGAAACCTCTACTTTTTACCATCAGGATTTTTATTAACACTACATAGGTATGTATATATATATATTGTTAATGTAATGTAGTCATAGAATGAAAAGTAAAGACAACAACATTGATTGAATGCCATTTTTAATCATTTTATAATAATAATGACTAAAATATAGTCTCTATGATTCGAATGAAGTAATTATCTCGAAATTAGGTCTATCTATTAGATATATTAGATATTATTACGCCGACACTAAAGTGTCAGGAGTTGTAATTCGGGACAATCAGATCCAAGTCTACACGTATCTAATGATCATTGGTCGCCAGTTTTTCATCGTCTAGACTCTTAGTCTAAAGCGTCTAGTTAAGTCAGTGACGGCATTAGAGTTTGCGAAGCCCTTAGCAAAATAAATGTTGGGTCTTTTGATTATAATAGGAGTTTTTCTTATCACTCCAAAAATTTATTACACATAAAAAACTAACTACTTACTTAACTAGCTGGTCTTCTTAGATAACTCCCACTATTTTATACATATTGTCATAAAATCGTCTACAATGTGTATAAATCATTCCAATATTTATAAAAATTAAAATATATTAAAATAACATAACAATTTTAAGTTAAATTGTTATGTTATTTTGATTCAGACTTTTTTGTTCTAGGTCTTAAGTAACATAAGTAACAATTTTTATTTGGTAATGTATTATCTATTAAATATCATTAACATCATAATTAACAACTGGGTTTTAAATGTGTATAGTTAAATTACCAATAGGAATTTTTATTTAAATACTACTAAAGCAAATTTCATTAAAATATAGACATTTATAATATATCATAGTTTAGTTAAACTTTTGTTAGCTGAACAATAATTGAAAATGTTGAAGAAAATTAAATGTCACCTAAATTTTTGCTCAGTGGAAGAAACATCTTAGATATAGTATAGATGTGCTTAACAATAGTATAATTATTAAAATAATTATGCAACCTATTTACTGATCGAGTAGATGTATTCGCGAGCACTCAGCAAGGTCGTCGAAAGCTTTGAGGGCCCCGGGGCTAATCGGTTCCAGGTCTCCTTATACTTAATTGGTCAGGATATACATAGGTGCTACTTGTACATACTATACGAGTAGTACAATAAAAATATTAAAATTTGCATCTTATGCTACGGCGAATTAGATTATAAAATAATTTCGAATGAAAGCTTAGACGACGGGCCCTTTCAGAGGTACAGAGCCAGGGCCTCTAGTCCTCACTGCCAGTGGCGTATTTATGGGTGGAGGGGGGATATGGGGGATAGACCCCCCTTGACTTTTTTTTTTTTATGTAGGAAGTTGTCTCATTTTCTGTATTTTTCAAGTATGATATTACTTTTAAGTATGTCTGCTTAGAAAAAAAGATTTAAGAATGTATATAATGTACGTATTTATGACCTTATGGGTGTATTATTAATTATTATATATTTCATCCCCCCTTAGCAAAATTCCTAAATACGCCACAGCTCACTGCCCCACCCTCTCGTCAGCCCTGCTCAAAGGAATACCGTGCGCATTCAAGTCACTGTTTGGTCTATTATTTTAATTTTGTGTTGTATGTCGAACGCCAATTATTATTTTATTATTGGAACAAAATTATACATTATTTATTATCATTTTTTATACCTTTAAATTATATTTTATATAATTGGTTGATTATAAACAAAAACTAATATGCGTCTATAAAAATTATATTTTTATGTATATATACATTCTTACTATTCAAAAATCCGTCGTATAATTGATACATTTTGAAACACGATGCGAAGTTTTTGATTTGAATAAAGTTTTTGAAGAAGTAATAAAAAAAATACTTGGTTCACAAAAATCATTTTATCGGGAATAAACAAAAATAAAATTTGTAGGTATTGAGACTGGAAATAGTTGGAATTGTATATGTATATGTATATGTATTATTTTTATCAATTATAAGTTCCTTTTGGAAATACCTTGAGTCCTAAGTATGGCCAGGGTCGGACTGGCCCGGACCGCAGGTCCGCGATCGCGGACTGGGCCCCCAAACTTCATGTTCATAAATATAAAATTAAATTAAAATAAGATTACCATTTATAGTAACTGTATTTAAACATGTCTTAATATTTTGAAAGGCTCCTTATTAATTTTAGATTTACAAAATAAAATTAATATTATTAACGTTTATCTAACAACTGAATCGTAATTCAGTATTAACATTATAAATTATAATAATAATTATCTTCTGGGTCCTTCTGCCTCGACCGCACCGCGTACACACACACGCACACACATACCAATATTAATACAGATATAATAGATGTATTATATAATTCGACTGCGGGCGACTATCGTTATTCCCGCAGCTATCTAAAAATAAATTTTACAAACACCGTCGGTTAGTACACCGGTTAGTTAGTGTCACTTATTTCTAAGTTTCTTCAATCTCCGTCATTAAACTATCTAACTGCTTTTAATATGATTAACAACTTGCATAAAGAAATTAGATCTAGAAGAGATAATGCTGATAGTATATTCATTAATCTTTATTCTAAAGTTAAACATTTTATTACAGAAATAAATAAAGAGCTAGAGTTAAATAGTAGTAATTTCACTATAAAAAATGATTTTAATAAGGGAAAATCTGTAGGTAGAGTATCAAAAAAAAAAATGTCTGGTGAAGAAGCTACAGATGAACGGCCAAATATTTCACCAACTGATAATTATATACATGATATTTGTGCAAACAGCTTGGATAAACGGTTTATAAGTAATACAAAATTACTAAGCGATTGCATTTGCCTGGATCCTAAAAATTTTAATTCGATAAAAAATGAAGTACCTGCAAATGCGTTACTAGAACTTTCAATTCTAATAACTATTGATAGAAACACACTCGCATATGAATTACAACAATTTGCTTTACAGTTTAATTATATTACTAAAACTTTTGAAGCTACTTTCACATATTTAACTGAAGACTCCCAATTTCCTATTTATGAACATGAACTAGATTTAGACGAAGATCAAGCATCTGTAATTGATCCATCCAATAATTGTAAAACATGCAATAACTGTTTACGTTGTGCTTTCAATGTGTTACATAATATATAATAGTATAACAGTCTGGTTGTTTTAACAATATATATTATGCATATCAATTTGTATTAACGTTGCCATGTACCCAAGTTACTTGTGAAAGAACCTTTTCCAAATTAAAAAATATCAAAACAAAACTAAGATCAACTATTTCCCAAGAAACAATGGAAGCATTATTATTGATGAATATAGAAAGAAATGTTGAAATTGATAAAGAAAGTGTAATTGATTCTATTGAAAAGAGTTCTAATGAACTTTCAAAACTTTTGTTAAATTGAATTGTAATTAATTTAAGTTTTTAAATTATTTACATTTAAATGTTTATTATCATATTATGCACCTATGTATTGTTTCATATTTGTTAAAGTCAAACAAATTGTTATAAATAAAAGTATGTGTGTAAAATATTACACTTTTATCTAAAATGTTTATCATTATAATGTGTTTTTTTTTATTACATATAATTGTTATCTTATTTAAATACAAAAATGGAGAAGTAGAGAGCGGACTAACAATTTACAGTCCAACTTTAGTAAGGCAGTAAGGGCCCTTTCATCAGATCGCAGACTGGGCCTTTTGTTGCCAGTCCGACCCTGAGTATGGCGGTTATTATTTAAAATAATACAAACAAATTAAATTAAATTTGAGTAAATAAATAACTAGGTAATAGCTATTATCTATTTCATATTATTTTTTTTTAATGAATTCGGTGATGAAAAAAAAATTTTACTGAGATTACAGAATAGTGACCAGATTATCTGTTTGTAACACCTTGGTACCTAATTATATTTTTTAAATGTTCTCAATGCACGATTATAGACAATCTTATATATAGGTATTATAAATTATATTATACTGAAATCTAGTCTGAATCAACTTTTTGGCTGTGAATCTAGTATTTACCGTGCTTAATGCATATCATATATTATCAGCACGAGAAAGGAGTGCATAATAATATAATAATGTAAAAGTGTTGGTCCTACCTCCACATACCTACAAACAAAAAACTTAGATATCTTAAGTGCTTCTCTAATGGTAGACAAATGCATTGTAAGTATAAGAAGATTAAATTTTGAAGATATTCTAAAGGCATCTAAAGATTTTGCTTTAAAAATGAATGGCAGCTTTGTCAAAACTAAAATATCTGAAGAAATAACTGTTGACTTCCCTGAGACGAGGATCAGACGTAAGAAACGGATGTTTGATGAAATGTGTAATGATGAATAACAACTGACCCAAAACATAAATTCAAAATTGAAGTATTTCAAAGCATTCTTGATCAATTGCAAACTAGTTTAAATGACAGATTTGCCAATAATAAATGTATTATTGCTGGTATACAATATCTGTTACCAAAATACTATAATGATGTAAAAAACAAATTAATTCCTGAGTCAGCATTAAATCAATTTTCAATACTGTCATCAGTTAATCGATTAAAATTAATTGATGAATTGAAACATTTTTCTACAAAATCAGTGTCAGTTAGTGGAACCTTTGTGCAAAAAAACTAGTCATATGTACAACATTTCTAATGAAGACAATGGTTTTGTACAAAATGATATTGATTATGAAGACCTTAATCTTGAATGGGATTGTGAAGTATCCAAGACAAGTATAGTATGTATATTATGTTATTTAGGTATATAAAAATGGCTGGTACCAAATTCCGTCCCGGGCCCCCTATGGTTCCTTAACTGAAGACCGAATTCCGTCCAGGAGGCGGAGCAACTATATCTGAATTCCGTACTACTACCTGTAACTATGATATAGGTATTTTAATAAATTTAAAAGTATAAGTATAATAGTAGTACTCGTGTGGTGGGTGTGTGTCCGAGATTATGACTAACAATCTCGGACCGCTTGGATGGCAGAATTTTTATTGGGCACCCGTAGGTTTCTGCCTTGTCCCGGGGAAGGGGGATGACAATCTCTCTCCAAAGGCAGTTGTTTCCTGTCCAAGTAGAGAGACTGCCCGTGGCCGGGTTCGAACCAGCGAACGTATCGTAACCATTAGGTAGGTATACACAATGTACACATATATATACAGATTACACTGTTACAGATAGACGATAAATAGAGTTCGTTACAATTTGCGATCACGGCTTTAATTGTAGCGTAGGCTATGGGAACTTTTCTATCATTAAATCGTTTACGTTTTTATTGCGAACAATTGCGATAATACATAATAAAGATACGTGTGATGTCAGGTGAAGCCTCTTGAAGTTCTATAAAAATTGAACTTATATTAATACCGTCTAAAACTAGTCGGGACGGAATTCGGACATAGTTGCTCCGCCTCCGGAACGGAATTCGGTAATTTTCAGGAACACGGGACGGAATTCGGCAATTGCCATAAAAATGATTGGTAAGTGATGGTTGATTATAAACATTTTTTTTTAGAATTTGAACATAACACAAATGTTATACATAATCGTAATAATTGCTTGCTATGTGTGTATAAACTGCTTCATTCACTTAATTTGCATTTGCCAACATATTCTAATTTATGTGCTACTATTGAATATGTTCTAACTTTATCCATAAGTCAAGTGAATTGCGAACGGGTTTTCAGTAAGTTGAAAATAATAAAAAATCGTCTTAGAGCATCAATATCGAATGATCATTTAGAGGCTTTCATTCTTATGTCAGTTGAAAAAGAAATATTAGATCATATATCATTAGAAGATATTATAGAATATTTAAAATATTTATTCTCACTTATGTCTAAATTATTATCTTAAGTATACTTAAAATGATTATTATCTCTTTTTTTATTATTACTAAACTAAATACAATAAATAATTATTAATATATTTTCAATTTTGTGTTATAAATTAGTATTATTTATAATTATGTTTTAAATATTTTCAATCATTTTTTAATATTTAATGTAGGTTCTTTAATATTTGTTATACAACTTTAAAAAAAAATATTTTAATTATTATTTCGAAATAAAATAAATTAATTCACAAAAAATAATATTCTGTTTTTATTAAACTCCACTAATTATTTGTGTATTATTTTAAAGCGTATACTTAATGTACAAAGTAAATTTATTTTGTATAATATCATGGGACATGGATTATGGATAATATCACAAAACTAATTATGATTGTTGAATATAAAGGTAATAAGAAAGTGCCTCCATCTAACCTCTTTAAATCCTACCAAATATCAATTTTGTGAAACAAATATATTTAAAAATTCTAGAAATAATACATTGTGGGCCGCTTGCTTTCCTAGAATAGTAGGCCGGTACCCTCCCAGTCCGGCCTTGGGGTAATTGCTTGGTGTTAGGTGGTTGGGTTGATAAATGTACACTCTAGTTAGTAAATCTTAGGAATTTACAAATTAAGTGATAGCCGACCTGTAGATGATAGGATACTACGATGCGATAGAGTAATTTGCCTAGCAACACATGTCTTTATACCACCCATATCAAATATAAAGACGTGCATTGACATATAAATTTATTTCGCATACATGATAAAGCTAAACGCCTTTCGGAGCTTAGTATTTAAAAGTGATCATATAGCATGCAAATACATCTTTTAAACATTTTAAGATAGTTACTTAAATTACCAACAGCCCTGTGAAACATTTTTGAAATATCTTTTAGATTCTGAGTGAAACGAGGACGTTATTGGTTTTACCATGATGTGAGTGTTTTATTTTTTTTGTGTCTGTCAACAACTTTTTTTTTAGAAAACGTGCTCCAATTGAAAACTTCCCGGAAGGTTTTCGATCCGAAATCGTATCCGATTGGTGCATTAAGGATTTCATTTTTTTCAATTTCTCGACGGTTTTTTCAATGCATGCGGAAAACTAACGAACAATGACAAAATGTACGGCATACCGGTTTTCGACAATATCGAATTTTTATTTTTATTATAACTCGAAATATATTGATCGCAAAGACTTGAAATTTTCACACAATATTTATAAGGCATATATCTATAGAAGGTATGACTTTCGGATGGTCTTAAGTTTTTTGTGTTATTTATAGACATTTGAAATTTTCGAGTATTATGATGGTCAAATATACAATAAATTATTCAATCATGTAGCCGGTCATTTTTTGGGTGGTGATGTTGACAAGTTTTTATACTTTGCCTCACCAAATTAATTAAAAGTCGGCACCACTACGAAATAGATGTTGTTGGCCTCGTCCTATGGCAATGGTATTTTAAGAAAAACCAATTTTTAGCAAACAAAACACTTATATTTTTATGCGTGATAACTACGTATTAATTGAAATAATTTGGAAAAGACAGAGAAAAAGATGATTGTTTTAAAAAAACTTAGTTTTCTAAAATCTGCTTTTAGATGTATGCATGTAGAAGTAGTATCCAATTTTCTTTACAATTATCTTCACAATTTTCTTCACAAAAAAATTACACTGCTACTCGCTAAATGTTACATACTATGCTGAATATAAGTTAAATCATACAATATACATTCAAGTATATTTATTTCCTAAGATTTTTCTTTTTAAATTTTTAAAGTTTTTAAAATGTTGAATTTAAATTTTAAACAATTATGAAAAAAAAAAATAATCAGCAAAACTTGATACAAAGTATATTAAATAATTCATGTAAAACAATATTCTGCGTAATATAATAATTAACGGTACTTTTGCACAGAACACATGTCAAACATGTGTCATTTATCTGTCTCTTTTTGTTACAATAACAGAACAATATGGTCAATTAATGGTTTGAACTTAATCTACCAGCTATACAATATAAGTAGGTACACACATTATTATGTAATCAATGCATTAAATTGTTAGTAAAAAAGTCAACGTATTGATACATAATATAACATTTATAAATTCAAACAGAGTAAAATGTAAATCATGAAAATAACTTCTTTTAATTGAAAAAAATTTATTTAAGACTAGTTTATTAGCAATTCTTGAATTAAGTGTGTAAGAGGACAGTGTATCCCAACTATTTTTTCAAGCGTAATAGTCCTATATTTGTTTGGATAAAAGTGACACTCTTTATTTTGAAATTAAAATATTTCTCTACTTTAAATTTTTTTTATTTCGAATACAGCTTATTACTTATTACTTATTACTTAATAGTTACTACAAAACTTATTTCTAATTTTAATCAATAATTATTACTATTTTATTTATAATACCAAATGAATTGAAAATATAAATAATGTTGTTATAGGACGCATTACATATAATATACTTATTTATATTCATAATTAGGTATAAATGCAGTTTAGTTCCCACGCGATATTTTTGTATTTTTCTTCCCCAAAATATGTGTTGCACTGAATACAAAAGTCTAATTCCAAAATTCTCGCAAATCATTATTTTGGAAGTTATATCTTACCAAAGTTTACGATTTTACGCATTTCCGTATGCATGCGTGCGAAACGCTGTATACAGTGTATACTTTATACTTTCCTATGTTTTCGTTGGAAGGTATAAATACCTAAATACATTTAGTTTTACCCTGTGACCTACATGAGATGGTTTTGCATAGCAAGTTGAGGGATATTTTCGATTTGTGCGGAGCAAAGCGACGGCGCCGAGAAGCGTAGGGACGAGTGCCGATACACGCGCAGTCACTGCCAAGGGATATTGTGAATTGTGATATCGAGTTGTAATATTGTGTTATTTTGTTTTATTAGAGTTATCAATGTTTGGAAGATGAAGGATTTGTTCACTTAACGGTAAATCATTCTATTCAATTCAAAAATCCGGAAACAGGAGTTTTTTACAAAATGTAGTTTTTTGATGTTTTTATCGTAGATATCACGTATTTTTGAAAAATTACTATTTCATAGTTTTTTTGTTATAACTTCCAAAATAATGATTTACGAGAATTTTGGAATAAGAATTTTGTATTTTGCGCTTTAAAACACACATTTTGGGGGGAAAAAAAAATCGAAAAAATCGCGTGGGAACTAAACTGCATTTGTTCCCATAATTAATTAATAATCATTAATATTTTAATTATAGTATTTTTTTAGTTTTTATATATTCAGTAGTTTATTTTATTTCCAATTTCTAAGTTATATGTGAATGTATTGAAAAGGTATATTGTGTTGTAAGGCAACTCACAAAGTTAGCAATCTGCGATATATATATTAATATGAATAAAGTTGTTTTTATATAAGATAATAAGCAACAGGTGTCATTTGCAATTAAAATACTTTTAATTGAAAGGGTCAAAATAAATGAAAAATATTTCTCTGTCATTGTACACAGTAAGACTACAACACTGACCCGTCTCTGAACAATTTTTATATAATAAAACTAAGACATAACAATCATCAGCTATCTTAGATGGTAACAATGGTTTATAATATGGTTAAAGGCAAATGTGTATCGAAAATGTCTGTTTAAAAGTTTCTTGTTTATGTTATTTCAATAATCCGAAGAATAAAATCAAAATACGGTAAATATAATGACTTAGTATTAGGTAATGTGTATCGAAGTTTCAATATATGGTGTATCACATTGTGTTTAAATGATATTGATTTTGGTCGAATTAAGTTAATGAAATATTCCATTTTTTTTAGAATTATTACAGAAGTATAATAAGTATTTCAAGTTCAATAATGATATACTTACTGTTATGGTGTATAAAATAATGCATCAAATAGAATGCAAATTTTCTCTTTTAGTTTTGTAAATAATAATATTGTTAATGGATCTCTTTGTGTGTATTTATTTAATTAATTATTAAATTTCTTTGCAATCATTAATATTAATATTATTTTTTTTTTTTTTTTATAACATATAAATATTACAACGCGTTACTATAAGTAAATTAATGTCAAAAAATAACATGCATTGGCACAGTTATCCGAATGATATTTATAGACAATTTACTCGCAATATAATTTTAATTATTTGCATTATATATTTATAACGCAATATATATTCATAGTAAAATAGTATCGAAAGAATTATTTTGATTAAGTTATATGGCTACTGTTTTTAGTTTTATATGCATATTATTATTATGTATATATTTTTAATTATAAAATGAAAAAATAATAAGTAGAAGCTACATAATTCATATTTTATTATATATTTACAATAGATTTTAATTAAAAGTGAAATTAAACTTACAAATATTATTAAATTGAAGACAAACAACAAGTATTTGATTGCCAATGACGTTTTATTCAACATGGCTAGAAATCTGACGACCTAGTCTTGAAATATAGATATGTTTTAAATTGTATTATACTACTACAAATTAGTAATTTTCTTGAACACGAAAAACGCCAAAGTGTAACAATAAATGGTAGTACAAAAAATTATTATTGGGTGACAAGTTTGTTCTCTATTTTGAGTATTTAAACAAGTGTCATTCGCCAACTGGATGAATGTATTTTATGACATTAACTTGCATCTAGATTCACTGCAGCTGCCAAAAAAAAAAAATAATAATAACAATAATACATCCTTTAGTTCTTCAGTTTATCATTTACATTTTTATATGTACTATAACAAAATAAATGTATATTTTTAGAGTCATTGTATTCATATATATTATACGAGTTATGTTTGGAAAATAAATTCTGTTTTGTAATAAGAAGAAAACAAGTACAAATATAGTAATGAAATTTATTTTACTATAGTCTAAATCCCTTACATTATTTTTCTACATAGCTCCTGTGATTGTCCAGGCATGTGTCATATTGTTATACAAGTATATGTTTAAGTCCGAATCCACGTCTTAAGAGCAAAACTGCGTTAGTCATTTTTGGGTTAATCTACTTCAAACAATTTTTTTTACTGTGAATGCATACCTAGTTTTATTTTATTTAGCTTCTTCATAGAATGTTTTTAACTGTATTGTCAACCATGTAGTAACATGTTCTTTTAGCTTTTTCTTCATTTAATTATATAGTAGGGGAATATTTGTGGAGAGGAGACTATAAGGAGGCTAAATTTAAATTTTTGTTTTTAAATGGTTGAATTGTGAAATTTAATATAATTTTATAATCAATTCTCATTCAGCCAACTAGTATTTACAAAAATAATAAAAATATATAGTTACAGATACAATAATTAGTATTGATAGTAACTACAAGAAATACATTAATTTCGTTATTTTATTTAATCTAGATGATATTTGCCTCATAAATACTAATCCGAATACTTTTGACTGAGACAAGTCCACATATATTAGCAGTTAATCGACGCAATAAAAAAGTTACAAGGAAGATTTCTGCTTTCTCATCTATTGAAAATACACGAAAGTTATCAGTGGAATATAAAGGGATCTTAATCAACAAATGTCAAAACCGTCTACAACCGACAGAAAAAACATGATTGAAACTACTATGTTATCGTCATCCAACGATGAACTTGAAGGTTCAATGAATTCTATATATAGTACATTAAATGGACATACAAATAAAAAATGGAAAGATCTTTTAGTATTTATGTGTAGTGAATCGTCAATAATGTTATACTCTAATGTTTTTTTAATCGTGAGTTAATCAAATAATCAATAACAGTCATATTATAGGCATACCATGTTGATAGATAATATTACAATTGTGTTGGTAATAGTGCTCTTGATTTGATGTGGGTAATACCCGGGTACCCATTTATCCGGGTAATACCCGATTTTGTGGGTAGTCAATGTTTTCGGGTAGTGGGTATCTATTACCCAAAATTTTTGGGTACCCGATGGTTTTTGATGTACGTAAACGGTTTAGCTAAGTCTTAACTCATAAGAGGTAATCAGTATTAAATTATACATTGCACAATTATTCGAATAAAAAATATCTAAGAAAATATAAAAATTATCTATAAAAATATAATCTAAAATATACATACCTAAGATCATTAAGCTATGGTTATCGAACAGAAACAGATAAGATAAACTAAAGTCTAGTTATTAATACTTTCATATTCTTATATACACTTTTACTATTATCGAATTATAAATACATATTGGAATTGTTGTCAAAATTTACAGAATATGTAAAATTATGTAAAGTTAAATATTTCTTAATTTATTGTAAATCATGTGAAACGAATTTATCATTTACAATAGTTAATTAATTAATCATGTTTTTAAAAAAATATGTATTTACATACAAATCCCAGCACTAGTAATGAGTATACAAATCATAACGGGTAACCGATCCATAACGGGTACCTGAAATTTTGTAAATCGGGTAATACCCGTAAAACCCGGTTACCCGGGTAGTATCCGAATACTCGAGTATTAAGAGCACTAGTTGGTATATAATACTACATACATAGGCGTGAGCAAACTGGTATTTCATGGATGCCTACAATACTTTTGGGTCCTATCTTGGGAAAACGTGTAGGCACATTCAACAATTTATATTGTACAAATAATTAAATAAACATAACTTTAATTATGAATTTAATATTGTAGCCTATTAGTCCCAATGTTTTCTTTGAATCTCGTATATTTTTCTCAGATAGCTTCAATTATTTATGATTTGTTCTTATGTTGTAAATTTAACTGTTATATTATAATAAGTTTTTGCACGAAAATGTAGTTTTATTTTATCTATTATGAAACATAAACATAATCATAATAAACATAAACATAATCTATTATGAAACATTATTTATTTTTATGAGAAGTACAGAGAAAAGAATAAAAAAACTATGCATGGTGTTTATAGATTAAGAAAAGGCGTATGACAGAATGCCAAGGGAAGTTTTAAGGTGGGCATTAATGAGGAAAAATGTCCCAAAAATATATGTAAATTTGATCCAGGATATGTATAAAGGGTCGAGTACTAGTGTCAAGAGTCGATGTGGAGTATCAGAAGGTTTCAGTGTAGGAGTAGGTGTGCACCAGGGGTCAGCTCTAAGCCCCTACCTGTTCTCAGTGGTGATGGATGAGGTTTCAAAGGAGATACAGGGCGAGATACCATGGTGTATGATGTTTGCGGATGATATAGTTCTGATAGGAGAAAACCTAGAAGTTGTCAATAATAGGTTAAATGAGTGGAGGTTAGCCCTCGAAGAAAAGGGATTGAGAATTAGTAGAAATAAAACTGAGTATATTGAGTATGATTTTGGACAAAGAGACCAAGAAGTTGAAGGAATGAGGAGACAACTGACAATAGATGGTGATGTGATAGGTGAAGTTGAGAGCTTTAAATATTTAGGATCTTTTGTTCAAAAGGACGGGGGCTTTGACATGGATGTAGAACATAGGATTAAGTGCGGGTGGATGAAATGGAGAGAAGCATCGGGCGTGTTATGCGATAAGAGAATTCCAACGAGGCTGAAAGGTAAATTTTATAAAAGTGTAGTGAGACCAACTATGCTGTATGGTTCAGAGTGTTGGGCGATTAACAGGAGAATAGAACAAAGTATGAGTGTCGCGGAAATGAGAATGCTTAGATAGTTGAGTGGAGTGACAAGAGAAGATAGAATAAGGAACGAATACGTGAGAGGTAGTGTTGGTGTAGCGCCAATTGTGGACAAGATGAAAGAAAATAGGCTGAGATGGTTTGGGCATGTAATGAGGCGAGAGGAAACGAATGCAGTAGGAGTGGTTATGAAGATGGACGTTGAAGAGAAAAGAGGAAGAGGAAGACCAAAAAAGAGATGGTTGGAGACTATGGAGAATGACATGAGGGCTGTCGGTGTCTGCAGAGGAGATGTGATTGACACCGAGTGAAGTGAAGGTGTAAGACAAGGGTGGCCGACCCCAAATAGTTGGGAGGAAGACGAGGCAGAAGAAGAAGAAGAAGACTGTTCCGTTATGAATTGCACTATCTATCTGGATCTAAGGAAAATAGTTTCAGTGATTATTTCGAAATATGTATATATATATATATATATATATATATATATATATATTTATGAAAAAAAATTTGTGAAAATATTTTTTCCAAATAATTAATTCTGCTTTAATGTGACCAAATTTAAATAACTAATATAATAGTAAATATTTTTACTATGACATAAATAATAATGTAAGAATAAAATTAAAATGTTATTACACTTATAAAATATGACAGTATTATAAACATTATATTAGGAGGTACAAATATTAAAATAGCTGAATTTTCGAATAGCTCAATATGAAGAGACTCTATCTTAAATTTGCAAAAGTTGTTGGGCGGTGACCCTATCTCAATATAGTATTCGGCATTACTGTTTATAGTTGTTATTATTACAATCGAAAAATATCAATTAATAAGTTATTATAGTTTCTATTATACAGTGTGATGTTTAGGCTTCATATATTTTAATTCTGATTTTTTGGTTAACTAATAAACATAATTATACACTTTTTTATGTAATTAGACTATTTTTGTGACAGTTAATTTCGCGCATGCACACAATAACTTTTTTTTTTAAATGGAATGTCCTATTTTTGATTACAAATTATTTTTCTTTGTATTTTTTAATGAATTTTGGTAGTTGAATTTCTTTTCTAAGTTGAAAAATGGCCGAGTTATAGCAATTATACCCGTTTAAATAACATAAATTCAATTTCTATTTTATAACCAATGGTATAAGTTAACTATAACGAACATTTGATTTGATTTGCTGTTGATTTAATTTTTCTGTAATTTTGAGACGAGAGCATATATTAATGGATTTAATTGGAGTTATTAATAAATGACTATTCAAATACAATATTAGAGTTATTATTGTAAGTTAAATAATTTAATAATGTTTGATTATTGTTTTATTTAAGAATTAAAAATAAATATTTATATAATTTTTGTGAATAGATATGGTCAATTATTTTGATGATTACTTCTGATAAATATATATCAAATTTGGATACCACAAGAACATTTCTCAATTTAGAGTCCAATAAGACCATCAATTTTAGTTTATACAGTGGTTTTATAATGCTTTTGTTGTGTATTAGTGGATTGTACGGTGCTTTAACAATACGCAGAACACTTTGTTATTGTGTACGAATTTATTGCTTATCAATTATTTAAAATAATATATATTAAAATATATCCAGTATTATTCATAGTACATAACTTCTAAATTATTAAATGTTAAACCTCCTTACGAATGATTATGTCGAATATACAAGTAGACTAATTTAACAAGTAATAATATTAAAAAACATTTTTTGAATATTATTATGTGATAATTTCATACTTCGATAATTCAATTTTTCTGGTGTCCAAAACTCAAGTTATTAAGTTTATTATTATACTTATTATAATATTTTAATTATGCAAATATAACCTACATTTCTTAAGAGTTTAATGTAGCCTTGTAGGTACTATATAATACAATGTATTAAATAGGTACATATTCATAAATATAGATAAGTGGAATGATGATTTTCGGTGCACTATTTCAATTTGGACTAGGATTAACAATAATCAACAGAAAAGCTGATCAAGAAATTATGGTGAAAAAAGAAATGAAATCAAGTTTTTTGAGTTATGGCATTCAGTCAGATATTACGCAACGATGGAATGAATTTCAATTAGAAGTGAGCGATTTTCTACTAAATATTGAAAACTGAATTATAAATTCTAGTATACCTACCAATTTAGTAATATAGGTATTTAATTTATGAATAATGCAGCCCCTATTTTTCATAAAAATTCGTATTACACATTTTTTAATATACAATAATATGAAACAAAGCTCCCTTTTATCCCACTTCCATATGATTATGATTTTTAATACAATATCAGCAATAATTTTTAGTAATAGCTTTTTTTTTATTAATCAAATTGCAGATTATAATTAGGTACCTAACTACCAATCTGTAATTATTTTTTAAACTAAAGATATGCTTATGTCTATTATAAATCTGAAAACTATTAACAAATTATTCATTTTACTATGGGTTATATAATTTAAAATGTAATAGATATAGGTATTTAAGTTCTTATCAGTTGTCTTGCTTAAACTGGCTTCCTGAAAAACAACTTCATAGCAGTATTATTTATTTATTAGTATTTAGTAGGTACAGTGTACCTGCTACACACATCTTGTATCCGTAATGTATAGGTACTTTCAATATCGGACTATACACTTTGTTTCATGGTTCACTAAAAAATAGGGACTGGAATAATAAAAGTACCAATTAACAATAAAATAAGTTTTTTTTAAAATTTTTCTTAGGTAGGTATTTTATAAGCTATTGGTAATAGATAAAATATTGATTGATACTATTTTTTCATAAAATACTCTATCGGTAAATAATACTATTTATGACTTATCATAAAACTTATCAGTTTATAAAATCTAAGAAAGCTAAATTTTAAGATACATTATTTTGAGTTTCTTAAAAAGTATTAAGCACACATTATTTTTATACTTAATAATACATAATTTAAAAACCTAACTGGATAATGGACGGTATACAGAGACGTGGTTTAACTTTCGTTGTATCTCATCTTAGGAAAAATGAAGGTGATGAGTAGGCCACGGGAGTTGTTGCATTGCAAATTTTTTTCTTTTGTTCGGATTTATTGCTAAGTAAAATATAATACGACAAGTGGAAACCGGGCTTAAGTTATAAATTCATTTCATGCAAGTATGAATTAAAATCTAAAAAAAATGTCAGTGCAACTTTATGCAATTTTTAGCATTTTTTTTAAATTTAATTGCAATTTTGTCTACATTTCCTTGTTTATAATACAATTTTAGATATTTTTAAATATTATTCACATGATTTGATTGTTTTTTTAATTGGTGGCCGACCTCAAATAAATAAGAAAAAAGCAAAGAAAATGAAAGATTTAATTTTTTTTTTTACGCAAGAAATAAAATAACGATGTGAGTCGTATTCAGATATTAATATAAGTCAGAATAGTAATAATAAATAATAATTGATAGTTATTTCGACCTAAGGCCCGTTTCACACGGGCCACTTTACGTGTCGCCACAGAAAAGACACAGTGGCGCCACATGAACTATATAGTTTTCACACGATAACCACACGATAGCCACACGTGGTTCTCGACGCACTAATCGAATCATTCATGACGCGCAAATAGTGTATGCCTATTGATGGGAGACTTAACTGTATATTAATTAATATATTATATATATTAATTAATATATTAATATATTAATTAACTGTCGAGAAGTCCCAAACTCGAACAACAAAATATGCGTATACGTTTTCATCCATCGTTATATCACCAGATTTTCTACTGCGTATACACTGACGAACTGTCATTGAGCATGCCATCAGCCGTCCTTTTTATGCTCCAGGGAATGTTCTAGAAATACTTCAATAAAATATTTCAGAATATTCTATTTCTCGAATTTTGGGGGGGCTTCTAGAAGATACTAGCTACTACTACTACGAATTGTGGTCGTTTGTGGTGTGGTCCGTATGAAATGAACATACTGTTTCAATGTATCACTAACTGTGGCGCGATTTCTAGCGAGGACCGACTACATAAACGCGTCTGTGGCACCACAATTTTGTGGCGACACACCATGTGAAAGCATCAATTAAAAATAATGTATTTTTATCAGTGGCGCCACTGTGTCTTTTCTGTGGCGACACGTAAAGTGGCCCGTGTGAAACGGGCTTAAGTCAATTGTGATGGCAGGGTTAGAAATATTATTTGATAAGAAAATGCTCGAGTTGCACAACTTGCCGTTCTCAAATCGAAGATCTTTCGAGTTTGAGAATTTAAAGACATTTTTAACCTTTTCAATACTAATGGTTTTATTACTAAATTGATTAAATTATGATAAGGAACAATGATTTAAATTTTTATATGGGAGGTATATATTATCCATTAAATGTATTTTGATAATAATATATGTTGTTAAAACGACTTTAAAATCAATTAAAAATCGTTATAAATAATCCACAGTAAATTTCTTGGCTTGGTCATATTTGACAACATTGATAGATGGCATGTACTAAAAAAAAATACTGCCATTTTCTTACGTATTTCAATGATAATGATAAGATATGAGATGTTTTTTTAATTTGTTTTTATATTTCGTTTTTGTGTTTTTGTTATTAATACATTAATTATTAAATATTATTATATTATTTGCTATAAATAAAAACAAAATGAGGGATATTGACGATTCGGATGACTAACTTGAGTCTAGTTCTTCATCTGACGACGGATTGGAATTAATTAAATGTTTAAGATATATATACATAAACAGAATTATAATAATAATAACACGAGTATTATATTTAAACTAGTTTATACGTCCGTCGTGAAACAATAATAAATGGTTGATAAACGTTACATCAAAATTCAAACGCGAATAACTGATTAACATGAATAATAGTAATAATATTTTCTCTCACTATAAGTCCCCGTCGGAATCCGCGGACTGTTTTGATAGTCAACAACCAATCCTAAACCTGGTCTATGACGTGTTGGAACAACCGTCTGATATAGAGGTGGGTCGGTCACAACTGACCGAATCAAAATGAACGAATCATTCAAGTGACCGAATGATTTGCCAAAAAGTATTCGGTCTTTCGGTTTTTCGGTCAAATCGATCTTTAGGTCGTTTAACAGTTTTAAATGAAACTTTTCTTTCAGATAGAATCGGATCGGATCGATTCGAATGGAATTTATTTTTTAACACACTGTTAAGTACGTTGGTCACACTTACGAGTTACGACATTTTCACTTACAACTTGCAGTATAATATTTATAGTATATTATTTGTACATTATTTATATTATATTAAATATATACAATAATTGAATAATCTAATGCCGTGATAATTATCATGGTTTATGATAACAACCACGGCGTTTTACTACAAACAGTACAAACTACAATCTACAACATTATATTATATTCAATCTCTGTCACTGATTGACTGATTCATATTTCATAAGAAAATTGATTCACTTAATGATAAGAACGATATTTGATACAAGACCGAAATGACTGATATGACCGAATCACTTGACTGATTCGATTCAAATGATTAGAATCATTCAAACGACCGAAAATTCCCACCTCTAGTCTGATAGTTTGAATTTGCGTTTAGGGTGTGTTGGAACGGAAAAATTATATTGCGCATGCTCCCGCCAGTTCTATGATAGTTTGGCCGCGTGTTGGAACAAACCTATAGATTAAATATTTGTTCAATTTGATCACCAGATTGTTCTGATATCGTATAAAAATGTTTTGGGTCTTAGGTGACCCAGAGTTAATTTATTGTAACTTTTTAGTGCAATAATTTCCGAGCCCTAATGATAAGTGTAGTTACACTGAATGGAGAATGTGACAATACGTGTTTCATCCACCATTCTCAATACTAATTATTGTCTCGACATAATGAAATTTTTTCCTTTTTGATAGTAAATCCTTCTATTAATTTTGATAAGTTATCAAATCATTAGTTCTCATCAAGATTCAAATAATTGTTTTCTATATGATTCGTGTGTATGATCTGGCTTTTCAAATAACATCAGTGGCGGATCTATGATTTTTTTATGGTCGATACTTTATTACATAATACACAAAAAGTAATGTTTTGACAACCGAGCAGCTGACTTATCAGTTAACCTGTTCTACTTATCAGTTAACCTGTTCTAACTCATAGAAAACCAGTGTACCTCAAAATTGTGCATGGTTGCCGACTGGTTTTTGCTACGCCACGGTGCGCGTTTAGTAGCCCGTACCAAAAATTCGCCACTCGGGGGATTAATAATAATTTTTTAATAAAAATTCGCGGAAAGGTGTGTGCTTCAGCTCCCAAGCACCTCCTTAAATTCGCCACTGAATGACATCGATTAGTGCAATAGAAATTAGCCATGGAAAATTTGTGTCAAATTTAAATTACAATGATTTATTACAATCAAATTAGAATTTCGATTAATAAATATTGAATGGTTTAATAAACGACCATTTTAATTTTTTTTTATTTGTCTACAGTAACATAACTTGACATAAAGATGAGCATTGATTATCAAGAAATCGGGTAATTCAACTAGTTTACTTATAAATAGGTTACTACCATATTATATCTTTTATTCGATGTTCATAATAAGAACATATATCTATCTATAATTTGCTTTCGGATATATATATTTTATTGCATTAAGATAATAATTGTCTTAAGATTTTTACAAAGTAAAAAATTGATTATTAGGTACCAACTAATAAATAAATTCTGAATCAATTAATCTATTTATTATAAATTACATCTTAAAATTTATTTTTTATAGGAATACAATGTTTATAAGAAATCTGTTGATATTTTCAATAAAAATGAACGCACATTTTTTTGTTTTATAAAATCAATTAATTTAAGTTAAATATTGATATTAAAATAATTATTGAAAGATTAGTTCTGAATAATTTTAATTTTGAATAAGCAATATATTAGGATGGAAAAATATAATATTAACATGAACACATTTTTTTTTATCATAAATTAATTATTTATTTGTTATTAAATATTGTCTAGTAGGAGTATAAAAAGAAGAATATATTCTTGAACAGAAAAGGCCAAAAATAATACTTTTTCAATACCATAAATATTATACATTCACAAGCCTTATCATATTTTTAATAAATATTGAAACTATCACAATTCTTAATAATTGAATTAAATAAAATATACATAAAAATCTTTGCACATAATATAGCAAGCTAATAAAAATGTAATTTAAAAATAATATAGAGCCTAGACAGCAAAAAATAAATTTAATCACTATAATAATATAAATTTGACAAAGATAAAGTTTTATAATTAGGCGTTATACGTATAAGGTATACATAATAGGTTATAAAAAGTAATACAAATAAAAATAAAATTTATTAAAATTATGGAAAGAGTTATAATATATTTAATATGTGGTGTGTGTAATAAATAATACAATTTTTTTTAAAAAAGCAATGAAATAAATACTCAAATATCTTATAAAATACACTTGTAATTGGTAGATACTAAAATAATAAATGTACGTACATCAATGTTACCTTTAAATATAAATGTTGTACTACATTTAAAGTATGAACAAGAATATTTTCATACTTCAATATTAACATGATTAATTATAAATAATATTAGTTTAAATTAAAAATATTTAAAATGAATATTTGAGTATCTATTTAATAAAATTGCTTTTTTATTATTTATTACTGAAAAATTATGATCTGAATGATAAGTAAACTACTTCAATATTTAAATTAATATGAATACTTTTATATTCAATTTCAACATTTCAAGTGATTCATAAAATCATCAAAAAAAATACAAAGAGAATTTTTATTATTGACTACCAATAATTTAAAACATTGAATTGTTATAAACAAAAATATATTTGAGTCTTAGGGAGCACATATTATTTTAATTAAAATAAAAACCATACAAAACTTTTTATTTTTAAAAAAAAATAGTAAAAAGTGATAGAAATTATAAAAAAAAACTAGTTATATAGCTTTTTTCAAATAAATGTAGAAATAATTTTTATTATAAGAGCAGTGTAATTACTAAAAATAGTTTAGAAAAATACAGTTTTTTGGTTAAATTTATAAATATGATGATTATTTCAGTGAAATTATTAGTTTAAATGGTTTAAGTACATTTTTTGGAGTTTTTTTTTTATGTTACACCCCAAATCCTTACCAATTTAAAATATTTATCAACAAAGATATGTTAATCTCAAACAATTAATTTAAAATTGCTCTTATTTAGGTATTGTGCTTTAATTTTTAACATATTAGTTAAATATATATTGAAACATAGAATTTGAAACTGTCTTTTAAATTATACAAAATAAATATTTTAACTGTATATATATATTAATGTGTATATGAATACACACTTAAATACAATCGTTCAAAGTTGAAGCAAAATCTTAATAAATCGTATATTAACAATGTCACTTTTTTTCAGTCGGTTAACTTTTTAAAATATGGTTTACATTTATAATTGCAAACAATTGCACATCACAAAGCTAGGGAATTAGTAACTTTATGTACCTCGTATACTAACAATCAAAAAATTAATCATAATCTCCAATTAAATTTTGAATTTGTTATTTATAATTACAAACAGTCTTAATAAATAAACACATTGAAAAACAAACCATCAATATTTTATGAAAAGTATAAATGAACAAAAATAAAATAAAACAGTGTCTTTGTTCCCATAAATAATCTAAAATAATCAAAATTTGAATATTCCTAATTTTGGGCCTATTTGATTTGAAATATCCTATTCAAAAAAAATATTAAAGTATTTAGCTACATAGCTATTAAAAATTCAAATTTTTTAATAATATTACACTGTACAAATCAAATTAAAAAAGATAACATTCTGTACACATCACTATTTTTACATTATTTGACCTAAACTATTGGTAAAGTATTATATCTTATATACAAACGCACACACACACACACACATGTGTGTGTGTGTGTGTATATATATGTGTATAAAAATTACTAAAAAATCAAAACTAAAGCTTATTGGTTATGAGTTGACTGACTATTAGTAGGTTTTTGTTTCTCACGATTGTATTGTTCTAATACGTCGGGTGGTACCAACATTCTAAGATTAGAATTTTCTGTTTCTAACAGTCCAACTTTATCCATAAGTTCTGCAATCTTTTCTTTTAATACTTCTACTTCTTCACGCACAGCATACATAAGATGGCTTTTAACTAAATCCATAGCTTGTTCAATTTTATTGTCAATGGCAACTGTAGTAGTTGCATTATTGGTAGCTCCATTATCTATATCTTCACTATTACTATCTTCTTTTTTTTTGTTTATAGCTTCTACAGTTTTAATTGATGGTTTGTACGTCATTTGTTGTTGAGAAGGAATGTAACAGTTTTGCATACTGTTAACATAGTTTGGGTTAATGGGTACATGTTGTTGTAGTGAGTATGTCATTTGTTGTTGTGACATAGGCATTGTGGGTTGAATGTTATTTTGTGACATAACATTAATTTGAGATTGCTGCAACATATTGGATGGAACTACTGGCTGTTGCTGTTGTATATGCATTTGAGTAGATGTTACAGTATTGGTCGGAATTTGTTGCATTACAGCTTGTTGAAGTTGCATGGAATTCAAGCTTTGTGCCTGTGAATAAGTAGGTTGATGCATGAGCGGTTGATTAGTCTGCATTGGCAATTGTTGTGGTTGAGATTGCATCATTTGTGGAGGTTGTTGATATTGCTGTCCAGGTTGTTGCATATGTTGTGGTTGTTGTGATTGAATGACTTGTTGATTTTGAGATTGAGGTACAGACATTTGAGAATTTGATTGATTTATTCCTAACTGCTGAGTTAATACCTGATTTTGTTGAGGCATACTTTGATTTGATTGTAGAATTTGTTGTGACATTGACTGACCAGACTGGCTAGTTTGGGTTAGTTGTTGCTGTAATTGCTGTTGAGGTTGCTGTTGTTGCTGCTGTTGAACTTGTTGATTTTGGTTTAATTGTTGTGCTTGATTAAGAGTTTGTTGAGAAATTATTTGCCCTGTATGTGTAATTTGTTGATTATTTTGATGAATCATTTGATTTTGACTAGTAATTTGACCAATCTGTTGTTGCTGAGAAATTTGCTGTTGATTAATTTGTTGAGGTTGAGATTGAATTTGAGTTGTTTGCATTTGTTTTGAGTGTTGTAATTGTGTCTGTTGGGATTGTAAACTAATTTGTTGAGGTTGTTGTGAAATTTGTTGATTCTGTTGAGCTATTTGTTGCATTTGATTTGATTGAGGTATTTGTTGTGACTGATTAGTCATTTGAGTAAGCTGGGTGATATGATGAGTTTGTTGAGGTATTTGCTGCTGGATTTGTGAACCTTGTGGTCCTTGTATTTGTTGACTTACTTGTTGCATTTGTTGGGGCCCTTGTTGTTGTTGTTGTTGTTGTGATGAAGGTACTTGCTGGACATGTGTCTGTTGAGATTGTGGTGTTGGTTGGGGTTGTTGAATATGCTGTTGAGGCATTTGTTGCGTTTGTTGAGGAACAGACTGAGTTTGTTGAGGTTGACTAGGCTGAGAAATTGATGGTTGATGTGACAATTGTTGATTTTGTTGAACCATTTGAGATTGCATTTGATTTTGTTGCACCATGGTTTGTTGGGGATTTGGTTGTTGTTGCATTT
>JASXSY010000984.1:0-178143 GCA_034509805.1 Sipha maydis
TACTAAATGATTCTGAAAACTTTGAAGAAGTCTTAAAGATTTACGAATATCTCTCTCTCTTGCATAATACGCATAACACTCATAATCTATTGGTACACTATAAAACATATTAATAATATTAATCTACACAATTGCTTGAGTTTAAAAGGATTTGAACAAAATTTAAATAATTATTCATTAATATTTTACATTTAACTGAAAATATATTATACTATTACTATATGTATTGTTCAAAGAGGTACTTTGCATTCAATTTATCATGTGAAAAATCCATAATGAACTTATGTTTAATTTAATTTACTTTTGGTCGAAACACGTCACATGCATTATCATTTACCTATTAAACATAACTGTTAACTGCGCACATATCCGGTATAGGGTTTGACAAACAACAGAAGAAAGGGGAACATTAAGTTTTATAGTTGAAACAAAACGAAATAAAAATACAAACTTAGTCCATGTTATTGAAGTATGATATTCGTGTAGATTAATAAAGCCCAATGATTTATAAAAGAGGAGGGAAACTAAACTAAAATAATCTCAAAATTATTTTAAATTCTGTGAGATAATATAACTATAATGTTTGTGAGTAAAAAATGTTTATATTATTAGCAATTTTTAAAAATGTACATAATGTCATATATGCACGAACCAAATTTGTTATTTTTCAAGTAAAATATTTTGTATAATTGTATGCGATACTAAATTTTTTTGTTTATTTAACTATTTTGTTTTCGAATAGTTTCTAAATATTTTACACTAAAGTACATCATAGTTCACTATAATTCTTTATTATATGGAAACGGTAATTATTCATTAAAATAAGTAAATACCTATGCTTCGAAGTTTTAAGTTACATAAAATATATTTTAATTTACACTTATAATGCCGTTTATATTGCATATATTTAGATCACTTCTTTGAAATATCAGTTATTTTTACAATGAAATTCATTCATGTAACCTAGCAATAAAAAACGGACATACTTCTTATTCAAGTTTACAGTGAATACTTAATTTCAGACTAATTATTTTTATTTAATATAAAAATTAAGATTCACGTATATTTATATTTTGGGCGCATGTAAATTCCGCCTGGAAAAAATTGATAATTAATAAACACATCCTTAACATCCTAACTTATAAGTTATAACTAAGAAGTTCTTATTACTTAATGAAGTTCAAAAGTGTAAAATTACTTTTATTTGTATTTTTCGACCAAAACCGTATTGGTATAATAGCCAATAGGTTTATAAAGAATATATTTATTAATTACTGTTAATAAACAAATTTCTGAATTTGTCTTATTAATCATATTGTAACTGACATACCTAACATAGATTAATCATTATAATTTATAAGTAGGTATTGAAATAAATATATATTTCATATATTAGGTCAATAATTAGCATTTATAAGTCATTATACATCATAAAATTGTTAAAAATCGTAAAAATAGTAATAGTTAAATAATACATCGCTAATTTTAATATTATTTAACTTATTTAAGCCAAAGGTCTATTTAATTTAGAAGATTTAAAATTTTCTAATACTAAAAGTATATTTCCTAGTTCCAATTCGATAAATAGAGCCATTATAACGTATAATCGTATAATTTTCTAGGACGTGTACTGAACACAATTTATAATATTTCTATCTCATATTTACAATTATTAGATCCACAATTTATGGCAAAGCTGATTAGATATGATATAGTTGACGATTGTCGTCTGAGATACGCTTGTACCGTGTTCTTTCGAGCATTACAGTCACGAAACGCTTAGTTTAAAAATATTTATTTTTCCGGGCGGAATATACAAATTAATTTTTGTACCTGCATGTTTTTTTTTGGCGAAATTTACATGTACCTTTTTTACTTGGATATTTTACCGGGCGGAATTCATCGTAGACTCATTTTTACCTATTAATTTCGGGCGAAATTTACAATCGCCCTTATATTTTGTATGGTATATAAATAGCCAATATTGCAATGTTGGCGCAATTGATACGATTTCCAGACCCTTTCATGAGTTGCATGGTTAATATCTTATGCACGCCTTAGCGATATTAAATATTATTCACAATCACTTGGTAATAGCGATGAAAAAAAAAAAAAAATGAAAGAAGAATGTCGTCGTCACACCAGTACGTGATGAGATCAATTTGTCAAAGATGATAAACCAAATATTTTGGTTGGTGGTGATAAGGGGGTATAATCTAAGGATATGCAATATAGTCGTGGGCGTATAATATAATATGCAAGACCAAGGTAATAGAAAATTGGTTTCACTTTTCAGTTTTCATTTGTTGATATGGATAAATTATTATTGGTGATTAATCATAAGTGTGTTTGCTTAAAATATTATGTAAATGAAGAAGAGAGAGAAATGCGAAAGATATGTTTATGATATCATTTTAATAACGTGATATTTTATGTAATTTAGTAAATTACAGTTTTTAAATCACACAAAATATATTGTTAACAACCTACTATAATAAAAATATGAATGCAAAATATATATTAGTTATTAGAGAGCAAAATATTAATTTTATGATGTTATATAGTGACTAGATCCTAGTCTTTAATAACTCCATAGAAGTGATTAAAGAGTCCAAAGGGTGTAATTCTCTTTCTTTATTGAAAATCAGTCACTAACAATATGCCGAGTGATGATTTTATTTCAATTACTCGTTCATTAATACATTTAAATATCAGAATCGGTATAATATTTATTATTTGTTTAGTTATTAAATGCGTTCAAACATTATTTCGTCGATACTTTATTATTATTATGATAATATCAATCGTATAGGTACATATCGTGCTACACGTTTCGTTTTCCTTAAACATTGGTTATACAATCAGACATAATTCTAATGGCGGTCTGTCAAATAATACGCACTATTGATGAAAAGTATAGGAGTGAAAATGTAATACATAAAACCATTCGAAAACGAAAATAAAACAATAAAATTAATCTCCTTTATCCTCTCCAATTTTCATTTTTCTGTGTAACACACAGCCATTGTTTTCGATAACGCCATACGATATTGAAGAAATTTTAAAGATTTCACTCGTTACACGGCGCGTGTTGCATTCGCCTACTCTACCTCATCCGAAGCCATAGCACGTCGTAGCGCTCATGTAGTACTACACTATAGTATGAAAGCGATATTTTCACGCCAGCTGTTTCCCGTAATACTATCGAACATAATAAAGTACGACGGGAAGGGAAAAAAAGAAAAAAAAAAGTAATTCTCAAAGACGATGTATGTATATTGTATATATCCACATAAAATATTGGCCTCGCATTATACTTATTGTTCATCGTTTCACGCACAGTCTTCAGGTTTTCGGTTATTACGTTTACGTATAAACATTGTATTCAAAAGTACGGAAGCCATATGAAAGCGAAAAGAGGGAAATCGTTAAAAATTATAATTCAAATACCGTCACCGGCTCGGTCAGCGAGTTAAATAATGAAACGTGTTGAGACACGCCCACGTCTACTCACCAAAGAAATCGTTTAACTTTTTATTTTTATTAAAACACCAGCACATTAAGAACGATTGGTTATTGTGGTACGTATTCGAAACTCAAAGATACAAAATTACAATAATTAAGTTATCTGTTTGGGATTAATGTTCATAAATAATTAATATTTTGTACAAATAATTAAAACTATAATGTAACTGGATCGTATATTCGCTTGAGATGATTTAAAGATTCAACGATGTGCATAAAAGACACGTATTTCACAAATTAAATCGCTTGGTTTTATCCACACATAAACCAAATACTGTGTATGTGCGTGTTTTATTTTTTTATTTATAAAAATATCTTAGAATTTAAATGGTGTTTATTTAAGCGTGTTACTTTAATCAGTGAACCATGCAAACCTATAACGATCGACAGCGTACGCTGTTTAGTTAATGTTAAGTAACAGTATTTTAGTAAAATGTCAAAACCACAAAGTTTAAAATAATAATAGAATATAGTTTAAACTAAAATTTTGTATTATATATATATATATATATATATATATATATATATATATATATATATATATATATATATATATATATATATATATATATATATATATATATGTATACACCTAATTTATAACAATTATAATATCTTTTAAAATTTTAAACTATTCTTTGTTTAATAGGTAAGTGATAAAAGTACATGAAAATGTAAATTTTACCATTGCAATTTTATTCAAAAAAATTTTACATTATTGAAATATATATTCGATTAAAAACGTATTAAGAATAACGATCATTTTTGTATTATATTGCAAAACAATAACTTTGGTAATGTAAAAAAAAAAGAAGGTATCTGTACTCGGTCAGCTTTTGTTTTAAATTTAATATACTCATACGTAGTGTGACCTAATAACTAGAGGTCGAATGTTCATGAACTTAAAATGACTATAATATTTTACATTAATGCATTAAAAAATTACCAAATATGCATAAAAACATAAAATATGTATTTTAGCTGAAAAAACAACAACAAAACAAACAAAGTAAAATGTATTTTACCATAAGTGTTGAAAATTTAAATAAAAGTTTAAAAAATTAATTATAATTAATAAGTATTTAATTTTAATGAGTTGTTATTTTGATATTTAATATTTTTTTTAATATAATATATTAGTTTTCAATATGAAAATTACAATGTGATATAATGGGTTTTTTTTTTAATCAAACTAGAATTTAAAAAACATTTGGGACGAGTATAATTATATAGGTTTTCAATTTATTATTTATCTACCTGTTAATTTAAGTATTTTTAAAAAAAGTTAATAAATTTACTGAAATACGCATTTATATTCTTAAAATTCCAAAAACATTTAAATCTATAAATTAAATAATAATATACGATTTCATTAACATCCACGCCCTACTAATAATATATTTTAACTTATTCGTTCACTATTCACAAAAATTATAATTTCTTTTATTGAAATTATTTCCATTAGACCTGTGTTCATATATCATATATATTTGTCTCAGAAGATCTGTAGAAAACAATTGTTGTCACGTGTTCCATACGATGAGCTTTTGTAATAAAACTAATACCATTATACATAAAGTGTTTCCGGAATAAAATATATAACAATAACAATGGTGGTGATAGTGGAAATGAGTGATAAACTGATCGGAACAGCTGCGCTGAATCGAAACCAGAAATAGAAGAAATCTTGAGATAGGGTCGAGTGGAAGCAAAGTTGTAACATTGTTGAAGAAGGTATTTCTATTTTTTAAAAAAATGTTCAAAGACGACTAAACGTCTGTGGAAGAAAAGTGACATTGTAGGGATACATGTTGTCTTGCATACTTAATTTTCGTCTGTACAGTTGGATATGAAAGCGAACTAAAAATGTATACATGTACATACATTTATATATAATGATAACGGTAAACGGACACGTATGTGTAAGACTGTAAGAGCGCGTTTGCGTGTGTATATTATATACGAAATGAGGGAAACAAGAGCATTGCGATAAACATAAGTTCGCACTAAACAAATACTGCAGTTTCGACGTACCTGCTCGTTTAAACAGTCTGCGGACAATGTTCGTATGCAGCAATAAGTATCGATTTGAGACGAACTGTACTTATTGGTTAACCAAAACCAAAACCAAACGCCGGTAAGAGCGTATGACGTTTCAACGATAAGCCCATGTACATACATGAAATACCAATGTGTTTCGAGTGACGAACTATGTCATAATACGAAAATAATCTTAAAGAGTTATTTCGTGAACGTCGAAGCAGTTCTAGATAAACCGAGAATCAGAACAAATATTTTTTTGTGGACTTTCATTAACACGATTCTTTAGCATGTCATTCGGTTACATATAAACAAACACAATATAAAATATATTTAAAAAAAATATAACCCTTTTGTATTCTTTATTTTCACATTCGAGATAAATTCTGCTTATTACCGTTTTGTTTTGAGCTTTTTAAAATCTTTCGTCATGCCGGTTTTAAGAAACGCTTTTTGGCGAACGTGAACTTCCCTCATTAATTTTGTACTCTAGCTGAAGACATTTCTAAACATGTCAACCGGAAGCTTTTGTTGTTTTTTATATCGACAAGTCATGACTTGTATTTTTGTGAAACCTATTCAATATTTGTTTATATCACTAAGATTTTCTTGAATTCATCGTCTTTGTTTAAAACTCAAAAACTATTTTGCCGTATAAAACTTATTGTAAACAATGTACAACTTGTAGAACTAGTATAATCGTTAATTGGAGCAGCATTTAAATGATTTTCATAAATAACTTAATAATCGTACATCATTGAAAAATATACAAACATTAAACTTAAATATACCTGCTATTGATCACATTATAAACCTTATATGGTAATGAGAGAAATTATTTAGCCTTTGAGGATATAATAAATATCGTACTTTATGCACATGAGATGAGTTTAAGCATAAATATTGAAACATTTAAGTAAATTATTTCGGTGGTTCAATTTTTTTTTAATTTAAAAATTGAATTATAAAAAAAGAGAATATTTTATTTTATGCCTATTGTGTAACTTTCCCTAACACGAATCTTATTTACTTCTTAAAAATCTCTATCTGACTTTATCAAAATCAATGTATGATCTGAAAATGTAATTATAGTGTTAAATAACAGGTTATATAGTATTGTAAAAAAAGCTTTAAAATTGTATACTAACGTATATATGCATGACATACGGAATAAAATGTGTAAATAAAAATATTCTATTTATTTCTGTTCGAAAAATCTATAAAAAATGAATTGTAATGACAACTAGTGATGTTTTGTGGATGATATCACGTTAAGAATATATTTATAAATTAAATTCCACTTAACTTCATGCATGGTTTATTTACAAAACGTAGACAATGAAAGTTAATAAGTACAATAATCTACTTTGATGAATTGGCTTAAAAACTTAAAATATAAATGTCTTCTAACGACTATATAGAATCGCGTGCAGTTTGAAATTTGGCGAGCGCAGTATTTCATGCACTATGCTATTAAAATGATATGAATCAAAACGCGTATGAAAAAAAATGATAATTACCAAAACATTATGAATCGAAAGTTGTAAATTCAACGTGTTTTAAAAATTAACATGTACCTATGACATAATCTCGTCACGACAATCACTAAAGACGTCATAATGGTGTAACACACGTCAAACGGTTTTATTTGATCGATTTAACTTGTCAAACGTGCAATTTGAAAAAATGTATAAACAATAAAGTATCCAATGAAAATAATGCGTGTTATAATAATTTGTTATCCTCTGTTTATTTACAACTTTAAATTAAATTTAAATAATACTAAGTAAAATATACTGAAATTAATTTACATATCTATTTAAGCAACAAAGTATATATTTTTTAATGTATATATCATTGATTTTATAACTTACAGATAAGCCATTACATTTTTAACATTGATATTGTTTAAGTATACGCAATCATTGTAGACGTTACTGTTACCATTTATAATCGACTTGATAAAAACAGATTTTCAACAATAGAATTAAATATGGTTGACTTTTGTTAAAATTCTTTTTTTATCGAGTTGAATACCAAAGATTTAATAGATTTAATTGAATGGCTTTATAGTGTTCTATCGTCGACAAAATTTCGTTATAAAGTTGAATACAAATGATTACAGCGAGGTTTAGTAGCACGTTCATTCAAATTTAAATCATAACAACGCATATGAATTATAAATTCATTTATGGTAACCAAAAAATACGGCTCTAATATGATATTAATTTACTAGTTTCGTGCATTTTAATTTGTTCTAAGATAAGTTTATATTTTTTTTTTGAAAACATTTATAAATTTATAAATATTTAAAACGAAATGTTGTATTTAAAGTAATTTAAGATAGAATAATTTATACAACAAAAGAGACTATAATTTGAAAAGTCCCTTTCATGAAATGCCAATAACCATACTTGAATTGAAAATGCAATTTCGATTACGACGGCGTATTGGTTATGCATAATAGCTACATATATGTACTGTGAAATTGATATGAAATAAAAATTGTATTTTGTCGAGTTATAACAGTTATATTAATAGTAATTTTATTTTATATTATAATAGGCAACATAATACATTACAAATTATTATTTTATAAAATTTTGTTATTCAACAATTCATTCAATATTTAATTTTAATAATATTATGTCGAATTTTGTATTTACTAAAATGTATAAAACTATAAATGGACTAGTTTATTTAAAATTTACTTCTAAATATGTGTATTATATTGCTATAATATATGGTTTATGTTGGTAATTCCTGAAAATAAATTTGATTAGATCTGATTAAATTTACTATCAATATTTAAGAGTTTCTAAAATTATTGATTGCTTAGCATACTAATTAGATTTTATAATCGAATTAAATGTGAATTTAATTTAAAAACAGGATGAGACTTCACGGTCGAGCAAGATGTAGAGTGAACATTTATTTTATTAGTATTTTGATCTTCAAATTAATGTACCTTTTTTTTCGAAATAATGAATCTGAATGAAATATGTAAGGTGGATCAGTTTATACTTTTGAAAATGATTATTGTAATTAAAGAATCTATTTTTTTAATAAAATAGGTTAAACTTTAAATGTTAAATTTACACACACATACACACAAAAAAAAAAATTGTATAAAAGAGCATAAGATAATTTCAAATACTTATAAACAAAAATTGTATTAAAATATTTTGAATTTATAAAATGTCTAAATAACTAATATCGTTTTAATGAAAAACATTGAAGTATCCAATTTTGTCAACATTTTATTTTGTATTGCTTATAAAACATTTTTGTAACTCTTCGGTATTTTTTTATTTTGGTTACAAAGAAAGTCTTAAGAAAGATCTTGTATTCTTTTTTTTTTTTTTTTTGAAGCTAAGAAAACATGACATTTTCAATTATATATAAATAGCCCAAAAAAATCTTTTGAAAAACCATTAATAGAAAACGATGTTATAAGCATTCGAAGAAAATGTCAAATCTTCACGATTTATTTATTTATTTTTTTTTTTTTTAGTTACGATGAAAACAATAATTCGATATAGTTAGAAGCCGGTATGCCGTATATTTTTCAGATTATTCAGATATTTTACAGTTGGAAAATTTGTAAAATGGTTCTTTTTTATTTTAAGTACCTAAATTTTCTATGAAAAATATCTTATTTTTGTAATGTTTGGAAAGAACTTTCTGATCACAACCATGTACACACAGTCCAAAAACAAACTTTGATTTATTCAACGTATAGTTGTTAAAAATAAAAATTCGATATCGAACCATATTCGACCAAATAACAGCGCATAACTGATTTCAAACTATCCAAGAGCGTTTTTGCATACGCTCTCAACACCTCGCAATTTTCGAGGGATCGTATAGACAAAAAAAAAAAAAAATAGTAAATAATAACAATAAAAAAAGTCATAATAATAATAATAACAACAACCTTCGACGCGTAATTCGTGTTGAATCTGTTTATTTCGAACGTTTTTATTGTTCGTCGTAATGCGGTGACGAACAGTTTTGTAAAAAGTTCATGGCATCGACGTCGCAAAAACGGCACACGCGTGAACATCGCTGCGTTCCATGTTTCGTCGAAACGGCTTTTGTCGATACCGCGGATGACCGTTCAAAACGCTTGTCCCTCGTCCATGGCTTCCCAGCAAAACGCGTGTGTTTTTCAAACAGGCACCGTGTTTGCATACGCGAACTCGTATTCCATCGGTTGCGCAAATCGATTCGTACCGGTTCCCATGTTACGATCGTACCACGGGAGCGCATAGTAGTTGCGCACGAATCGGTCTCGATTTATAAAATAGTAAACTACAGTAACTCAGCAAAATATATTTTTAAAATTATAATAATAAGCGACACAAAAGATGTGTTATATAGTACGTTGTAGAACGAGACTAAATGTTTTACATATTCTTACATGTCTATTTAATTTTAATTTTGTAGTATAATTTTTTTTTTTTTTTTGTAAATTCAAAACTATTTTTTCGTTCATATTTAGTTATTCTGTGTTCATTTCTATAAACAGATTTAATTCGAATGTAACAAACCGTCTGCATAGCTAATAAGTTATTTATTTATTTATAAAATTTGCAATATTAGGATGTGCTGAAGAAAATTAATGACCAAATGTAGCATAAGAAGATTTACAATAATTTGTTTTCCTCTCCAGTGTTATTTCTTTTTCAGCTCTAACCCTGAGTGGAAATATTGTATAGCTTTATATATATATATATATATATATATATATATATATATATATATATATATATATATATATATATATACATATACATATATATGTATATATATAAATATATTCTAAATAACTCACAAGCTTTCTAATTCGTAAATCAGCAGGTTGATCATTTTTAAATTCGTTTTCACAGCATGATTCAGTATATCAGATATTTAAAAATAATTGCATACCATGCGAAAGTTGTTGTTAAAATATTTTTAGAATGCGGAGCTACGGTACATTCAGTGCTACGGATTCACGAAATATTTTTATTCATGTGGAGTTGCAATGTGTCCCATACTATTACACTACATGTTTGCACGAACTCATGGTTATCGTATGGAATATGCGACGTATAAGACGTATTCGTGATTGAGCAACATTAACGTTCTACACGCGTTCGTTTAACGGTTTTTGTTGACAGTTGTGTTCGCGTAACTTCGGTGCGACCGGTGATTTGTCGGTGATATACACACCTATATATATATATGCATGTATGTGTGTGTAGGTGTAATATAATTGTCTGGGTCGGTAATTGTTATTGTTTCACGTTGCGGTATGTGTAAAATTCAGATGGATGGCCGGGAATCGGTTGGAGGGATCGTTCTAAACGCTCATCGTCGACCGAACAAAGAATATTATTATTATTATTATTATTATGAAAATCGATAGGAAAAAAGTTTTTGGTGTGGAACAAGTCGCGAAAAGCATAGAATGTTTTTCACTGATAACACTCACGCGTCTGTAATGCGCAATATATAATAAACACACACACACACACACACACACACACACACACATACACAAACGCTATGGAAATACCTCGCTTCACCGCGTCAGACGATACTAAAGACTACATTTTGTTCGAATGTGCAACGATGATTCAATGCAAGAAGATGATTTCGTTGTCAGTTTTTTTTTTTTTTTTTAAAAACTGTGTGCACGCAATTTTACTTTTTACTATATGTTTTATTATTTTCACTTGGAGCTAACGCATACAACTGAATACTTTTACGTAGTTTGGAATATATATTTATGAAATTAACAGGTATTTGGCAAAAAAAATTTATATTTTTTTAATTTCCATCTAGATAAAGTCACAATATGCACTTAACACAATTTTTTGTTATAGAAATATCCATGCATTAGGGAATATCGCTCATCAAATATTTGTTATGATACCATGAGGAAACTTCTACTAATCAAAACAAAATCGCATATTATGTTAAATAAAATTGCGGTGAAATTGTTTGTTTTACTACCTAGTGTTAATGCCTATTTACTATCGCCGTTTGAAATTGTATCTCCATATATATTAAATATAGTAATAGATACCTACGTGTGTCTTGACTATTCAAATTAATATTAAAAAACGAATTTATTAGTTTATGACAATTTATGTTATAGAACACGTTGCCAGCTCGTCCTCAAAGTTATGGTAGGATTTGGACTTACAAATGTTTTGTTAGAAAAAACTGAATTCTCCGCTATTCTGACTTCAGATTTTTAAATAAATATAAGACCATCCTTTTATGTTTCATTGATGTTTGTTTACGTAATTTATCCTAACGTTTGAGCTTTTGCCGTTTTCGATGTACTTAAATTTTTCTAAAGATATATTTAGCTCACAGCTTCCTTCAAAAGAGCCATTTGATTTTATTAATACTCGTTTTAAATGTAGGTTTTACTAAATTCGATAAATAACTGCGTTTATTATAACTTACATGCATTTAAATACTCTATATTAAAAAATAGAGAATCATATACGCATTGCCTTGTCAAACTAAAAATACATTGATCTTACATTTAAAATAAACCATTCAGCAATATCAGTCGTTCGTATGTATAAATCACTTGATCCTAATATATGGCCTCCTTTGTTTTAAAAATTGTATATTATATGTTTTACATGTATGTATTATTATATATCCATATCCATATTCCGAATGATTGTTTAGTGAAAACGAATGGTTTATTCAGATTTATAAAATAAAGTGATAAACATGTAAATTGGACTCCTCGTTTTAAAAGTTACTCAGAATCGGTGAGAACACAAACTAGGAAAAAAGTACATAAAGTAGTAAAAATAAAGCAAAAGTAATGATAACATTAGTTTCAAATGTTTAGACCACGAGAGAAGGACTAATTTGTTATTAAGATACCATAAGCACATATTAGAGCGCTGGTGGACATCACTAAGCGTTAGACAGTAAAAAACTAAAATAAGCAACCCGAGAAAACGACGAGAATCGTTTAACGTGACTTTTAATTTTTACACGGGAGTATCTGTACATAACTTCGATTAGACATTTTAACGTTTGACGATTGATTTTCTGTGCGTGAAGTATTAAAAGAAAAATTTGAAGAAAAAAAAAAACGTCAGACATAAGAGACGTGCTAAACGACAGTGTTCGACGAAAGAACGGAAACGGTAAACACGTTCCTTATCCGGTTCCTAACAAGAACACCGATGAGTCGATCGGTTGTCGTGCAAAACGTTAAGTGCACAGTCGGCGACGGGTATCACCAGTGCCCGTAACCGTCCGTCGTCCGCGGACACTTGACGTGATACAGACATCTTTCGACGATAAAACCTAACCGAGGAGTGTCAAACGGCACGACGGGGAAAGCGCCTTCAAGTGGCTAGGGAGGACGGGAGTGTCGAACATTTATATAACTAACCCTAACCTATAGACGTATGTACGACACAGCGGTCGAATTCACGTCACGCACGTGCCTTCCAAAGTCGCGAGCGTCTCGCGCACGCGATGCAAACGGTGTACGTCAAACACGAGCGTGATATATCCGCGGAAACGACCGCGCGCGCGGCAACCCGTTCGCGCGCATTGCGGCCGTCTCCCCTGCTCCGCCCCGGTCGGCCGCCCGATGGCACGAACGCCTATGCGTCCGGCTCGTTGCATCGGAAATTCGAGAAGTGAACGCACGTGGGACGATAAATCTGTCGGATTATATATTTTATAACGCTGATTACGTACGCGTCGGCTCCTGAAACCGATACACGCCACCGCGATAAACGTCTAAAAAAAAAGTACGCTCACGGCGGATGATCTGTACACCGTCTACGATAGCCTATGATATCAACGTTTATGTGGGTGGAAATTCCCCGCGGGATTCGTTTGCAATGGTAATAATATTTATGATAATAATTTGATTGTCTACCAGAAGCGAGGAGTGAAAACGGGTTAATTTTTCTCGGTTAACGGGTTAAACCGGGTGATTGGTTTACTCAGGTTCCGGGTTAGTACTAACCAATTGGGTTACGCTAACCGGCTTTTACATTCTGTCAGGTGTCATGCCAACGGGTATGATTATGGTTTACAACTGAAATTAATACCATACAAACTAAAGATGAATTAACGTAAACTGGTGAGGTGGATAAGTAGAAAGTTATTACATTTTTACGGTACTTATCAAATCTTGTCAAGCAATAAAGAGCCAAGACGATAGTGAACAGTACAGATTATCAATGTACACAAAATAATGCATAAAATATAATTCGTTTTTCAAACTAATACCAAAATTGTGGTTCAGAGTAGAATATTGCATCTTTCAAGTTTAACCACCTATCTGCATCATCAGCTAAACGGGTAAAAATTAGTAATAAACATTTCATTTTCTAATTTTTGCTCCCCAAAAATGAAATTTAAATGTCAATTATAAATATAGACCAAGTTCAATCTTATCAAATATTTTACCTTACACATTTATTTATTTAAAATTAGTCCACATTTGTATCTACTAAAAAAATTAAAACAACTATAATTAATTTGTGAACTGGGCTTATGACCCTTGATCACCAAGGAAATGTTAACCAAAGGTATGCTTATCACTTTAATTCAAGTATTATTGTTAAAACATTTACAATTAAAATGTTACAAATGAAAAATAAAATATTACTCGAATAGTCAATTGCAACAGAGATAATATTAATAATATCAAATCGTGTTAAAAATAACATGTTACTAGATGAATATTGAATATTGATCTTACACGCGAATTCCGATAACGTTAACTTGTAATTATTATTGTTATAAACTATTTATTATACAAAACTGAAAATACAATGACCAAATAATATCATAAAATGTATATATGTTCTATATATATATATACATTAAATCAAAAGAGAGATAGTTGGAGACTATGGAGAATGACATGAGGGCTGTCGGTGTGTGCATAGGAGATGTGATTGACCGAGTGAAGTGGAGGTGTAGGACAAGGGTGGCCGACCCCAAACAGTTGGGAGGAAGGCGAGGCAGAAGAAGAAGAAGAGTATATATATATATATATATATATATGTTCTATATATTCTAGTGATTTTTCTAAGTACTTATATCTTCCCACGGGCTTACAGGGTACGTCCCAAAAGTCATGAAATATATTTTTTTGTCAAGCCTCTACAGGTTGTGACATGTTCGGACCGGTTGGAGATTGTGTGAGAAATTCTCATCTTCACAGTGCGCCAAATAGGGGCGTATTCAGCTCTTCTTTCAGGGGGGGGGGGCGAAATTTGAACTCAAATCATAGGTTCTTTTCGACAGTGTACAGATTATAAATGAATTGGCGGATCAAAATTTTTCAATCGTTTCGCTTGCTTAAACTTCTAATTTGTACCCACTTTAATAACCCATAACATTAATTATTGTAAATACATTCAACAATGTCCAGGGGGGGGCGATCGCCCCTATACTCCCCCCTTGTATACGCCCCTGGCACCAAACGCCAGTTTGTACCGAGCATTGGTTTCGTCAGTATCACTGATTAATTACACCCCTGTTTTGAGACTAGTTCATGACGAAAATGGAAAATACTTTTGAACAACGTTGGGCGATCAAATTCTGCACAAAACTCGACAAAAAAGCTGCCGGAAATTACGAATTGCCAACGGGGAGTCTGCTATATCGTATGTGCAAGTTACGAGATGGGTGAAAAAGTTTAAGGAAGGCCAGAAAGGGGTGGAAGATGACCACCGCTCTGGACGGTCTTCAACCAGCCAAATCGATGAAAATGTGAGTCGTGCGCGTGATTTGTTGAATTCTGATCGTCGAGTGACTGTTAGGTTATTAGACGACACTTTGAATATTTTAAAAACTGTTGTACATCGCATTGTTACGGACGAATTAAACATGCGAAAGGTTTGCGCCAAACTCGTTCCCGAATTGTTGACGGACGAGCAAAAGGCAAAAGTATTGATCGCGAGAGAACTGAAGGCGTGTGTGAAAATTGAACCTGATTATTTAGTCAATGATATTACAGGTGATGAAATGTGGACATTTGAGTATGACCCAGAGACGAAACGTCAGAGTGCCGAATGGCACACCTCGACGTCTCCGAAACCAAAGATGACGAGGATGACCAAATCCAAAGTGAAAACAATGTTGATTGTCTTTTTTGAAGCCAGAGGTGTGATCCAAAAATAGCTTTTATCTCGAAGACAGACTGATAATGCTGCTTACTACGTTGATGTTCTAGAAAGACTAAAAAAAAGGGTCATCTGCGTGCGAATAGACATTGCAGCTACCTGGGTGCTGTATCACGACAATACTACCAGTCACACGTCTCTCCGTGTTCGTGAATTCTTAGCAAAGCACAACGTGGCAACGTTACCGCAGCCACCCTACAGTCCTGACCTAGCTCCGGCCGTCTTCTTTTTGTTCCCGAGCGTCAAGACTACACTCAAAGGACATCATTTGGACAATATTGAAGCTATCCAAATTGCCGTGATGACAGCATTAAGAGGGGTTTCTATCCAGGCCTTCCAGGGGACGTACATGGACGTACATGGGAGAGTCGGTGGAAAATATGTATAGATGCTCATAGACAATACTTTGAAAATTATTAATACAATATACCTATAATGTTAATAAATCTTTAAAAAACATACATATATATATATATCATGACTTTTGGGACGCACCATGTATATCGTCTAAAAAAGATTAATTAATAGATTATTATGAAATTGTATAGTATATTATATTATCAAAAAAAATGAAATTGATCATAAAAACTTTCCCTAAGAATTAGTTGCACGAAATCTATGAAAATCACAACTAATTTCATCTACACTAACAAAATATATTTATCTTTAGTAGTACACCTTTTTCAACATGACATTGGTACGCTGAACCTTGTTCCTTTATTTTTAAACTACTGTATTTGATTATTAAAATGTTTCTGTAGGAACGTCCGTGAAATTGCATGTAGCTAACCAATTTAATTTTACAGACTGACCAAGTTTTGCGTTGAGATCAAAAGCCAATTTATTGTGTCATATTAAACGTACCCAAATATTATTAGTAAATTCGACCTACATGCTTTTCGTCGAGCAAGAGTGTACATTAGGTTATAATTGAGTAATAATTAGTTTGTTTGACTGGCGTATAATGTGGATTCAAGAAACACACATAATTATAGACTTATATACGTATAAATCAGATAAAATGAGACATGATAGTTCAATATGATATTATATAGAATATAATTATCATGATGGATTTATTGAGAAATACTCCAGTTAATGTGTAATCTACATTATGATATGTTACAATGTGTGTTGTAAGGTATATTTTATATTAAATTATGGATTTCAAGAGAAAATAATAACCGACAATTTTATAATAATTAAGGTCCTGCGAACTTCCTACTTGTGTAGTGTAGAGCGTTTGAGTATGTTCTCGTTTTGGTCTTTCGTCTCAGCCGTCAGTCGAATTGAATATAAATGTACTTGTAAGAGGAGGAATAAGAGGAATGATATAAATAATTCGAAGTTTTAAAATTATTTACTCCGTCTAATAAAAAAAAAAATTACAATCAAGGAATCGAGCCTAAATTCCGATATTGTTTAGGTTGCGTATGGAAATTGTCGTGGTTATGAAAAAGAATCTGAATTAGTGCGTCTAACTTCAAATCCTTGTACGGCCATAAATTACTTTTTAAGCTTTTTTTTCTGATAATGAATAACATATGAACATACGTATACATCACAAGTACACGAATTACAGTAGGTAACTCAACAGGCTATAATATACAGATGTTTCGGAGTTAAAGAGTTAAACAAAACTGTACGAAATCGAACGAAGTGCGTTTATATGAGATTGAGAAGAGCAAAGGAAAAAAAGAAATCGAGCCAGTGGTGTATGCCATTACCCCACTTTATTTTGCATGGTTAACATACATCCGGTCAAAATCGCCGTGTGCGACCGACTGTAATGTTGTGAGGGATCATCTTCCGCGGGAAAGTACAAGTTCGTGGGTTGGTGGGATTTGTACGAGAGCGTATAAACATGTACATGCATGTATAAATATATGCCAGATGAATTTACGGTAGTGGAGTCGGGAGAGGGTCGGTTTCACTAACGTTTAGTGTACCACCACTGAATCTTGATTTAAATAAACAATTTCGCGTATACGTACACATAATAGGTAACCTTTACATATAACTATATGTACATAAATATAGTGCTTGTACATGTACATATATACGCACGCACGTACACACACACACACACACACACACACAAACTCAAACTAACGTTTTACCGTGACTTGTAAATTGAAATCCGTACGCAGATAAATACCATTCGGGTTGTTATTATTACTATTATTATAATAACATTCGAACCACGTCTCGGCGGCATTGCTACGATAGGATTCGGAATTTTCGAAAACTGCGTTTTCCACTGCCATTGTCAATGCTACAACAGTGATAATAATAATAATAATAATTATTATTATCATTATTATTATTATTATTATTATTATTATTATTATTATTATTATAATTATTATTATTATTATTATTACACCGTGTTATGCCGAATTTGGATGTAATAACGATCGATTTGTATATCGCAATATGACCAAAATATCATTACATTATAATAATACGCAACAGACGACGTGATTAACCCCTTCAAATCCTAACAAGCGACGCCATTCTACTTTCCACGACCATTGACTCGCAGCAACGGTTTACCGTTAACCACGATTGCAGCTGACAGCTGGTATTCGCCGTGACACAACGCATACTCGTGCAAGAGCGTGCGTGCAAAGTGTATACCTACGCAGTATGTGCGTGTTCGAGAGAGCTTGTGCTTACGCGCGCACTCATTTATTGAAATATAATTACGCACGATCGTGGCGCATTTGAAATTCCGAACTCGGGTGAGCCGCACGCACGTGTGCGTCGCATACTTTGTTCTCGGTTGGCCGACCGCTGCTGCCTCGTGGCACTGCGAATTCAACCGCTGTGAAATAACGTCCTCGTTAAATGCTGTACGAGTTCTGCGGCTAATTTATTGTCTATTACACACGTAGTGCAAGTGAATCTAATTTTCAACGTGACCGCTATAGTTTGAACGGGTCAGGTTGCTCAACTTTAAATTATGTGGACAGAAAAACTTTATGGACATGATGGTTTCAGATTGATTTTAATTGTCTTCTGTACGGTCTTAATCCTCGAGAAACGCTATGGTTATTTAATTTTTTTTTTACGATTAATTTTAATTTATTAAACATTAGGTATTTAGAACAAAAAGCGATAACATATACAGAACTCGCTGTTTTTGGTAGTACTTTACTAATGTTGTCGATTATATGACATTTTATTTGAATAAAACCAATGTAAACAAAATAATAAGATTATAATTGTACAATTGATTAATCATTTGATTATTTAGTTCCTGTACATAAATATGTATGCTCGTATATCCGAAAAGATTCAAAGATAATTTATTTTTTTTAATTACTCCAAATAGTGATTATAGAGTGTGAGACGATGAAACAAACCTTTCGAAGTTCTGTCACATAATATAATAACAGTACAGTATAGTAATTGTATATTTCTACACTCATTTGATAATAATAATAATAATAATAATAATAATAATAATAATAATCATAATAATAATAATGATAATGATAATAATAATAATAATTATAAAAATCGTACACTGTATCCGCGTGTATACGTACAACCACCTCACTGCTGCTACCATTACTAATACGAATTATTCTGAACGAGCATTTTTTTTTCTCACTTCTTTTACCAGCTGTGTAAAACACGTACTCAAACGCATACAATAGATAAAATAACACGAACGACGTTCAAATTAAGGTACTGCGTGACATGTTTGTACAGGACCCGGCTGTTTTACCTACGTGAAAATAACGATATTAGTCAGGTATATTTTCCGCGAACACTTGAGTCTCGGCCGTTAGTTTATGATTATGTGTATTTTTCACTATATATATATATAGTATACAAAAAAAGAAATATAATGTTAACTATCCAACACGGTACACTAATGGATTGAAAAACGTATGAGTGCGTGAGTACAAGTGGGGCGGAATGTGAGGACCGATATAATTATCGTTGCACAGCAAACACGTGCATACTGTACACTTGTGCATATATGTAACGTCCAAACCACGATCTCCGCGGCAACGGGCCATATGCATGCACACACGCGTACACGCTCACACATAAAAACATAGATATATACATTTATGTTTTATATGAACGATGCAACAAGATCTTGTCTGTTTACTTAGTCCGCAATTGAAGCTCGTACAAATTTGTCGAAACTTTTAAAATTAACTTCACGAGTGGCCCCGTAATCGTTTTTACTCCGGCTACCCATCGATTGTACTAGATAGTTAATTAGATAACATTTATTTCGAGTGACTCTTTCCAACGAAAATTTTAAAATTAAAAACATCTAATCAGAGATATCTTGAACGCTTTTGAAGAATATTGATTCTATCTAAATTGTTTTTATAATTATTACAATAGGTACAGAATAAGGAAATAGGAATTCAAACTTTTTAAGCAACACAAAATGTTTATAAACTATAGTGACTATTAAATATTATAAATCCAGACAATCTTAGACAACACGAAATCAGAATAATCTTAAAATTAAAAAAATAATTTTTTTGAAGATCTATTCTTTGTCGAATCTCATGGGACTTCCTTTTGTTCAGTAACCGTATATTAAAATTCGCTGTTATCGTTTTTTTTTTCTTCCGCATGATTCGAATATTTCTATAGGGATGTGAAAATAAACGATATTTTCTCGATGACAATGAATTTGTGTTTTTATAAAAAAATGTGTACCATTTTGTTCACCTGTGCACCACTTTCTGTTATTTGCATATTGATTCTTGTCACCTCAGTGACTATATCTGCAGCTACTGTTAGTAGATGCAATCATGCAAGTTTCATAATTATATGCCTTAATAAATTGTTGAGAATTAACACTAAAAGAAGTAGACTACATTTGTGAAGCAAATATAAGACAGGTATTTTACTTTATAGTATTAACATAACCGTGTTTTGTCTTATCATAATGATTGATTTTATCATAGTTTTTTCTTTTTCTTATATTATTTCATAATTATACATATTGCATGTATGTATAAATTACGTATTACCATTAGGAAATAAAATGTTCATTATATATTTCATAGTAGAATAAACTTGTACCGGAAAGCATACAATTGACTGGATGTGCATTATAAATATATCATAATATTTTAAATTATAATATGATTTGTTGTTATTTATCAATTGTTATTTCATATTATTTTTCGTGATTCAATATGCCTATGCAATGTCATGAGTTAAGTACTTAAAACAGGATTGATGTCAACCAACCCTTTTCAATAGAATTTAAAAGTAATAATTATAATAATTGTAATTCAATGTAACACTAAATATAAGACGATATAAGACTACGTAGGAGTTGTATGTTACTATTATAATACCTAGTATACAGGAAACCGAATATAACAGAAAAATCTTCGCAAATAATAATAAAATATTCGCAGTTTGAATAACGCGTTCAGGGGGAAAAAATAAAGTGAAGTCGACAATATTTTTGGGGGCTGATTCAATAATACAAATAATATATGAATGAGAATACATACATTTCATCGGGTACATGAAAAATAGCTGGGCAACTCTAGCGGGAATAAGATATGTTTTATGTTTCGCTATCCGATTGTCAGTTTTATATTATTACGCACACGTGTAAAATGTTCGCACCAACGTTTTACACACATTTTAGTCACTACAATTCCTTCTGCATTCTATGCGTCGCGGCTGGACATGAAATAAACAAGACTTACAAAACCATTTTTAAACTGTAAGATAATTAAAGTGTTAACTATACTATTAATACAAATAAACAAGAAACCGGCAGTAGTCTATCAATAATTTAACACGGTCAGGTTGCAGTTGAATTTAAATGATATACAAATAAACGTTCAAAATGTACTTTAGTTTTATATAAACACTTTTTATTTTTTTATTTATTTATATATTTATTTATTTATTATTATTATTATTTTTTTTTTTTTTTTTGACAAAACACATAAGTACATATATATATTTAAGTTTCAAAGCCTTTTTCAAACAATCAAAATAATTTATTTTACATGTTATTTATTTATTTTATTTTTTGAACAAGTGCAGAGGGAATTAAAAAAAAATATATAAATGCATCACTTTTTCAATCCGATTAAATTTATCTTGTTAAAAAAAAAAAAAAATCATGAGCACCAAAATGATGAATACTTCAACGGGAATTCTATAATATAATTATACAAATTGTAACTATAAATTATTTAAATTGAATAATATTAATATTTACTTTTTATATAAAATAGTATAACAAATAATTACATTATGTTGAATAAATTGTAAAAATGCGGTATGTAAAATAAAAAAGAACCGGGTGGGCCTCGCTCTGCTGTACAGTTAGGGGTGGAGTGCACCTCGCTTATAGGATAGGTCATTATTATAATGGATTTGTTAAATTTGAATGCAATGATAGATATCATTGTATACGAATAACGATTCTGAACGGAATTCATATGTTTGTCTAGGATATAATACATTGTTATTTATAAACATTGTAAAAAGTATATTTTATTTTGAAACGATAAATATATTATTCAATTAGGATGGGTTGGCAGTTGCATACAGCGATATAGTTTGTCAGTCTAGAACATTCTACATTATATTATATTTTACATGTAATTTTATGTCAATATTCGCTGTTCAAACGCTTATAAAAAAAAATTGTGCCTATGGATTTTAATAATTTTTGAATGACTTTAAGAACTACTTCTGTGGAATCTTCTATTAAATTTTCAAGTATTTTGTACGAGCCAAATTTATTTAAGCCAAATATTTAAAATCGTCTGAGAATAAATCGCTATTTTATGCAATTTCGTAAATATTTAAATTTCAAACAGTCATACAATTTTTTCCTCTTAGTCCGGTAGAAATTTTTTTAAAGATTTTTGAAGAGTAGCTTATAGATAACCTAGTGTTAAAATTTTGAACCTTAAGTATGAACAGAAAAAATTTTATGAATTTTTATCTACAAAATAACTTGCAAATTATCGTGATTTTTACATATTTCGTATAAATTGGAACTTTGAGCACTTATAAAAAAAAATTGTGACTAACGATTTTAGATTTTTTTCTATCAGTTAAGGAACAACTTATAAGAAACCTTGTATTAAATTTTCAAGATTTTCTGGGCAGCCAAAAAAATTTTATCGTTATAAAAAAAAAAATACTTAAAAAAATTGAAAATTTCAATTGTCTATAAATAGCTCAATAAAAGTCAAAATACTTTGAAAATTTAATGGTGTATAGAGAACGCTAATCTAAATATTTGGTGAAAATTTCAAGTATTTACATTGATTAGTTTTTGAGTTATAGCAAAATAAAAAATTTGATTACGTCGAAAACTGGTTTTGCGTAAAAACTCCCGTTTTTCCCAAATTTTTTTATGGTTTTTCCCGTCGCATTTAAAAAATATTGGAAATTTTTTACTTTTGACCCCCCAAAGTACCAAATAGATTCACTTTCCTTTCAGAAAAGTTGCTACATAAGGCAATCGAAGCATTTTTACTGCCCCAAATCGTGTCGACAGACACAAAAAAAAAAAAAAAAAAAAAAACACACATTATTGTAAAATCAATACATTCTTCAATCCGTTCAGAATCTAAAAGTGAATAGCTATAAATTACGAACGATAAATAATCAAAATTAATATATACAATTTAACAATATATAATAAAATATTAAAATATGAGTGAAAATATCTTATTCGTAATATTTTTTTGTTATGTGAAGTTAAATTATTCAGTAATCCGAAATAAATAAATGCTACAAAAACAATTATATGGATAAAACGTATCTGTACAGATTATATACAAATAAATTAGGTAATATATTTCAAACTAATAACATGTTAAGAACAATACGATCTTTCTTTGGACGCTCGTGGAATTTTTACCGCTGCATTAATTGAATAGCCCCTTTCCCCCATACGTACAATTCATATTCATATTTAAGCACTGGAAATCTTTTATTTAAACACTTGGTCGCACCGCTGTTTTTATAACGCGACTACGGTTAGCCGTTTTAAGTGGATAGGCGCCAACTGTTAATGCATATGTCACATCGGTGTATTTCTCTCGATATACATCGCCTTTAGGGCGATTATAATCACAATTTGCCCTGTTATATTTTTATATTATATACAAATTACACGGAAGTGCATTTTACCAACTACGCATTTCCATACACAATTATTCATTTTACCACCGCGTTAATACTGCATGCATCCCCACCCCGAAACGTACAATGAATATTTAAACACCGAAAATCGTTTATTTGAACTTTTGGTCACACCACTGTTTATAACGCGACTACGAATAGGTATACGTGGCTGCTAGGTGCTTACCGGCTGTATGCATTTATTAACTGCGGTGTATTTTTCTCCATACTTTTGCCTTTAGTGCGCTTATAAGCACGATTTGGCTCGGTATATTTTTAAATCACATAAAAACCGTGGAGTGCATAATACCTACAACGCATTTCAATTACATAATTATTCATTGTTCCTGTCATTTCATTGACATAACATCGTATGTATATGTTATCGTTATAGATAAATCATTTTGAAGCTAACACTGGATGTCCGTAATTTTTATTTTCTTCGAATTACTCACTAATGTTTTATGAGTTCAATATACGAGTATATTTTATAATCCAATACGATACGCTGTGGTATTACAAACGAATGAAATGCTATTATCGTAACGTCTATATGAGTTTTTATTTCTCTAATGGTTTAATGTATCTATATGTAATCCAAGAATTATTTCTTATGTAGGTTACACGGAAAAATAAAGTAATCATACGATTACATTTTATTTGTACTTAGAATAATTTTATTTTTAATTGAATTATAATCCGAATAATTGCATGATATAATGTTAACTTAAAGCATTGGAAATACCGATCACCACATTTAATAAATAAAATTATGAAATTCGGTCTAGAGAAAAAGACCTAGATAACGGTGAGCAGATAGAATAAATAAAGAACTCAGAATGATTGGGATAGAGAACGCGGAAGAAGTGTCAAGGGACAATATAGGTAATACAACAGTTGCCAATTAATATAGTGGTACAAATAATAGTCGATCAAGATTGTTGCTCATAAATTACGAGTGGAATTTTTTTACGAATGATCAATTTATGCTCATTACCAGTAACGAACAAAAGAAAACCCTAACCTAACCTGCGGGCTATTGCGTTCTAACAGCGGTCGATTGACCACACAGCGAATGTTAAAATTGTATCGATTTTTTAACATTATAACAACAATAATAATAATTTATTCTGTTGAACAAAACGGACAGAAGCCCAATAGTACAGACAGTTAATAAATTAGATCAATATCACGTTATCGTGACGACATCGTGACGGCGTTGGAGGTGGCGGTTGCAATTATGCATCAGTAATATTCTTCGTCCCGCGTTCGTAAATTATTGACGACGATGTTCACCAGTACACTCTCGTACACTATTGTGTGTGCACGAACGATCTAAAGTACAAACGTACATTCGAGTGTATTCGCACACACGATCATAACGATTGCATTCAAAATATGGTGTGCGACGTAAATAAATACCGACGCCCTTTTGACGGATAATAACTGCTCGTGCAGCGGCCACTGATCGTCACACGCATAATACCCGCTCAGGGGAGAGGAACCGTGCACAGTTTCGCTGTGTATTATAATATATTATTGCGAAAAAAGGGTGAACAAACGAAAAGCGTATACGAATGCCGGCGGCGGCGACGGGAAAGCCTTTTTTTTTTCTTTCTTTTTTACTCCGGTCGTCTCCCTTCGGCAATGCCTCGTAAAACGGCTTCCGCGTCAAATATTTGAACTACGTGTTCGGCAGCGGTGAGGGCATCAAGTTCTTAGTCGAGCGCAACAGTAATACACGGACGAAGAATAATAAGAAAAAAACCGTTTATGTTTAGTGCATTCCATTCATTCGAAAGAAAAAGACATACGATTATCAACACTATTATGTTTTTATTCGAAACTAAAATAATGACCTGGATCTCTAAGGTCTCAAATATTATACTCTTATGTTCATTAGTCAAGTGAATACGTGTAGAATATTCGTTTTGAACATTGATATTTATATAAATGCATTGTATGATAATTGAAATAAAAAATAATGCGATTGGAAAACTACACATTTTAATATAATGATCTCAATAAAAATATTTTTGTTTAGCCGTGATCATACTCAAAGATGCTTAGCATAAGAAATATTAAAAATTTAAAACAATTGCTTTAAAACGTTCATTTTTTTCTACTTCACTACATAATTATTAACTAAGTTATTCGTTCTGCAGCGTTTTAAAATAACGTGACGTTTTCAGGTTAAAATTGTAAAATTTTCAGCAAATTAATGACAAATTCGTGTTTCAAAATACTTCGATAGCCATGCATAATAATATATTTCTGCTTCTGATATTCTAATACACGTTATATAGATCCACATAGTATATTATAAATTCTACAACTTATATGCCAGATTAAGCATTTACATAATGTTGAGGCACAACTTTTATAACCTGATAACTATGATTTTCTCTTTCGGTATTTTTTAATAATTATATTTTAATTATTGTTTATCAAAACGGTTAAAATTGTTATTGTAACTATCAAAAAATTCTTTACGTTTTTATTATTTTTTACATATATAGGAATAGCCTAAGGGTAACCGGAATTTCCAATGCCTGTAGCAACTGCTTCAAAAATGTATATTTCAATAAAATAACTAATAAGAACTTATCAATTGAACATTCCAGTTTAGTTATAATGGAGCTGATTTAGAGTAGTACATGAAAAATGTTTGTAAAAAAAAAAAAAATTGAAATTTCGTTATTTCAAAAATTACTAATTTAGAATGATATCACATAGAGTTCACTATAGGATCTTTATATTTATTAATCAATAATGGAATAGTTAAAAACTGAAACTCAAGATTTAAATGTAAATTTTGTTGACTACTCCCTAAATTGAGTTGATATGTGTGAAGATCATTATTCAATAGATCGAAAGCTCACATGTACAAATTGAGAGCTGACAAGGAGAGAAATCACTTACATATCTATAATATATATAATTATTTCTATATACAGTAGAACCTCGATATCTCGAATCGATTGGGGACAAAAAAAAAATTCGAGTTATCGAAAATATTTTTTATTTAACCCTCAACTGGTCACCTGAAAACAGTTACGCAGACAATAACGTCGGGTCATAGTGACCCATAGTTCTAATTTTTTTATATTTCTAATATGATAATTTAGGTTATTAAATAAAATTTAAAAATAAATAATTTACCAAATCTCAAACTAAACGTATTAAAAAAAATAACTCGAGTTATCGAGGTATGTAGGTACGTGTTATATATTTTTATAAGCCAAAATTCAACTATAATTCCTTCGAGTTATCGAAAATTCAACTTATAGAGGTTTAAAATATCGATGTTATATTTCACATGTTTATATTTGAACAATAAACGTATTGTCATATAAATTATTTATATAATATTCTAAAACATCTCATATTCGAGCAACCTTTTATGCGTATATTTTGTAATGGTATTGTGTTTACACATTATCATTATTATATCACGGTTACGTCAGGAAATCTCAAAACGATTTCACGGACGAAATCATATCGTTCTCGCTGACAGCATCAAAAAGTGCTTACAGAAAACACCTTCGAATTCAAAATAATACGCGTATTATATACGTTGTACATTATTTAAACCCAGGTTTGTTCAGTCGTTTATACAATGAATATTTTTTGTGCGTTTTTGTTTCTTTAAAACGTACACTGCGGAATTTTACAAATATTAACGAGACCGTTATGTTATAAACGACACTTCATTTAAATTATACAGTTACATTGTATGTGTTTTAATAATAGTAATGATTTATAAAAATAAATCAATAATTCAATAATTAAAATTATTTAATTATTATTATAATTATTTAATTTTTTGATTTCAATAGTTTTATAAAAACCACATTTGTGTTTGTATTTGTACAATAAAACGCATACCAAAATAAAAATAAATGATACATCCATTTCTTCTCAGTACGATCAAAGCATTTCGGAATCATTAATATTAAAAATACACTATTGTTCGTAAACATTTATCAAATCATTATTGTTGTTTATTTTTATTTGTTAGATTGTGGTACGTGTAGTACAAAATTATATCACTGAAATGATGCTAAAGTCCTTTTTGACATCAAAATTTAATTTTTCAAACTGTAGCCAATTATTTAAATTGATAATTTATACTTTTTCTATGTTTGCAAACCCACAAAAATGTTAGACTAAAACCTATTTCTAAACTTAAAAAATAAATTAAGTAAAAAGAGTGAACTCTGTGTATCAAACCACTTTTTTCTGCAATGATTAAAACTAAGTAAATTATAATGAGATATGGTAAATAAACTTGACATCATAGTTGAATGTATAATTATTTAAAAAATAATATTATGGTTTTGAAAAGAATATTGCTGAAGAGTTGAAAAATGGATGCGATGATTAATGTTGACTGTAATTTGAGTAGACCATGGAATAATATTACGTCAAGATATTATAGCGACCGATTTCTAAAAATATAGCATTTTAGAAGCGAACATTTATAGATATTTTTCAACATTTATTGAAACTAAAGTGACTGTAACTTAAGCGTAAAACGATAAAAACCTTATATATTTTTCCACATCCGTCATATATCACGATATTATTGATACGATTATTGACATGTAATTATCAACTATAGCACCTAAACCGAAAGCCTGACAACAGTTATAAAATATAATTTATAAATCTACAAGGTGTTTTCAATTTATCAATTCATACTGTAGGTCACCTAGTTTTACAGCGATACTGAAATAAACACACAATCACATACTCATATAATAATATATATTATGCATATGAATAATTTATCAATGTGCATTTAATCGATTTTGTAACGTGTGGCAAACGTCGTATAATAATATTATTATAATATATGCGAGTACAAATGCATGAGTGTACGTAACATTGTGTACCCAGTCACTGGGGTCAAATGCAGGAAAGCCCTCTTCACCTTACTCTACAAATGTATATAATTTAAACTATACGTACAATTTTATAAACGTCTTATGTATACCATATGTGAGTGTTTGCCACTGTTTAATTATAGTAATAACTGGTATCAGAATAATTTCAAGTACGGTAACGAAAGAATTTACAAACTTTTTTTCAAGATAGCGAATATCAATAATTCAGAACTGTTTTTATTTTTATTTTATTTTTATAATGAAATTGCACCACAAGTCACTTTTTACAGTACAAAATTAAGATATTTTTTAAGGTCAATAACTTGTTATTTGAAATAAAATTGTTCGTTTATTTTTTAATGTATGTTTCCACCAAGAAATTGTTTTTGCTCGAACAAATTAGTTTTTGATTTTAAATATTTTTTACAATTTCACAATCTAGATAATGTTTTTCAGATAAATATTATACGTAATAGCATATTATACATTATAATTTTAATCACGTGAATCACATGAGTGTGCAAACTATTTAAGCGTTATGATTATTTTTAAATAAAAATATAAGTAAAAAAGAATAACCGGATGTGATATAACATACGTATAAGCGCATATAATATTGACGGTATATACCGTATCACATACATATACAGCAGCGGGTGTAATGGTTAATCAATGCTCTTGACGTTACAGACAGTTAACGTATTATTACAAATATTAACCATTAACGAAGCATCAATTTAAACATATGTACTCATATTATTAATAGTTAAAAGTAAAAAGACGTAAGCGTAATTTTTTCCATAGAACGATGTTTTTAATACTGCTATCAACGGTATAATTATACATTTATAAATCCACTCAAACATTGATATTAGTATTTTTATATTCAGCAATCGATATCTTAAAATTTGATCGTAAAAAGCATAGAATTAGAAACATTGAAAAAAATTGGGCATAAACGTAAATTAAAATATGTAAACGGCATTCAGGGAACGTGTTGGAATGTAAGCGTTATTATTGACAGTTACATCAATTTATCATTTTTGTTAGTTAAGATAGTTAAGAAAGATATTAATATTTATTATTATATTTTTATATAAACCAGAGTTAATTTAACACAATGTTTTAAATTGCTATAACATAATACTGTTACTTGAAAAGAGACAAGTAATATTGAAGAAATATGTAATTATAATTCTAATAAAACGTAAAAGGTAAAGAATAAAAATTCACTTTAATAATAGAATACTTATTTTAATTAAGTTACCTAGGTACCAGAACTCAATTAAAGAACGAATTAAGATTGATGTTCAAGGAAACATTTGACTAAAAAAATACTGAAGTGTATTGGTATTTAATAAAGATTTTGTTTATTAAATATGAATATTATTTGTTATTAATTCAAACTTGATTATTTTTACACAATAATGATTTTAAATCATAAGCTTATATTTACAATTTACGTAAAATTTTTGCTATAAATCTTCAATGATTAATCAATAATATAAATAAAATAATAACAATAATACATGCTATTATATTCAATAAAACATCTTTAGGTTACAAGTGGTAGACTCTGAAAAAAAAGAGACGTAAGAATTGTTTATTTTTTTTTTTTAATTGACTTTAAATACATTATTTAATTATAACTATAAAATATTAATTAAAAAAAATATTTTAAAAACTCATTCTGTCTCATACTGAATTTAAAAATGATATGTTATATGATGTATTAAGGTTTCATCAGAATTTATGTGAAATGTAATGTTTTTCGGCAATTTGGAAATTTGCGCTTATGTCCTATCCCCTTTTAACCACCGTTATGTAGAACATACGTACCATGAGCCAATTCCACTCGAAATAGTATTACCTATTCGTGTTACATATGCGTTATTGCATGTTACCATTAATCGTAATAATTTATAAACACTACGGATAGTTTACTTTCCGGTATTTATGTGGTGTGGCATAATGTTCCTGATGAATGGCTATAGAAACTAATAATAGTTTATTTTTTATTTTGGTATATATATTTTGGTATTATATTTAATTTTGGCAGTGATGTTTTAACAACGAAATTTTTTTTTTGTGCTGCGTGGGTCATTCATGTCTTAACTCGTCATCTTTTTACGGTCGTTGCGCATCGATAAGAATAATATAAATGTTATATAGGTACCAAGTTCGGATACCAGTTCAAACCAAGACCGTACGCTAATTGATTAAATACAGCACGAAATCGTACACTTTTAATGGGCTGAAAAACGTACGCTATCTCAGTCGATAAGTAATTTTCATATGAAAATGTGATCGGAAAAATCTCCATACTTTTTTCGAAACAAAATTACTATATTAATAACTCGATTGCTTGATATTGGCGCCCGATTTTTCAGCTTTATTTGTACATGTGTTTGTGATATTTTCCTTTCACAAAATTTGATGAGAATGCAGTCTAAATAAACGTAGAATAAATTTTCGTTGAACATATTGAAATTAAATTGACGAATGTCTTAATGATTTAAATGACAGGAAAAAAATTATAAACCGAAAAACATTTTTCGATACTAATGTATTATTCGTGATTAGACTACATTATTTGATCGAAACACATGAAAACACAGTAATGAAATTTTCATTACTAGATCTATCGACTAATATACACTATTATACACTAGTATACAGTCATATACATTTTCAATTTTTTTTAATAATGATTTATTATTAAGAAAATTAATAATTTTATAAAACAATTTTTATAATTTTTTAATATTCTAGAGATAAATGGTTTAAAAAAATATATATATATATATATAAAAATATATTTACAATCAATGACTATACACATATTATTTAAATACCCCACTTTGTGGTCTTTCAAATATATATATATATATATATATATATATATATATATATATATATATATATATATATATACATATGAGCCCACTATTGTCGGATTATTATAGAATTTACTTTAGAACCCGAATATGTCTCGTGGTTCATAATAACATAATTCTTATCATTTTCCGACAGCGAGTTCGAACTGTGGCAGTAGAAGTAATCCGTCCCAAACAGTATTTTTATTTGTAGAACGACCAAGTCGGTATAACTTTATCATATTTATGAATGAACAATATCGTAACGTCGTGATAATAGTGTAAGTCAAGATATGCGATGCAATATTTCTCAAAACGTACGATCAGTTATTTTTTACTCCCATGACACCACCAGGACAAGCGTTTTTTGATCGTATAGTGTAATATGTACTGGTATATAAATCATGATGATTTTATAACATACAGTATATATAAATAAATAATGCATTCATTCAAACTATCTATACATTTTGATTTTTTACCATTTTTTTTATTTTTTATTTTTTTTTTTATAAGATTTAAAATAAGAAACAAGTTTTATTATATTTATGAAGAAATCGTTTAAAGATTAAATACATTAAAATACAATTTAGTTAATTTTATAATTTTCATGGGTACCATCACTGTTATGGATCCATAACTCAGTGGAAAGATCAGTGGAAGATCAATTTGAAATACATTTATTTTCTGTTCCATAAATATGATCTCCAATAAAAATCACGTTAAAACAGTATACGAGTTTAGTTCTTTCAAATTTAGCCACCAAATTATGAGGGTAAAAAAAAACATCAACAGAATCATCAACTTCTTTAACATTGAGTTCAGCAGTGTATTAGACATAATGCAATTCAAAAGGAAAGATCGAAATTCAAAAACAAAAGAGCAATATTTTATTCCCAGACGTATCCCTGGAAATAGTGCCTTTTCATTAAGTATTTATACTCCGAGACAATTAAACTGGTAATGGGATTCAATACAACCCACAATATAGTAATATATATTTATATTATATATGTATGTGTATGTGAGTATATGTCTATATGTCTATATAACGGACGCAATGACCTAAATTAGATTCTATTTTTTCTATAACAATAAATATGTCTTCTCTTGGAAATCAAAATATTATATTTACTTATAACTGAATACATGTTCCGATTCAATGCGTAAAAATAAAAAATGGTAACCATTTGAAACCCAATGTTTTAAAAATGAATACTCGTTTGTACATTTTCAATTATAATGATAATAACATCTCTTTAAAAATTAAAAAGTTTAAGCCATGTAACGTAAGATAATATATTTATTTTTATAATTATTTATTTTTTTTTTAGTTTAGCAAACAGCTGTAGTAAGGTTTAATATAGCTAATAGATTTAACATGTACACAGTATTTATATCGATTTATAATATCAGGTACCACTAACTAGCAGTGTTGGGAATAGATAACTAATAATTTATCCAAATAAAGATAAAGATGACTATACTAATTCTTATATAGATACAGATAAAGATAGTTATACTAAATTTCATCTAGATAAAGATAATAATAATTACATTTTTACCTAGATAAATATGAGATAATTTCATGTTTGATTTTGAAAATATTCAGGATACTACAGCCTATAGATATTAGGTAAAAAATTCATAATTAAAACCATTTTAAAATAAATATAATTTTTTAAACTCATTTCAAACATTAATAAACATAAAATATAAAATATTTTTTTTTTTAAATAAACTTCATAAGAAGATTGTCATCTTGTCAGTTATTATCTGTGTTATAGGTATATGATGTACAGAAAAATGTAAAAATGAAAATATAGAAACATTTTAAATTTTCAAATTTTATTTTTATTCTATTTAAATAAATTATCTAGATTGGTACTGATAGATAACAAGATTTTTATCTAGATGAAGAAAAAGATAACTTAGTATAAATTTATCTAGATAAGATAAAATATAAATAATTTTTATCTAGATACATTTATCTAGATATTTCCCAACACTGCTAACTAGACACTTATTTTTAATTAGATTGTAAATTACTAATCATTAATGATGCATTACTTCATATCTCCTTTTATTTTAATTACGTAAATGACTAAAACTGGAAACTAAATACATAATTCATGCATATTATAATTCTTAAAAAAATACTTCAGAGAAGTAAAAAGGGCTTTCTGTGCGTAAATTGAAGCGATTTGGAAAAAAGGTGGAATTTCAATGTTAATAAATAAGTGAAATCAGTCTCAAAATTATGTGCCAAAAAGGCCAATGGTTGAAAAAGTATTGAAAAAGTAGAATTTGAAGCTTAATAAAGAAAATAAATTAATACCCAAATTCTGTGCCGAAAAGGCACATTATTGAAAAAGTTCCTGAATTTTGAGGTTAATAAAGAAGTGAAATCAATCCCAAAATGATGTGCCTTAACTTAAGAAAATATCAATTCACAAAAATTTCAAAATAAAATTAGCACAGAACGGCGTATATTAATTATAATAAATCGGAGTTTACAAGTTAGATTTACAGGAATTTATGCTTTTTGCTGGACACGAATATACTTTTGCTACAAATTATGACATAACAATACCCAACTTCTTACAATTAATTTTTAATAAAAATAATCAAATTAATGATATCGTTACGTTTAAAAGTATTTATATTAAAACTTGCACTGTATTGTCCCATAAAATTGTCCAAGAATTTCAAACAAATATTTTGCGAGTTCCCTTAAAAATGATCAAAAAAAAAAAAACGTACGAGTTAAAAACTCTTATGAATTTCCAGCGTTCAATTAAAAAAATCTGGACTAGATGTTTAAATTATATCAAGGACTAACAAAAATTTGAGTCAGACAGATTAACTTGTAAACTCCAATTTATTATCATTAATATAGGCCGATCGTGCTAATTTTATTTTCAATGTTTGTACAGTTGAACAACTTGAAATTGTTGTGAATTTATATTTTTTTAAGTTAAGGCACAGCATTTTGGGTTTGATTTCACTTCTTTATTAACCTCAAAATGCAGGAACTTTTTCAACAATGTGACTTTTCGGCACAGAATTTGGGTATTAATTTATTTTCTTTATTAAGCTCCAAATTGTACTTTTTCAACCATGGGCCTTTTTGGCACATAATTTTGAGACTGATTTCACTTATTTATTAACATTAAAATTTCATCTTTTCTCCAAATCGCTTCAACTTACGCACAGAAAGCCTTTTTTTACTTCTTTGAAGTATTTTTTTGAGAATTTCAATTATTTTTCCAAAGCACCTTTTACATATTTCGAGACTAGGATTATTTTGCTTCAAATAACATAATGTGAGCATTTTTGGAATTCTGGGGCCACTTGCGTATTTCTGTGATTTGGTTATTTATGTATACTCAGTTGATTTTGTTATCCCTGATCATTATGCTGTATCTGCCAGATTTAAGATTGTTCTCATAAAAATGTAGCTGTATAGCTTATAGAAGCGATTGTGAATTTTCAGATCAGACGTTTTGTAATTACGGAATATATAATCCCCGGGGTTGCTATTATCGGAGATTTCCAACTGTAATTTAACTATCAAAACTTTGTAATTTTTGGATCGACCTGAACATTATCATTTGTATCTTTGTAACTTAAACATTTAGTCCAGGTTTTTCTAATTGAACGCCGGAAATTCATAAGCGTTTTTAACTCATGCGTTTTTTTTGGATCATTTTTAATGGATACTCGCAAAATATTTGTTTGAAATTCTTGGACAATTTTACAGGAACATACAGTGCAAGTTTTAATTTTAAACACCTTTAAACGAAACGATATCATTAATTGGGTCCGGTCAAATTTAAAAAAAAAAAAAAAAACAATTTCCTTCCCATTTTTATAGACGTAGGACTGTCTGTGACAACAAATTCTACAGATGTAGTTAAAAATATTTTTTGGATCTTTTCCGTTATAGGTATACCACTATTAAAAGTACTAGTTAAAACAAACATTTAAGTTAGTTACCTGTTTAAATCGATGAAGAAGGTAAGTATGAATACTCGGCGATATTAATATATATATATATATATATATTTATATATTATTATTTTATATAATTATATATTCTAATATTATAACTCATTACAACCATTGTATTCATTCTTTTACTTTCTTTTTCTTCATACATGAGTAAATTAATGAAAATAAAATTTAAATAGTGGTATACGTATAACGTAAAAAATCCTATTTTTTAATATAAATATATAATATTTAATAATGTAGGGGTATAATATAATATGAATAATTTATGTATAATTAAATAAATATAATGATAAAATATATAATAATGTATGGACATAGGCGTAATCTAGGGGAGCATGAGGGGGCAACTGCCCCTTCAGGTATTTAATTGAGAGGGCAATAGTATCGTTTTGTCCCCTTTAAAATTTATAGTTCAATTTCTATTTTATCATAGAAAAATAAAACAGCATAATTGTATAATAATTAATAATAGATTTATTATTTTGAGTGTCTCGGTTTATTATTTATTAATATTATTATAAACTGAGCATCCACATATTGTAGTACGAGGAATTACAGAGCGACGACAATGAGGGCCGGATGTTACCATAATAGCACAATACGAGCTAAGATTATTATCATGTTTATTTTTACCACTTACAAGTGTAAAAGCTCATGATACTAGAGTTATTAACTGACTATGATCAAATTATATTATTATTAAATATTACACAATACACATGGCATAACCACGTCCGAGAATAAAAATATTGTACTATAGTGGCCTTACAAATTAATAATAACTATAAGTTAAACATTTTCAAGTTACAACGACGTTATTACGCATTATGAGCGAATAGAGAAAAACTTTATACAATTACTTTGAAAAAAAATAAACAAAACTTGATAATGAGAATACTAAAGGTAAGTAAACAAGTAATAAGCTAATAACCTACTTCCGTGAATAGTTATTGATGAATACATTTATATAAAAAATATTATATGAATTATAAATAGATTAACTAATACTTAAAAATATACTTTTACATTATAAAATATTATACATTACAAAACTCAGTTATTCATAATCGTTATTTTATTGGAATGAAATCATAATAAACCTTTTCCAACATTTTATATATCATTATAAAACCTTAAATTACCTAGTTAAATTAATTAATGATATATTTATTATTTTAGAAAAGGAAAAACTGTCAGCAGATTTGGAGAAAAAAAATTTGAATTCGGGTATTTATCAATTACAAAATTTGATTCATTATATTTATTATTATAAAGAATTAATATGTATTATATTTTACCAGCATATAGTGCACGATTATTTTATAACTTAGGCTGCATTTTTCATGTTTGTTATTGCTTAAGATTTAAGTTTAAATTAAAAAATAACAAAAGTATTACATGAATAGATTCACTAATACTTAATAAAAATATATTCTACAATTAACATTATATTATACAATACACACCTCAATAATTTATACAGTTATTTGGTTAGAACAAGAAAAGCAATTGTTAAATTGTTTTTTTTTTTTATATAAATTTAAAATTTTAGTATTATAAGCAATATTATGCCTTAAATATGACATTTTATATAGGTAGGTGATAATTGTGTAGTTACTAATGTGTCAGTGCGTGATCCAGCAAGTAAGACATCAGCATATACATTGTTTGTCGAAAATCATGGCCCTTACCAACCAACAGATGCTAAATGTATTAAAGTAAAAGGTAGATCGTTTAGAACCGAATGTTACAGCCAATTCCCATGGACCGAATTCAGTGAGCTTTTACAAGCAGTTTTTTGTTTTAACTGCAGATTATTTCCTTCTTATAATGTTGAAAAATCGTTCACTGTTGATGGTTTTAAAAATTGGAAGAAAGGAACAATGAAATTTACTCAGCTTCAACAATCTATTGCACGCAAAGAGTCTACGTGCAAATTGTCTAGTTATAAGATTTCTAAGAAAAAAGGGACGGTTATTTCAGAATTGAATTCAGCACATAAAATTACTGTAAGTCAAAACCGGAAATATGTTAAATACCTATTAGAAACTCTCTTATTTTGTGCAAGAAAAGGTATAGCGTTCAGAGGACACGATGAAACTGAAACATCAACAAATTGTGGAAATTTTCTTGAACTATTAAAATTGAGATCAAATGATAATGAAGTTATTCAAAAATAGTTTATAGAAAAAGAGATGTTGTTTTCATATACAAGTCCTGAGTATCAAAATTTATTTTTAAAATATATGACAGATAACATTAATAAAACCATTATAAACGATATTCAAACTAACGGTTGTTATAGCATTATAGTGGATGAAACACAAGATTATGAACAAAATTCAATTTATATCCGATACGTTGATCAAAATTTTGTCCCACATGAAGTGTTTTTGATTTTTAATAAAACAAATACTACTGATGGATTAACTTTGACAAATCTGATCAAAGACATTTAAATTCTAATGGATTAAATATAAATTATATGAGAGGTCAGTTCTATAATGGGGCTGCTGCAATGAGAGGATCCTACAGCAGTGTACAAAGTAGAATAAAAAAAGATAATCCGCTAGCACTATACGTGCATTGTTATGCACATATCCTCAATGTTTAGTTGATTTAGTTAAGTCTGTACCAACGGTAAGAAATACTTTTGGAACTTTATCAACTCTTCATAATTTTATAAAGGCATCTTCAAAAAGATGTGCTGTGTTTAAAAAAGTACAAGAAGAATCAAATACAGAATATGAAGAAGTTGAAAAAGTAAAAGAATATTTAATAAAAGTAAACAAAAAAACGTTAAAATCATTGAGTGATACTCGTTGGAACTGTAGGATTGAAACTATTAGATCTGTATTTAAAATTATTTTTGAAATAGAGAGTGCAGATACACATTCTGGTTCTAATATGGCATCACTTTTACGTTCTATTAAAAACTTTGAGATTATTTTTTGTCTTCATGTTCTACGAGAAATTTTAGGCTTGACTAATGAATTCAATTTATATTTACAGTCACCTAAAAGTAATTATACTACTGTTAAAATTATGGCTAACCATACAATTGAGTCTATAAAAATTTATAGATGTGATTCAAAATTTAATGATTTATGGATTCTAACAAAAAATGTTTGTAATGAAAACAAATTAGACCCTCCAAAAATTCCAAGAATGTCCATGGTTCCAAATATATATGGTGGAGGTGACAATCAACCAGCTTATTCAGACGTTCAACATTTCTTTAAGATTAAATTTTATTTACCTCTTTTAGATTTACTTGATAATGATAAATCAATTATTAGAGATTAGCTTTATTTATATACCTTATTTATTCTGTAAATTGATCGACAAGCTATACCGTCTTGAAGTCATATGAAGTCGCAGTTTGGCAACAAATTTCCGGGTATTGAAGAAGTACTCATAGGATATACGTTAATTTAAAATTATTTTGAAATTTAAAATATTTTCCTGGAGCTCACGTTGACGTTACATCGGCATGTGTAAAAACAAGTATGAAACAACGAGTGTAAACGTTTAATATGATGTTCGAGTGAAATAATTCCCTAGATGGAATACGCCCGCACGTGGCATACTCATCATGAACATTAAGTGCGCCAACAAGACTTTGCAGTCTACACGATGAGTTATTACAAAACTAGAATATTACACTCGATTTAGAAGATTTATCACCATTTCAGTATATTATCCACCACTGGCGTCGATTAAAGAAATTACACTGTATAATAAAGTTTTCAATGTGACAATATATTATATAAATAGGACGGTATAATGAAGCAGCTCTTATGTACCATGACCGTTTCATAAAATCAAACCTTCCAAAACTTTGGATAGGAGATCGGACTGGTTATAGAAATATGATTTTGAAGATGTATTTTTTTTAACACTTATCATTTAATACGAGTATTGATAATTGGTTATTAATATGATGTCGAGCATAGACAAACGACAGTATTTAATTTATTTCGAAAACTTACAAAATACTGATAACAACGTATTAATTTGTTTTTAACGATATTAGATGTTCGTCTAGATCGAGAGTACGGTGTTTTATAGAATCGTATTTTGACAGCCTTTGTCCTTTAACAACCATGCCTAAACGTACAAAAAAATATGTCAATATTTTCTCCGGCAAAGAAAATTAAATAATTTTCTTTTCTCTCGAAATAGAATTTTGTAAATATTATTATTCTTTACTTATTTTGCATTACTTTTTTGTTCCAAAAAATTACATTGTCAAACGCATACTCAATAGTTTTAGTAAAAACAAGAAATAAAAAACAAAAAAAATAAGAAACAATACAAAATACTATAATATAACATAATACAATACGTTATGTTAAATATGTTGGATGCAAATTCGTTGGTCTCTACCTCAATCAATATACCTAAGATCAACGTAAAGCATAAGAGAAGTATTACAAGAATTCTATAAAATTGACTGAGCTTTTACGTCACTGATATTACTAATTACCTCGAGTTTAAACATCACTAAAACGTATTCATTCTGTATCATACTTTTGACCGCACCTGTCGTATCATAGCCAACTAACATATTTATATTGTCCAGAGCAATCTAACTTCATCATTGGTATACAATATTTGCATAATGCATAAGTATGTAGTATTATTTTATTTTTGATAAAACTACATGAAAGATTGCCGATGGAAAACCAAAAAATACTTTGTTATATGCAATTTTTCTATGAAATTTGTTGATTTTTGCCAAATCGACGAGAAATAAATCTTAATATTACATTATTTTAGTTTGAATTAAGTATAATTATAATCACGAGATTGTTTATCACTTTTTGTAAATATATTATTTACATGATGTTCAATGTAAATCTATGTTCTATGATAGTACCATAAAAACAATAAGCAATAGAAAACTGCTAATTTATATTAAAAAGTTATTCGAATTATACTCATACATTGAAATTAAATATTATTCCTAAATGCGTGAAGAGACAATAAGAAAGAAAAAAATGTAGTTAAATACAATATATAATATATATATATATATAAAATGTATAAATTCTTCCAGTATTACAAAATTTTTCCATGAATACGTGTCAGTATCATTATCAATATTTACCATGGCTATACATATATAATTATAATACTTAAAATTATTATTCTTTTTTCTTTTATCAGTTTATTTAAGTGTACATATTAACAACCGTACGACATACGTGAATAGGTAGCTAGATATGTGTATTTATTGTAATATATTAATATATACTACTGCACTAATGATGGACGGAGTAACAGAGGTCACACCATCTCGTGGCACGGTGAGCAATACTGCAGAAGTCCGCAGTCAGTCGTTCGTTATCGAAGTTTTAACATTAATCATTTTTATATCATTGAATATGACGTCAATAAATGTTCCACGCGCATTTGAAAATGATATGAATTACACCGAAAACTGTCTATTCTAAAAGTGTTTGAATATTTCTAAACGAAATAGGTTACACAGGAATAAAGTTTATTATCATTATTTACATGTCATGTTTTATCACTTTTGTTTTCTTCTAAAGTTTCTTGCCCTATCCTGTCTCAATAAACAGCTCGCGCACACGTCCAGTGCAAACTTTCCTCGATCAAGTATAAATATATATATACAGGAAATCGAATTTCCGACGTCTCTGCAGATAGACACCTTTTATATGATAAAATAAGTGATCATAAAATGAAAAAAAATGCGTGAAACAATCTCTCAATCCAATTGAACTTCCTGAAGTGTTAACGTTAAGAACTTTTGAATAGTACTATCCTACATAAAAATAAGCAATTATACCCAATTTACCAATAGCCGTGGTTTTTTCTAATATGTTTATATATTATTATACATAAATAATAACGTGACCAAAAATGGTCTGCATTTGTGTTGCAAAGATATTAATTATATGTTCGCACGTAAAAATAATAATTTTTGGAAATTCTTCCGTCCGCCAAATTTAAAAGTGTAGATAAGACATCCGATGTTGAGTTTAGTTTTATAGGTAATTTTTCACTAACATTTATGAGTGATGAAATTTAAGTAACTCAAACCAATTGGTATTTTCAAATGTATGAGATTCGGCAACGTTTAAAAAGAATACTGTGTAATATTAACAAGACCACGTTTTTGCTAAAAGGAAAAAGAGATAAAAAAAACCAATTGCATTAAGTGGGTAAATTATATACAAGTAGATGCCTTTTTTAGTAATTTGCTCTAACTAATGGAACAAATTCCCGAACTCGTCGAATCTACGTTTGGATTTAACATTTGTGTATGCAATTTTAAGATTACCGTATGCGTATTTATATGTTTATATTTGTATGTACACGTATATCATATGGTCTTCACGTTTGAATATTTATAACATTATGTTGGTTGTTATTCCGATTGCCCACTATAGTTCTCGATCTAATGAACCGTACAAGAAGAATTAAATTGTCATCATTACTTAACCATTTACTTTGTGCGTAGATGTATATAATAAATTTATATATAGTTTTTGAGAATGGTAGAAGAAATGTAGAATATATTAGATGGAATGGAAGTAGAAGGAAATGAATGTTACAAATAGAGAATATTTTAAAAGACAATTCCTTTGAGTCTGGCTTGATCAATTTAATCTGCCACTGTATTACGCGTAGAGGGTTGGTCAAATTTGATTTTTGTTTTATTTCTTACTTTTTTCTGATATGCCTTGATATATATATATATATTCTACAAAGAAATACGTGCTTGTGTTTTATTATTACTAAAACTACCATTTCCGTTTTTTCTTCTTTATTTTTTTTTATTAACTACCGATTTCGAATCATAATTATCATTGGTTAGAAAATACATAAATTATTGTTTTTTTCTAAATGTATTTTTCCTTTCAAGTATAAATTGGACATACTCCTTCGTTTAACCGTCGTCATAAGTAATTAGTTTTTATCTTGAAAGAGAAAATATATAAATATAATACAAATCACACGGTCACACTTGATTATGTACTATAAATATAATGTTTAAAATATAAAATATGAACATGAAATATGTATAAAAGGAGCAATTTATTTCCCGTAATACTTTAAATCTTTGTTTTTATTATTATTATTATTTTTTTTTAAAGTAATAACTTGTATAACATAATATGTGGTATACCTAAAACTAATTTTCAATAACTATAAATTCACCACATTTGCACGATGAATATAGGTAATATGCTAAGCCGTAAAAACTAATTTCATCCGTAAAATATTATATTGAAAACGAAATATCCCTCGTCCCTCGAGGTTCTACTAATAATTATTAGTATATTATGATATAAATTAGTTTTAATAACCACTGTTATATCTATCCCCGTGTTATACAAATAATAAAAATAAATAGAGATTTTTAAAAAGTTTTATTTTAAAATGTATTACTACTGTTTTCGCCTAATAAGAAATATGACAACTAAGCAGAAAACTTAATAAAATGGGTAGTATTAAAATACGAATGTTAGTTGTTAAAACGTGGCACTCTGAATCACTAATTAATCAAATCATCACCTACATAAATATTCTAATAATGAAAGAAGGAGTAGCTTAACCGGAAGTGGCCGACCAAGGAACCGATCAATTGTTCTTATCTACCATTTCTTACATGTTATTAAGGAGTTTGGAAACAGTGTTTTTTCGTCTGTGTCCAATACAAGTGCAACATAAGAATATAGACGTGTTTTATTTCCAATGTATCGATTAATATGATGAAGTGATAACAATTCTGAAAACAAATTTTAATTTTTCGTTAAGTCTACTTGAAATCAACTTGTCACATTTTTGATATCATGCCCCCGAATTCTTAAAACCTATGTGTGAAAACAGAGTAATTAAAAAATGTGAATACTTCAATTTTAAGAAGATTTAAATTAAAAAAGCAAAAAAGTAGTAAAGTTAATATAAAGTAGTCTTGACTACAAATTCAAATATGTTTTCAGAATTTTAATCACTTCATTAAACCAATTGGTACGTTAGGAAAAAAAACAAATCTATAATCTATGTTGCACTTGTGTTACACAAAGACGGAAAAACGATGCTTTCAATCCAAATTAAATAATTCAAATACAAAATTAGTTATGTATATATCTTTTAAAGAATTTTGGGTTTAATATTTCGAATGAAATAATTCAGTTTCAATGATTTTGTATGGGATCGAGTTGATTACATTTTAAATCAGGTAATTTTTTTATTTCAAATTATTATATTTTATCTTTTTGCAGATTACAGTTCATTAAATTTTGTCATATTTTATCATTTACACTTGAAAATGTTTGAAATGTACACTTGCGAGACCATGCAGTGTCATTCTGCTGGAAAATATTAAACATTCACTTGTCTTCAGTTGGCTGAATAAAAATGTATATCTTTAGTAATAAAAAAATACAAAATACTGACACATTACACGACCCGAATTCATTTTTCGCGACCAAAAGAATAATTTTAATAACGATGCAGCGACTAGGAAAATACATAAAAATGAAATAATAATTTAATATGATTCACGTGCCTACATATGTAGAAAACTCGATCACATGAAAAATGTTCAGGTGGTATCTTATGAATATAATATAAATATTTTTAATTTTCATTTCATTCAAAAAAAAAAAAAAAACATATATATTTATGGTTTAGGTTAAAATATGAGTAAGAAAAATTGAATTAAATTTATAGAGTATTATGTCAAATTTCTGTATTGTTATATTTTCGTATAATTCAAGTGTCTAAAATAAAAATAAAGAGATATAATAATGCAGATGAAATAATTTAATACATCATACAATTAATTAAAACGTTCAGATACATATAAGTATATTTTTACAGTAAAACAATTAAAAATAATATTATTCATGCACAAAATGATGATTTTTAGGAAATTATAATTTGTTCTGAATTTGTAAAAAATTATCCTTTTACTTCGGTTTTATTTGTAGTAAAAAAAACAATATAAATAATTGAGATTAACCGATGTTTCATATTTTCTTTTTTAAATTATACGTTTTTTAATTTTTTATTTAAATGCACGTGTTCAATTTGAATGCGCAAACTTGTACTCAGTCCTATTTTGATGTGGTTCAAGTTTGAAATAAATGAATACAAATTTCTAAAATGTCAAAGGTAACTAAACATCTAAACGACAGACTTGGAATAGTCGGCTATTATAATATGCGTTTTGTTTGGGGTAATATATTATTATTACTACTTTTTTTTTGTTCATTAGATTTTTATTGCTTCAACATTATCTTTGTTTTTACTATTGTTAACGAACGGAAATAATATCGCTAAATAATATTCTAAAAAAACAACGTCGAACACAATACGTTATAGAAACAAATATCTTTTTATTATTGAAACGTAAAATGTATTAATAATAACCTACATCGTATTTATGGCTTAAATTTAAAAATGCGTTTAAAGGTTTTTTCCAATGGACAAAATGATTTTCATCTAACAAGTATGCGTAGGTACGTTTTAAAATACAATAATCCCGGCTGGAGGGAAATGGAATGAACTATATATATATATTATGTTGTTTTCTATTATATTATACTTTTACAGTATTTTGAAAAAACCCACTAAGCTCCCTGTCTAAAGTAAAATTGTTTTTTTTACGGTGACTTATCCCGTAACTATTATTATTTATGGCCATTATTTTTACTGTAGTAAATTTCAAGACGACTCGGTGAAGAGGATTATTAAATATATAATAACAGACTTTCAGCAATATCACTCCATTACAAAATCAATTAACTGTGGTACTGTAATAACTAATAATAATAATATTAATAATGATAATAATATGTCATAAAGCTTTATATACCTATGTTGGATCAAATCAGAAAAATCGTGTTAAATCATATCATTAATAAATAATAATTGATCTTGAATATTTATACGACATTTAATCTACCAATTTTGTATTATAATATTAAATATTCATCAGATAATTAAAAAAAAAAAAAGATTGTGTACATAGTAATATTACTAATATTTATGACTGTATTATAAATTGTATATTATACATATTATGTATACATTTTTAATCGAATACACTAACCAAAAATTGTATTAAGAGGTTATTTATTGTATTGAAATAATTAACAATTTTTGGTTTAGTTTAGATATATTTAGAGTAACGCACAACTTATTATCAGTAAGATATTAAAATTTCATAAAAAAAAATGTAGTTTCAAAAGCAAGCTAAATTTGTGTTTACAGATATTTCTCGTCTGATATGTTATATTATACATTTATTATATTCTTGTGCTTCCATATAACTTATCCATCCCGTATAACAACAATATAAACGCACCCCAAGGCTACATATTATTTATGCTATAAATCTATTATATTACATTATTAAATGAATCGCCATCAAGTGTGTGATGTCGACACAGGCTAAAAGAGTCGATTGAGCGCGTTTCTCACTGTACTATCGCGTAAAAGGTAATAATAAATCATCGCACTTATAGTATTATCGCATTATTTATGTAAATATACTTCAAAATCAAACGATAAACGGTATAATTGATTTTAAAATAATCCCCACAACGTCTACATAGTCAGCATTCAGAATTTAGTAGTATTTTGGCCTTTGTCGTGGTGGACATTTATGATAATGAAGTACAAACCAACACTGTAGTTGGTCATAGTATAATAATGATAAAACTATTTATAATAATATATTATATAAATCTATGTTTTTTGCCATACATCCACAAAACCAATTTGTTTAATTGTTAAAAATAACTGGCATATAAAAACTGATTTCGGATTGTTAAAATAATTAAATTTAAGCAATTTAAATAAGTGAGTAATACGTAAAGCATACATTAAGTAATTTAAGTAAGTAATTCATAATTATTTATTACTTAACTCATGATATCGCAGAAAGTTACATCTGAATATTTTTATTTTATTTTAATTAAAAACACAAATATACAAGTATTTAAGTATTAAATTATACTATTGAATTATTTAACTAATGCAAGCTGGATTTGAAGCAAAAATAAAGAGTTAACATTATATGTATAAGTTAATATACAATTTTGCAATTATAAAACTGTATACATTTTAATATTTTGAAAAGAGTCACAGTAATGTTAAAATTCAATAACTATATATATCTCAATAAATAATTTGTCATAACGTAAGTCTTAGTAACTTAAGCAGTTAGTAACTATGCAAGTACCTGATTACCATATCTCTCAATTTTTGTTTTAAGGATTTTTCTCATGTCCCAACGATTTTCCTTTTCTCGAAGTATAATAAAAGAACAATTAAAATGTATCAATCTCCGAGTTTGTTATTATTGTTAATATAAGGCAGTATTTTTGCGAAATAAATTAAAAATCAATGGGAATCGACAAGGTTCAAGATAATACATATGTCATTGGTCTTGCAATAAATACAATGTTATTTCTTTTATAAGGTTTTTTCCGCAATGACACCCATAGTAGGTTTGTTATAACCAAGATTCAACAAATATAATCTATGCACTTCTAATGTTTTAATATTTTCTACTTCGATTAAGATTTACAGAATCTGTGGGTTATTTGATCGCTCAAAGTATGCATCGGAAGTGAAATTCGGAACAGTGTAAAATGGTCATATAATTCAATGCCAGGACAACCGGGAAGCAAGGAATGTTTATGTGTTCACCAAGCGCTGTTAAAACGGGGGAAAAACCGTGTTAGGTTACTAAATAGAATTAAGAGATAATTATTACATCAATTATTGCGCGATGAAATTTAGAAGGATATATAGAACCTTCTACGGTATATGTAGATAAAAAATGTCACGATTGTTTTATAATAAATGATGCGGATATGAGGGAAAGAACTGCTCGAATGGGTGAAGTACCCCCTCGTGGCATCGCGGTTAAAGCAACAAAATAATAATAATAATAATAATAACGATGAAAATAATCATAAAAGAAATAATATGCTAAAAGTTATCGCGCGACCTATTGTTGTACGTGCGTTTTATATTGTATCACAGCTACGTGCGTGCACGTGGTGCCATTGAGTATTGTATTATTATTTCAAATACTGCTGTAACCGGGCGTATGGAAGCTCAAATCTCTTCACCACCTACTGCTGCATAAAACACCCGTTTGCCATTCACCGCCACCAAAGCGCAGCAACGTGCGTTCCGAATCGGAGTTGTTTTCAATAACGATTTGTCAATGTTTGACACATCGCGCGCACAATATATAATACACAAATATATAAAAATATATATATATATATATATTTATATTGTGTACACGACACGAGCATACACGGTGAAAAATGAACTGTTCCCAGCGATCACGTTCCGCACTCCCCGATGACTTTGGGCACATTCGCAGTACTGCAGTGTTATTTTAATAAGTAGGGGTAAAAACGTTTTGGAATGAATACACAGAAGTGTTCATACTGAACACACGTTCGACTGACCGACACAACACGATTGCATGTGCATGTGAAGTAAAGTGGAAACGAATAAGAATAGAAGAATTCAACGAAAAATTCCACAAAAAAAGAGATTTTTAAATTAATTATTTTAGCTTTAATATTATACTAAAACTAGAAAATTATAAATGATTTTAAAAACTTACTGAAAATTTACGATTTTGCGAAAACACGCACACACATTTACCGATGAATTTTATTTATTGTAAAAATAATTTTGTTAGTTAAATCATCACATAAAGTTGACTTTTTTTATCGAGGAGAAAAGCAGTCAAATCGTTCCCGTCAAGTGTTATTGTTATAGGGTTAAATTCAAAATTGCATAGTATTATTAAAATTCATAAGAAAAGCGACTATTCGTAGAGTTATAAAAAAGGTCAACATTTGTATTACCATAGAAGTCATACATAAAATTATGAATATATATAAATGTGGTATAAGTATATTTTAATTACTATTCGAAATAAATATATCCCTATAAAACTTTCAGCCATCTCAATCAGTATTTATATACGTGCCGCTAGTATATCATTATGTTTTATAAACAATAAAGTTAGGATACGCATGAAAGTTTTTCAATTATTTAACCGAACGGCAATTAGTTGAATTCCTAAAAAACTAACTACAACCTAAATAACTGATTATTTTCATTGTTTTAAAATTAACATTCTTCTTGATTTGTTATTTAAAAAAACTTAATTTTATAACATTTAAAATGATTGTAACTCAGTACACTTGATATTTTATAGTGATATTTTTTTTATTATTATTTTTAAATATTTTAATATCATATTCAGAAACTTAATATTTTTATAAACATAAAAATATTTAACAAGATGTTAAAAATAACATTTAAATGAGAAATTTCAGTTAAGGTGTATTACTTTAATTGAGTTGTAGAAGTAGATTTTAGCCCTTTACTTTATAAATAAATTTTAATAGTGTGTAATTAATATATAGTAAATAATGCTTGATGTATTTGAAACAACCAAAAATTAATAACTTCAACAAAAATCATATTATTTGTATACTTGTATGTTACACTTAGATTTTAAAATTTTTTCAACATAACGTTTGTATTGTACGAAGAATAAATACATTCCTCCTTTAACTAATCAATAACAATTAATAGTACTGATTTAAAAATTATATTACATTTTGAGTGTGGAAAGAAAAATTAACAAATTATATTTTAAAATACAAAATTTTCAGCTTTGATAACACGTTTTATATAAGAAAATATCTGTTGTTAATTACAAAATGTGAACAAAGGATAGTTATATAGACAAATGTGAAAATTGTACATGGTAAATCATGTTTACGGCTCAAGTGAGGGTTCATCAAAGATGAGCTTTTTGGATGAACGTGTTATCCTTGGCAAAGAACGAGATTACAAAGGATAATCAAGGGTATAAGTCCAATGTGTCTAATGTTTGCTAATGACGGTACCATAATTGATACTATGAGAGGTTTAGCGGAAGATCCAATTATTTAAGATTGGTGATTAAGAAATATTAATTTAGTCACGGGAAAACAAAATACTGTGAGTTTTCGATCGAAAATAAAAAATAAATAAATAAACCTAGAAAAAAATTGTAAAATATGTCAATGTTAACAGTACGCAAAACGTAAAAGTAGAAATTTTAATGACGCACAAAACCAAATAGAATGTAAGTCGACATTTCGACAATATGCGTATGATTAAATAACATTACCTAATGTGCACTATGCTTATCGTTTAAAATGTTTTAAAAGCGTATCACAAAACCTTATTTGGCTATATATATATATATATATATATTCTGATATAACCTATAGCAGCAGTAAGTAAGGTTAGTAACAAAACATGTGCGATATAGAAATGGAAAATGTGCGAGTACGTAATTAAGTAGACAACAAAATTAATACGATTTTAAAGAAAACGTGAGAAATTAGATTAATAATGTTTGAAAATATGAAAAAAAAAAAAAAATTTGGAATAAGCTTTGAGAGATAATTAAGTATAAAAATGCATTTGTTCTTTGGGTTGGTAGTAGGTGAGGGAAATCAATGCGAACCGAGTAGTACAAATTGGATGAAGTATCGCAATGAAAGAGTTTTGCTCAATTAATTATGGTTAGGAACATACATTTACTAAAATGTGTTCTGCGAATATCAAACCATGGATCAGTAAGATATATAGAAAAAGAATTCATCGGTGGCAACATGCTATAAATTAATGATTATGTACGGAATGTGTCAACGATATTAAGATGCAAAAGAATATCGTAAGTGTTATTAAAAATATGTTGTAACATATTATACCACGTTTCACCACAAACGTTTAATTGTAAAATTTAGTTAGGAACACCTACTATCATATTTGAACGATATTATTTTCATATCGATTGACAACGGAAGACTATAACATATAACATGAATGTCAATAACGTAAGACTATTGGCTGTTACAGTGTTACGTTATGTTATAGTAACATTTTTTACCGAAAATGCTTTGTTTATTTAAATTCGATCGGGTTAGGTTTATTTTATTTCGATTCTGTAAACAAACCTCCTGTACATATTTCTTGATTCGATTTATTATTATATGTTATCCGTTTTGTTGTATATCTTTTGTTCAGTGGAAAATGGTATGCATTACACGGTGGAACGGTTTCTTAACTCATAACATTTCGAGTTATTAACATTAGAGACATTTTCAATGTCATAATTAGTTTGTGATTTAACACACTGTGACAACAGTAGCGCATTGCAAACTGAAATAATTAAATTCAATTTAGGAAACAATAGGTCTGTTAAAATTCACTCGTTTGAAAATCCACACAAAGTTACTGTTTAATTTTGTATAAGTGCAGTAATTTAAAATTCAACGCCAACATGTGAGGTGTACGTAAGCAAAGCGACTCTTGTTTTGCCGTTACGGATCACGGGAACTTATTTGATAATTTTAATACTATTTATAATCGTCACATATAGCTTGTTATCACGTGAAAGTAGAATGGAAAATTAAAAATATTTATCAAATGAGCACCAACAGTATTTCATTTTTCCATAAGTTCAATGTCCGACGACCATGATGTTATTAAAAAATAGCTTAGTTACTATTAAATTCATAATTTCGTAATTGATGATTAAACCAAATCCTATTGAAAACAAAAATATACATATACAACTATAGGCAACCTATGGACTATGATTATTGGTGGGGCAATGATATATTTTTTACTAATAAATTTTATTTTTGAATAGCTCTTCGTGTTATTTTGTAATTTATACGAAATTATGGTATAGTTTCGCACTGGTAGTTGATGAGCTGATACGGTTGTTATCTATTTTAACTACATTGCATTGTACATATATATATATATATATATATATATATATATATATATATATATATATATATATATATTAATACATATATTATCAACGATGATATTATTGTTCGTATAACAGGTGATAAAAAATCAGTGGAGAAGAAGAAGAGCCTGTCGGATTTCGCTGTCGGTTACGAAGCGGGCGCATGATAAGAGCTTATCGCGTGAGAGCTTGCCCAAAGTTTTCATTTTTTTTACAAACACACCATTGTTGGCGTATTCACCAATTTATTCTAAAAATGCGTACAGCTTCAAACTTTTCCAATAAAAACCATTTAATTCCATGTATAGGTTAGAGGCATGCCCTTCCGCTACCATTATACTACTTTTGGTACTGTTTTTTACTCGTGCCTTCATTACAATATACTGCACTTCGGGTGTGAAGGTTTTGCTGCGCCAATCCCAATTCTTTAGTATTTTGATAACAGTGCCGGACATTCTAATTTAAATTAAATATATGTGTAAATGCAATTAATTGTATTCTTAAATATATTATTATTATTATTATTATTATTAAATTATTAAATGTTATATAATTAAATGTAAATTCATTTTAAATTTCCCATGTTTACGATATAATTATACATAAACGCAAATAAATATGATGCATAAATGTGAACAATAGATCAGTGTAAATATTGCACATAAACATGCGAGTTATAGCTGAATTGAATGCATGTATTCCTCTTTCGCGATGTGCATCGAATGGAAATTATATTTTTCTACGCTATATGGGGATCCTCATTTAACACCACTGATTCTTTTAAATCAAGTTATCATACAATAACACGATTCCAGTGCAATGGGACTTATCTCTATAAAATGCATTTGCTACGTTCGAAAATTTTTCTCATCGGGTTAAACCCCATTTTTTGTTTTTAATTTAACGTAATATACACACATAATATTTTTTAATTTAATCGAATTTTTTATAACAATTGTACATTATATTACATAATACAATATACAATTACACAATAAGTAATACTTAAATAGTTTAATGTAAGGAAAATCGTATCTCAAATGTATTTTGTTGACCTCAAAAAAGCATTATTTTGTTATGGCAAAGGATACAAATATATATGTACCAAAAATATTCATCGATTCTAAGGAACTTGAAAATAAAAGGCCTTGAAGCAGTTACTAAAATATTGTGTTACTTTTGAAATATTTGTTTATAAATAAAAAATACGGGATAACAATAAGAAGTGATCCATACCGGTGTAATATAATATGTGCACGACTTTTCCTTTACCAATTTATCATTTTCGTAAAACGGTGAGTATGTTATCGTCACTATATATCTAAAAATGTCCAATTTTAACTTTCTTTATGTGTACGTGTACATTTATATATATATATATATACTGGACACGCAAAGGTTTGTAACAGATCAAAGTCACGTACAATCGTACCATGTGAACGATTTCTACAATGTTTACGTTTATACGCGCACGAACAAAGAACTCGACCAAAAATCATTTACGCCAGTCACTGTATAGCGCGCACACATTACGTATATGAGAACCATAACTTTGAACATTGGCGTACTTCCATTACATTTTAGCAGGTGTAAAACAGTTAAGGACCCCGACTTACTTTATTGTTGCAGCGAGTACATAGTCTCGTTCACGAGGTCGCTCGCCAGACGTTAATCTAACAGTAAAAAAAAACCCTCACATAAAATAACGATTATGATAATATTTGATAGCGGGTGCGGTAATATATCGCTGTTATTTGCCAGCCGTTAGTGTTACTGCTCGATAAAACAGAGACCACGTGTACAGAGACTTTTTTTTGTCTGAAAACATATAGAGTAGAAAAATTCTATTCTTATTCTCGAACAAATTATTCAAAACACTATTCCAATTATTTAGTTAATAATAACTGTACTAACTAGAATGGCATGAAATATTTTTTATTTTTTTTTTCATCCAAATTTTCATCACATCATAACTATGAATATTATAATATGTACTTATTAAAAACTATACTAAGTTATTGGATTTTAGCAGATACGATGCATATAAATATAATTATCCCATTTTACATTGACAAGGGATAAAACTGTACTAGTGCAACCCCGTAATTACGGTAAGACCCCTGACGAATAAATTCGTACACAAGCATTTTGATATTATATTATGAAACCTAGTGGAATATAATTTTGTTGCATAATCTACACATATTATTAAAAGCAAAATATAATAGTTTGTTAACAAGATCAAATAATTTGATATAAATCGTCAAAATAAACAAAACATAAATCAAACATTTTATATTTTAACATAATTCTGAAATGTACAGAAAAAACTGATGAACAGTAAATATTTATAAATACGATATGTACAAATGTTACAATATGCTTTAGGATTTGAAACGTATAAATTTAAACTTTGAATGTAATATCTACCTATAACCATAAATGTGTTCATTTGGGACTCTCATTTAGTATTCCACATTTCTACTTGTCGATTAACTTATGCATTGAAAAATTATTAATCAGCGTATCTGAAATTATTTACGTATAGTTTACTATAATCACATAAATTAATTTCGAAATCAAGTTAGTAAAAATTATTAATTTATTTCTAGCTTGATGAGTTCCCCATTGCATATGCATTACATTTTGATAAACTATAATTTTATATTTTATAACTAATTTTAATGTATCACATCGTACTATTTATTATTTTTTTTTTATTGATATTACAAATATTTCATTTTAAGATAAGAAAAAACTAATTTTTAAATATTATTCGTATAGTTTTAGAAAAATTTTAAAATCTGTAGTTCAGTTGTAATACTTGGATAATTTTTAAGTAGATAACTTCATTGAAATTTAGTATACAAACAAACAGGGGTATAATACGTGTACTTGAATAACATCTTTTTTTGGAGATAACACAACTAAATAATGCCGTTAATTTTATTTTTAGTAACACTTACAGAGTATATAGTTGTTTTGTAATATTTATGCATACATTATATTTAATCCAGTTAGTATTAACAATCCTAAGGGAACAAACTAATCGATATCAATATTGATAAAATTTTGTACTTTTTTCTATAAGCTCTTTGATTGGAAAATATATTTATTTTTTGGTATTTTACGATAGAGATGTATTCATCTACAATAAGATAACATAGCTTTATTCATTTTTTCATGCTTTTAGAAAAAGTTTAGATAAGTGGAACAAGATTTTACAGACAAAAATGTCAGTGCAATACATGAAAATTAAAAAAAATACTTAATATATTTTACTATTAATCGAAATTAAATTATTTTATACATCAAAAGTTTCGAAAAAACTAAGACTGCTTTTAAATATTTTAATAAAAATATGTGTTTCCTTTAATGAATTTAATGAATAGTAAAAATTAAATTATGGAGATAAAAAAAGAAGAATAAAATTCTTTAAAAATTACAATTACATAATTTGAATTTAAATTTAAATTTTAAGGGACCATATATATATATATATATATATATAGTGCCAAATTGTTTGTATATAATATATGATATTTATTTATTTTATCTTGGATTCTGAGTGAAGCAAGGAATGTATAAGTTTTACAAATACATATGTTTTGTATAATTTTTTTTTTTGTTATCCATGTATATGATTTTGATCAGAAGTGTTCCGGTCATTACCAAATAAACACTAAGAGACAAAAAAACGGTTCTAGTTGATAGTTTTAATAGAATATTTTTTGAATTTCTCTACAGTTTTCCAAATAATTGAAAAAAAAAAGGGAGAAGATAATTCAAGAAACATAAAATTTCAATGAAGTTTTGAATCTCTAATAATGGCATATTATTTTGTCATTCAGCAATTTTTTTTTTTTGGGACTTTGTACGAGTATACGATTTCTAGCAGAATTCTTCGATCGTCACAAATATTGACAATTTTTAACAGAACATTTTATCTTATTTACTATTAAACTTAGAATTAAGTAATTTTATGGATTTCTCAAGAGTTTTTTTTTTACAATTTGAAAGAAAATGACGTAATATTGTAAAATTATGGCAACATTTACAGCGTACCGACTTTCGACAAATTGAATTCCTATTTTAATCGTTGCTCAAAAATAAAAACTATAAAAGCTTGACATTATACATGACAAAAATATGGTGTAGTTTCCAAAATATTTTTATTTATTTTTCGAATTATTTATAAAAAATGTACTAGAAGTTTTCAATATTCAAAAACTATGGATGCTTTTTTCTTGTAAAAATCAAGACACTAAATGTTTAACCAACTTTATTAAAAAATTTGGCTTAATTTAATAATAATTCTACTAAAGTGCATGTTTACATAGGTTTACATTATATCCAATTAATCGTGCTGCTCGTATAAGCTTTAGGTCGTTCGACTGAACCAATCCACCAATCCACAATCTCAGAACTTACACGTACATTATAATATAATTTTGTAACTGTTCTTTGTGTCTACGCTTCAATATAAAATATAATGACTACCGAGAAGCATGTAACCTAACACTATCTCAATCTGTTTCATGTAAATGTACTATCATAATGTCGCCGTTGTAACTTTGTTATCGATGAGCATATATGTATATATGTATATATTCGATGAAATTTAAAACGTACCACGTGGTCCAACCCGTATACCGACAGTCATGCCCACTTTTGGTTTTTCGTTTTGACTCAATTATATACATAAACCATTATCGGTTTATACACCTATAGGTCTGATGATGACGTGTATTTTGTGATTTACATGAACGTAATCTGACCACTAACTACAACTGTAAAATACGAGGGTCAAAGGTTGACTCCCTTCTAATAATCACAAAATATTGAAATCTTATAAAAAACCATCGAACTTTATTCTATTTGATCATAGGTTTTCTTGTGAAACGCGTTTGCCGATGATTATTTGCTATATTATTATTGAATCAGTTTTATCGTCCACTTTGGTTCGATACGAGTTATAACTACTATTAATAATAATACTAATGACTTACCTTGGAAGAAAACAAAAGTCTTTCTTTTGACGTACGGAGTGTCAGGAATTTTCAATTCACAATCCAATGTAGATTGGGTGGTTATTTCATCGTTAGAAATCAGAACACTGATTATCACATCGTAGGAGGTATCCTTCAATCGATTGATGTCGACGCGAGAATTAGCTAATGGATAGCTCCTAAACATACAAATCGAAATTTATTATATTTGCTCTCGAAATAGCTGATATGTTATGTATCAATGTGTGGTTATTTGTTATCATATAGCTGGTTCATATACATTATAGCATTTGGTTATAAATGTAGAGAATAAACATTGTTTTTTTTTTTTTCGCAGTAAGACTCATATTTTTTTTGTTTGAAAGTTAATCGTGTCTATTTATTTCAAGATTAAAATAATAAATAATATGTACAGTCTACTTTCGTTTAAATACACACACACACACACATTAAGCGGTATAATCTTTCATTCCTTAATAAAATATAAAACCGTGGTATAGAAATTATGATAACCCAGTGGTAATACCATACCAATAGCAGATAATAAAATATTTTTATAACCGAAATAATGGAAGAAAAAAGTTTTTGTCATGTACCTAGTTTGTGAAAAGCTAAGAACATATCCTGTAGGCCATAGATTGTTAACATGAAATATGTGTTTCGGTTTAGTTTATTAAATCGAGTCTAGAACTCAATTTAGGACCATGTTATATATACATGAACAAATATACTTTTGCTTTTTCTATAAAGGGCACGCTGAATCCATTCATCAAAAAAATAATAAATTATACTTAAGTAATATGTATGTATTATGTACAACGTATCATGTGTACAACGTATAGTTAACGATACACTAATTGGTTTATATAATTAACTATATATAGTGGAAATACTTAAAAGCAAAATAATTGAGGAAACAGAATATGCCTGATATGCTAAAGGGGAAATATTAAATTAACTTATTTCATAGAAATTAGATCGAAAATATATTATTATGATAAAAATTGCACACCGTGTATGACTGCGTACTGGGTATCAAAACTTATGATTAAAAGTATTAGTTTCAGGTTTAGGTACATTTTCAAAATAGTTCCTTACATTAAACTTATTTTTGTGAATTATACAACAGATTCCTACGATTGATGAAATTATAAGTGTGACATGTCTGTGTTATGTAATTTCAAAAAATGTCCAGCATTCAAATTACGATTATTGATGGACTCCTCAAATATATATATTGAAGTTAATAATTATCGTGATTTGTTCAGTTCGTGTATAACTTGAATCTACGTAGTTTTGTATATAGCTTCGGGTAATTTTTTCATTTTTTATTTTTTATTTATAACTACATAGTTTTAGGTATGTGTTATTCGATGTAAAATTTTAATATATAGAAATAAAATTTGTTCAGAATAATTATGATATTAACGTGTATTAATCTCAAATGCTTAAAAATGGATACGTTATTTTGTGTTAGTATATTTGTTGTGTATAGAATATATATTATATCTATTAAGAGCATTATAAATATATTATCTTACAGTATTTATCGAATAAATAATATACTATTAAATACATTTCTCGTTTTACTCGAAATATAAAATAATATCTGGTTAAAATATTATGGGCAGAGTATTATGAGGTCTGTTTTTAAATGGAAGGAAATTCAGAATTTTTTAAGTCTAAAAAAAGACTGAACTCTGTTGTGTTATAATCTTAAAAGAATAATGAATATAAAAAAAATGCATTTTGTTTTTTTATAAGAGCCAGTGTAAATAAGAATAATGAGCATCCGAAAAATATCTTTAGAAATGGTATCTTCACTCAGGTATTTCAGAGAAAAATATAAGAGGTTAAGTAGTTCAAAACACCAAAGAAAAACTATAATACATTTTACGGTTTAATGAAATTTGTTATTTAATAATTTAGATTTGAGAGGAGTACCCATATCAAAAAGTAACATCGATATGACAGTATAGTAATTATATTAATACTAAATAAATAGAAAGCGCTCTAAAAGCTATACAGATATTATGGTTATAATTTTATAATGTACTAAATATACGTTTCGTTGGCTTATATTACTCACATTTTGGCTTCATAAGTAAGCATTTATACGAGTATTGGATTATAGGATAAATTAAAAATCAATTTATTAAATAAAATTTCATAGAATAATAAATTATATATCAATTTTAAGTGAGTAGATCGAATCTAAATAATTTTAAATTCTTTGTATGTGTATATATATATATATATATTAATTTTTAGATTTTAAAAGATTATTAACAGTACGCTAAATAACTATAAATCTATAAATGAAATAATGCTAAGTACTAGATATTAACGAATCAATAAAACTAGAATTTGGATATTACGCATGCAAATATCTAAATTATTTCATTGTATACGATTAAATTGTGGCTGTTTGAATTGTTCTATTTCTGAGTATAATAAAGTTAAGTTGACACACAATCGCGTAGTAATTTGAATCAGTAACCGTATATACAATACGAGTACATTGTGAGCAATAAATATAGGATCTACAAATGTGTGATTAAACTATCTGGGTTAATTCAATTCTAAAAATGCTGCGCTTTTTGCAAATTAAGTCATACAAACAGAAAATGAAAATTATATGAAATAAATTCAGTATACTAGAATAGAAAATACTAATTTGTTTAATTAATACGAATCCTCAGCATTGCGTATGTTAAGAAGAAAAAAATTATTTTGAAAAGTAGTACTACAAACAAGCACATACACACACAAACCCATTAATGTATATATAAAACGTAATGCTTTCACATAAATGAATCGAAGTTTTAAGAAGTATTAAGAGTTGATGTAAGCTGCATGCACTCTTTTGTATTTTCCAGATGAATTGATTCACAACGTTCAACAACGGATAGAAAACAATTAAGGAAGACGCGTATGCAATGTTGACACGCGTTCCGTTGAACGATAACAATGCAATACACCGTAACTTTAGATAATGCAAATGCAAATGCGATATCGACGAGAAGACGATCGTCCAACGACGTCGCGGGACACTTCGCAACAATCGATTTCCAACGTTAGCGCAGAAGTTCATTCGACGTACATTGCTCGCAACACGACGTACTCGTGAATCGCAAAAAAAATAAAGACGCGTAGAAATGTCGTCGGCAGAAACGCTAGAGACTTCGTGTACAATACGTATTCATGTGGCTACGGGTATACCTATTGATGGAACTGCCTTTCCCATGGGGCGTTCGTATATTGATGCACGTGTGTGTGCGTGTGCGTGTGTGCGTGTGGGTGTGTGTGTGTGTATGTGTGCGTGTGTGTGCGTGTGTGTGTGTGTGTGTGTGTGTGTGCACGTGTACGAGCGCATACTCTCGGCGCGGCTGAACGGAGAAGAATAGCGGATGACGCGCGCGCGAGCGATTGAGAAAACGTTTTATTCGCCGACGGTCGACTAAAAAACCATTTATCACGCACGGAAACTTAATGCCACGAAATCGTTTCGTTAGCTTAATTGAATTTGCCCGGTCGTAAAACGGTCAATGTACATTACGGTCGGCGGAGCGAGACTTAAAATAACGGTCTTGTCGGATTACTAACGTATACATATATTTACGCGTATACGTGCGCACCGAGGGATGCCGTTTCGCGGGAGCCGCGAGAGTTGAAGGGTTTCCGTTTGGCGGGCACCGGGACCTGTTGATGGTGGAAATTAAAATAAATCCTACTCGATCCATATATGTGTGTGGTATCGCAATGCTTTCGAGGCATGATATTAATATGATGTATCGCATCATCATCGTTATTGCACTCGGGACGTTTAAAATACGGGTCGGGTCGTGTACAGTCCAAGTGTTTCATCAATAATATAACGGCGTGAACATTGAACACACGCGTAAAAACACTTGGTACGTCCGGAACTCCGCGTGCACCGTGCATTCTAACAAAGGAACCGGAATAAAGTATTCTAAAAATATTTCAAACCTCGATGGTCCGCATCAGATAAAATCGGTTCAAAATGATTATCGGCGACGAAAACTAATGTTTATTGTGAAATAGGATCGTAAATATAGTATAACCTACATCTGTGTGTAAACAATTTCCGCTACAAACGCAATGAAGTGGCTTGTGACACTGTACTTGCTTAAGATATTATATGTATTATTTTTTTTTTCCAGCGTGTTCTACTAAATTAAATTTCATTTTATAAAAACTATTTTTTTTTTTTTTTTTAATAATGTGTTAGTTTTTCATGCGATTTAATTATGCTACTAGTAATGGAATCAAAACAATTAGAGTCCAACTGTAAACTATGATCGAATTTATAAGAAATACACTGTATAATGAAAACAAATTTGATAGGAAAAGTTTAGTAAAACGTTTAGCCTCGTATAATAGAACAATTATATTAGTTTTAAACAATTGCGTGAAGTACTTCCTATTATTTATGGAAAATTATGATTTCAAAAATAGTCGTAATCGCTACGTCAAGTCGTGTCAAGAATTATGAACCCTTTGTCTTGAATAACAATGCGATCGTTTTCTTTTGACGGTCACACATCGTTTGGAAAAACCGCAGTGCCAATTTACTATTAATACGATTACATTTATTCGTAGGCGAAGACGTGCAGTATGGCGGAGTTGAGGTGATTATTTTCTTTTTTATAAAACGACCACGTCGCGTGCGGAGTCACAGTGCTCTATAAAACATCGAGTACGTAACGTCCGATCGTTAACAACGGTAACCGACTGACCGCAACAATACGCACGCTTTTCGTTCGTTTTTTAATCGACGTACAACTTCTTCTGCAACCCGTTTTTACACCACCGCCTACACAACAACCGTCACGTAGACCGTTATCGGTACACCGTATTTGTATCACATATTGTGTGCGTGTGCGTAATTCCGTGCGTGTGTCTGTGTGTGTATAATATATGCGTGTGCTCTTCCTCTGTGCAGAATGTTCAGGAGGGAAGGCGAGAGGGGTCCCCGTTGCACCGGAGCTCGCAGTAGAAACCCTAATCCTTCTGTCATTCACGGACCGTCGCCGTTTTTAATACGCACCGAGGACGGAAATTTCTCTACGAAATCGGAAACGAATAAAATTTACATATTCAGCCCGTTAACCCGTTTAATTCGAAACCCGGGAACAATTGTTCCGGTGATATACAGCATCAAGCAGTTTTACCAAATAGCAGCACAATATAACTTTTATATATACGTGCATTGCACGCACGACCGAAGGGTCACGGAAAAGTTTCACTAACCCCGATCCCTGACCAAAGTCACAAATTATGTACGTACGTATGTTTAAGTTTATTTATTTATTTTTTATTAAATAAACCCTCGGCAACAGTGGTAAACGTTATTGTGCTTGTAGATTTTACAACGATCGAGACGCAGTATATTATAATAATACAGCTGTTACGCATGTATATTAGTTAATTGGAAAGTAAAGTTAGTCATCATAACTCTTCTTGATTTAGTAAGAATATTTGAGTGGAGTTTTTTCACGAACCAACTTAAGCGGTTATTTAAAAAAAAAAATTATATTGATTTCAAATTTTTCTTTTCTTCGGCATTTCAAGATGCTCATTTTGTAAAATTCTATACTAATGATATTTTAGGAAAAATATACAAAATTAGTTCAGTTTTAACGAATAAAAATATTTATGGTTGCAAATACATATCGGATTTTTTAAATAATGTTAGTGAGCCTAGCAAACCTAGGCTAGTTATACTAGAAATCGTTTAAAAGTAATTTCCTTCAACAATGATAAAAAATGGTCAGTCTAATCATCAGACTCTACACTAAAGTATTTATTTTTTCGGATCCACCTTTAAAAATTGTTAATTCTTTAACAAATTTTCAAAAATTTGGTGGGACCATAATATAAATAACATATGAAAATGTTTTAAATATTTTAAATTACGAGTCTATTTATTTACAAAGATGAGTTTTCACAATTAAATTATTTATCACAGTTCAAAATAAACACTTTTAATAGCTGTAAAAATAAAAATAAAGGGGGTTGAATTTGCATTAAAATTTTAAAAACATTAAATTATAAAATTGTGTGTAATTGTTTTATATTATTAATTGCTTTCATTTGAAAACAACAATATCAAATAATTTTTTCTACTCTTAAATGTAATCATTGCATAACATAATAGAAACTCTTGAAAAATCTTGAAAAATTAAAAAAAAAAAGTACTGTTTCAATAATTGTTTTTTTAAATCATTGTAAGTTGAGCAATTACTCAAATAGTATGTGAAAATAATTCACTCTAATTTCTCTCTATATCATCGTACAAATTTTCTAATCAATTGACAAAGTATAGCGTAATATAAGATAAGAATTTAAGAATATTTTATCTTCTTGATTCATTGTGAAAAATTGAGAACATGAAACAAATACACTCATAATTTAACCATTTAACGTGTAATAAAATAATATAATTATATTATTGTCATCATGGCTATAATTATAAACTGGATTAAAAATAAAATTAAATAAAAATACCCTTATTTGCTTAAAAATTATGGTTATATAAAAAACAATAGATGTATTGATTTTTATAAATTAGTACTTGGTGCTATTTGTTCAAGATTACGCTTGAAATTTGATAGCTTTGTTGTAGCACTACACGTACCTACTTATAAGTCCGAAAGATCTACTAAAAAGTGACATATTTTTAAAAGTTCATGTTGTTCTGTTTAGTTTAGTTTTATTTTTCGCTCAAAAATTAATACTTGATTAGTAGCTTATATTTCACAAAATAATTTTATAGTACATGATGGATGATAAGTATATTTATTATATGTATATTTATATCATAATTTAATAGTATACGAACTTAATGCCTCTAAAATCTAAAGCAACAAAGACACAGAGTATACCTTAACAGCAAAATTATTAATCTCATTGAAATTAACTATATATATATTTTTTTTTACAAGAAAAATAGTTAGTTAAAATTAAATTTCTTACGGTGACGATATGTCAAGTGCGTATGTTTCTTAAATGCAAACACATACGTACGTTCGACCAATGCTCATTTAAATATATATATATTTGTATCACCATCGAGACTCGATTTCGGACGCGGCCACTGGAGAGGTAATAACATCGAAATGTTTACGAGATTTATGTAAATTTTCAACGTTTTACCAAAAAAGTAAATAAACACAAATAACGTTTTTGTCGCACACTCGACCTCTGGGACTTTCCTCAAGACAAAATACGTATTTCGATTTCCCATTCAATTTCAAATACACAAGCATACATGAAACTACAATACATATACATTCCTATCTGTGTACACGAAAATATGAATAATTACGACGAATATATATCCATTTTTAAATTACAAGGATCAGGTCTTGATTTGATAGAGAAGTATGGAGAGCTGCAACAAACAAATCTACGGATTCATAAAAAAAAAAAAAACGCTCATTCTTCAAGCGAAATTTTATTAAGCATGTTGTATTTTTGCGTGTCAAAAATTGGTCAGTGACCCCGAACACGCATGTCAAAGGTAAATTGGCTGAATCTTTTTGGAAACTATAGTATAACGTTTTAAACATATTAATCAAAACATTTTAGAACATAACTAGTAATAATTAAGTATAAAGCTTACTTATTATTTTTATTTAAAAATTTCACGCTTTAGATTCCGAGTAAACGGAAAATTTATTGGTTTTAACTTGATAAGTGTTTTATTTATATTTTGTCTGATTACACTAATTTGACGTAAAGTTTTGCTTCGAATATCATAATCATGGCAGGATTTTGATAGAAATATTTTCTAGTATCTATCTTAAAAGTATAAGTATGATACGGCCCCTACGCCTCATCACTCTCTCTCAACCGTACACACTGCCACTCTGGCCTAAAAAGGGATAAATATCGAAAATATCGAGAATAATTAAAGATTCGCGGTGGTTCAATGTTACGTGCCCGGCATTCCGGCGCGTGGAGTCGCGGGCTCAAAACCCGTATCGTGCAAATTTTTTCATTACTTTCTTGATATCTCTCCCTGGACCGGTCACAACAACAGTGGCCGCGTCAATTTTACCAAATGTTCAATAGTTTTCTTAATTATTACAAACTGACAAAAAGTAAAAAAAGAAAAAAGGGCCACCGAATAAATTTACTACTTAATCCATGCAATATAATTATTGTGTGTTTATAAAGTCTCATAGGTATTTCAAATAACGACGGAAAAAATATGTTGAATTATAATTAATTATTGAATTATGTTTAAATGCAAATATTTACTGAGGAAATTTAAACTTTATAATACCTATATAATATTACGATATTATGTTATTATGCCATTTGAATAAATCACCTCATAAATAGTAAGTGTATGGAAGTTTAATACAAAAATGTATTAATCATTATAGATATTTGATTATTATTATTATAATATTAATTGTCGTGCCAAACAAATGTCATCTGATTTTTGCTGTTTATTCCTTTATTGTGTTTAAAACGTTCAACATTTCAAGTATTCAGTTTACAGGAGATATTTGTTCAACATTGAAAATAAACATTTATCTTGTAATGACTGTTACATGTATTGTTTTACACGACTGTGGAAAATTACAATTATTCGTATAGCAACGAGGGTGTACTGGAATTGGATCCGTGGTTTTGAATAATAAAAATGCATGTACTCTATGTAGGATTTGGTGAATAGGGGATTGAAGGGTTGATAAAACTCCTCACTATCGAAATATATTTTTAAAGTTGACAGAACAAAATAAAAAAAATAATGACACATTTTCTTTAAAAAGTCGTCATTTACTGGGAACAAACCGTTAATTTTGTTATGTATGACGCGTTACATTTTTTTCCTTATTTCCAGCTAAATACTCTCTTATAAATAATTAAGACTATCATAATTCACTGTCGGTATAAATATATTAAAAACTGCTTTACAATACAGCAGTAGACTAAAAAATGTTCACATTCTAATCGGCTATTTAATCAAAATTTTTAGTATACGATCAGTGTATTGATAATTGTTTTATGATATTGAACTTTTTTATTTTGAAGTGAGCATAACCTAATTGATTAACATAATTAAATTTTCAATAAAAATAATTTGTAATAATTTATTAATTAACTGCTGGACTTTTAACATGAAAACTTATCCAACAATTTATTTAATTTCAAGTTGATGAAGGACCTAATTGATTATATGCCTCATAAAGTATTGTCGGGAATGTACACTATACTTAAGATAACATGCTAGTTGATATACCATTAAAATATCATTGCTAAATTCTATAGTTCTGGAATCATTATGAGGTGAACTTCATTAGTACAAGAGAATGCTTGACTTCATAAAGTTCTTCGCTTTACGCTTAAATCTTAGCATACCTAATTGTACGTATTATGGTTTTCTTTTTGAAATATTATATTATTTATTTCGAAATACATTTTAATCAGTGGAAAGTGTCTTTTAACAGTCAGTTTAACATAAAGTTTAAAATTTCCTGATCTGTCAGTGTCCGTCCCTGACACAAATCGTCCCCTCATTCGTATCAAACAATATTCATTATAATAATATAATATTATGCATTTTTAATCTGACTCAACTGTTCATTGTGCAAGTTTTTTTTTTTCATTTGCTACGTTATCATTCCTTCTGTCTAAACACCACAGATATATATATATATATATTTATATAGAAATAAGTTTCTCCTACAGCTTTGGTTGATTTCCACGAATAAATTGGGATAATTAATAATAGAAAAACCGTAGTCGTCTGACAATATGGAAAAACACTAATATGAACCGTCGTTTGTTGTAATGTTATCCATTGTCCATTGTTATGCAGGCCAATATCACATGATCACGATTCGTCAATCCTTTGTTAGGCTTTATTCGTTAATCTTTGTCTGCTCATGACATTTTATCTTTCTATAGTAGGTCAAGAGTAGAGAGAGAGAGAGAGAGAGAGAGAGAGAGAGAGAGAGAGAGAGAGAGAGAGAGAGAGATGAAAATATTCGTTATATACTTCGAAGGAACACTTTTTATTCACTGACTTTTTTGTACAACACCTATTGTTAAAATCTACCTTAAGGTGATAAATAAGGTTCTAAGACATATTTATATCGAGTATGGAAAATTGAATAGCACGTAAACTTGTTCGTCCTTATCGATTGCCTCGAATAATATACCTAAAATAGATAATTTCCGGTTTCGCGTTTTATTGTACTTCGTTCACCGTCTAGACAACTGTAGAAGTTTAGAACATCACCATTAGTTACATACACCAGATTCTGGAAGAACATAAGTTGTTTGCCTGTATGCCTTGGTTAACTGAAAATTTAAGACGTAAAATAAAAATGTATAGTTAATAAAAATATTGTTGTTATTCAACCTCCGATTATATTTATAAATTCATAATATTCTTTATTTAATGCAATTTTAAATAAATATCAGGAAAAATAATTCCAATAACTATATTTTATTATTTTTGTTTTATAATCACCAAAAAATTAAAATTTTAACATAAATAAAATTATAGGTAATAAGATAAATTAATGAAAATTTATGGTATCCAAAACACTCGGTGTTTCACTCGGCTTCACCGTTACAGTAATCCTGTTTAGATGTACTTAATGTAAGTATTTAATATTATGTATATATTGACGGGTACAGAATTCGATTCAAAGATTAGTAAGTGATCTAATGACTTCGAAATACACTTCAATATTTTGTATCTATAACTAATATAATACTAATTTTTACAGCCTTTAATTTAAAGCTCAAATTAGCACGAGGAACAAATACATAAAATATTGGTTTGAATAGTTAGTTGAATACACAAGCAAATGTATAGCAAAACTGAATAACATTATTCTGATAATTATCGATATTTTGAATATACGTTATCGAAGTTTGGTCATTTGACATTAATGTTTGCAAAATGAACCTTGTCATCACCGTGACAAAACATATAAAAATCAGTCTTAATTCCTTAACTCCACTGTATAGGATACACAGATGTTTATTTTTATGGGTTCTTCGGTAAACAGGCAGTGGCCAAAAAAGATGCTAGCGTTGTTCCATAAGTTACGGTTTTGAGTTTATATTGTATTCCGATGAATTATTTTTCAAGAATATTTTTTTTTGAATATTTGACACTCTCTTCAACAACCCAAATTTTCTGTTAATTTTAGTGACGATCGCAGACAATATCCATACAATGCATTGAATATGAATCGCACTTTCGCAGTTATATACGAGTAAGTAATATCACTGAAAATTTTTCACAAATTGTATAATAATAAAGTGAATTATATATAGTAAAAACTCATTTGAAAGTGGTACTCATTACGTTTGTTACAAACCAAATGATTCAAATACCATAAAGTTCGTATAGTCAACTTTTAATCGAGAATTGTTAAAATGCACACTCAATTGTTGAAGAATTGACGTGGTACCATATTTCTTCAATAAACTGATATCTGTTTGAAGCGATTACCATACAGTGACTACCAACTATCGTAACTACTACATGTCGTTCATTTGAAGTGTTTAAATTACAAGTTGTTTCCTTACTGCATGAGCTTTGCGAAAAGAGTTCTTTTAAATTTATCGAATTCAAAATGTAAATTTAATAGCTGTGAAGTTAATTTAATTGAAGTATTTAAGTTGTCTGATAATAGTTCTTTAAGAAGATTAAATTAATATTTTTATTTTTCAGGACCGGTTAAATTTTTAATGCCCATTGGATTCCAAGAGTTAAATATAATAACTGTTGATAGACATGGTAAAGGTTTGATTTAATTAATACAATAATACATTTTAAAATTATAATTTCAATTATATATAATATAACGCTATAAAATAAAAACAAAATAAATACAATTTATAGTATGAGTAGCTAGTGTTTATTATTAGTCATATTCGATAAAATGTTTGAACAACGAAACAAAGGGATTAACGTTCAAAATGGAATTTCGTATGAATATTCCGAGAATTCATTGAAATTAAAAAATCTTTTGAAATATAATATCCCTTAGCATAATTTGTTGAAATATCTGATTTCATCGTCATATAATATTCCACTGCTTATAAAACATTTTTGTGATTTCTTTCCAATATTATCTTGCAGAATTAAAGGAAAAACAATATATATGATTTGACTCTCAAATTTCAAGTTAGAAAGTATAAAACCTTATGATTTTTTTATTACAAAAATATTGCAAATTTTTTCAGTGTCTATTTATTTGTATCAAAATTTAAAGTTTGAAAACATATAAATATAATTGTAACTGAAGATTTATGATTTATTTACATTGGGGTAAGACCAACTTATAAAGAGTATTTTTAATATTTTTAAAGATTAAAATTAAAAATGTGATCAAGCTGTGACCAATTAAAAATAAAAAACCACCAAACTTTTTGAGTGCTTATAAATTATACAAAAAAGTCAAAAGCTTTTAAAACTACATCAACTCTAGAGAACGATGATATTGACACAGTAAGAATTAAAAGTCTTTTCACTAATATTTTTTTTTGAGTAACGATGAAAAGAAAATTAAAATTTTGTCAATGTACGGTATCTCGTAAATTTTTCGGTTTTTATAATGTTTTTCAATTACTTGGAAAATTCCTGGTAAATTAAAATAATCAATCATAATTATCTAAACTCAAATTTCTATTTATAATAATTTATTTAATTCAATCACGTCAAATTGAATAAAAAAAAAAAAAAAAATGAAAACTGTTTAAAATGCAAATTAGATTTCTTATTATTTAAGGAAACTTCTTACACTGTTTATAAGTTCACTAGGCAATTATTTTAAAAGATAACCAATACAATTTACTAAATACAACTCATTAATATACAGTGAAAACTATTTCAGTATTTCAATAAAGTGAACTTACTATAGCAACTGAATCCAAAGCAATTTTCCAATATTTTTGATTTTTATTTATATGAGTGTAAAACAAACAGATGATAATTATGGCTCGTGAATTTTGTACGAGAGAGACTATGGCAAAGGGCAACTTACGAAAAAATTATTCAATTAACAAGACTTTTAATGAAATTATTAAAATTAAATTTAACTCAGAAACTTTATAACTGATGGTGAAAAATTATGACTTTTCTTATTCTAGTTTTAGTATTCGAAAGCTTCAATTATATACATTTACTTTTTGAACTCATCGCACTAATTTAATGATAAATTATGTTTCTAATTTATAAATAATTCTATTCTAAAAATTTAAGAAAATTTGAATAACTAACTAAAATTAATTTTCGTTTTTAATTAAATCATAAATAATCAATTCGAATTAATTTTTATTTGACATTTTTATACATGCAAATAAATTAAACATTTAAAAGGTTTTTTTATTGTATATGTTGTCTGTATCATCCCATTCAGTTGTTGGCTAATGATTACAATAATTATTTTTCAATTAATTTTTTTAACTTAGGGTAGATTATAGTCAATTAGTTAATATAAGTAATGCACTACATTAATTTAAAACTTAACTTTATAAATCATATACTTTAGTAAATCATTTTTATAACAGATTTATATTTTTATAATAAGATTTCAATAAATGCCAAACCAACATCTCACAGATTTAATATCATTCTTCATTAATAAATATAGTATAAATTAAAATATAAATGTAAGTGCTTACATTATTTTGCCGTACAGTTGTTAAACAATAAATTGAAACCAATAACGTATTACCACACCGATTACATAATGACCGCTTTAAAATGTGTAAATCTCTTCTGAACTGATTCCGAATTACAAGTCTAAGTTTGATGTCTCCTTTCAAAACGTCTTTGTGATAATAACACACGTGGTTAGATTTTAAATGATGTGCTTTCAAAAACTGTTACTGATGTTGGTAAAAACCAGAACACATAACGACTACGTACGTTCGAAGTACACTACAATACACTGGATGTTATTTATTTACTAGAACAGTAGCATATTTATGATGGCATGAAATCATATTGTTTTAACTTGTATTGGAATTCCATTGGATATAAATTATGTTATATCCGTACAATTGTGTAATTCACTATTGCTCGTGTCAGATAATATGAGAGAAAATTAACAAACGCTATTCGATAGAGCTATGGACGAAAAGAAGCTATGCCATCAGTGAAAATAGTGAGAGTATCGGTAATACTGTCATGATGATTGAAATTTCGGCCAACGTTGAAGTTATGGTTGCAGTGATGGGACCGACTTCAACAGCGAAGTAACCAACTAAGTAACTAAGTGCGACTAACTTCGTACGACTTTTTCGTCACGTGTACAAACCGTTAACGCGAGAAAAAAAGCAATACGTACAGTTCCAATACATAAATAGATATATAGTTAGTTAAATATGCGGTTTATAACCACAAAACTCGATCGCGTTATTCGGATATACATCTAAATTATTAAAATATATATAAATGTGTATAAACAAATAAACATATTATTATTATAAAAATGTATTAATTTGTATACGCAATTTTCAGATTGTAAAAAAAGATTTTTTATTATTCGCTTTGTTCTAATTCTTAGAGCTTACAGTATATCAATCGAAAGATTGACTTATTGTTTCAAGTGTAATTCGGTAAAAAGTATATTCGACTGTATGTAAAACATATTTTTATTGAATTAACCGAATATTTACCCATTACTTATTTTCCACCTATGTATCATTCAAACATACTTCTTTGTGGTTGCCTTATTCTTATCTGCAGACAAAATAATTTAGGTCGTTTAAGTGTTGTCAACATTAATTTTTTACGCAAGTCCATTGCCGGGCGCACGGCAAAAAATAGTCTTTAAAATATATGAAAGACATTTAATTCTCAATGAAATCAAGTAAAATAACGATGTACAGATTGTATATAACTTAATATAACTAACGACTATAGAATATTTCCCGATTATTATAAAATAATTGAAAGATATTTTGTACGTAAAACGACGACAATAGTTTTATCAAAAAGAAATTTTTAGTTTTAATAAAAATATTATTTTAAGATAATCTCAATGATATATTATATTTTTTCTGTGAGTCGATTTTTTTTTTCTTTAAAGCAACGATTATAATAATATAATAATTAATATAGTTAAAAAAATATTATTAGCATTAGGTTATTTACAAAATATTGCTAAGCATGTACAAAGAAAATATTCGAAAATAATATATAATAGTGAAAAATGTATTAGTCGAAGTAAAAGTTTTATATTTATATTACATTTTTTATATATATATTTTAGTTTAAGTAATCAAAGTTATCATTTTGACTGAAGGGCATAATTGAAATTGAATTAAGAACATCTGTACGCACTCATGTCAACGCACAAACATTTTAGTCTATAATTCCACTAAATTAAAAATATATGTTATTCAACTAAAACCAATATTTTTTTGTTTTATTTAACGTTAAAAATTTCATCAACAATATCATTAGCCAACATTTATGTATATTTACGTTACTTGTTGGTTTCTTAATTTAATATTTATGTTAAGTTACCAACAATTAGTTAATTATTAAGGTAATAACTAGAATTTGGAACTTATTTCATAAAAATTAAAGGAAATATGCACTTGAAATAAATGAAATATATGTAAAAATATGCAAGTGAATTTTTTTATAATAACAATTCAAAATTTTATTTATTGCATTTTAAATATAAACAATTTTTTATTTATTCAGTTTTTTGATTAAAATCGCTCAATAATAACACTAAAACTATAATATATCTCTACATGATCGAATTTCTACAATTAGAAAACAATGATATAGTATAATAAAAAATACAAAAATAATATGTTAAATAAGACTATACAATTTGATATTTTCTGATTTTATCAAATATATATGCACGGCGATTGTTAGACAGTATATTTTTAAATTTTAAAATGGTTGTTTCACGTCTACTAGTATAATCGGTATATATTTAAAATATACCAAGTCATTTAATTTTAATATCTCAGGTAAACTTTCGAAACTTCCTCGATTTCTAGATAAGATAGATTTTCAACTCTCATTTTCCTTCTACATAATTTAAATTTTTATTTTTACCATTTTTCTATATATCCCATGGAAATACTTTAGTTAATAGCTTATTGTCGCGTTTATTTAATACATTATTTTTTTACAATGTATATAGTATTAGTTTAAAAATGAACAAAGCTAAACCAAAAAGCAATATGGTATTTCTCTAGTTATCACGTACGATGACGCGATGATTCTTTCTTTGATACGGTGTATTGAATACAAAGTATTAACTGACTTATGACAGTGACAAAAAAAAAAATAAAAAAATAGTAATAAAAATAATCTTAAGAAAATTGTACTTCGTATAAAACATAAAAATAAGTAAATATGCTTTAAATAACAATTGAATTGCAAATATATTCTTCTTACATTCTGAAAAATGCCAACATATGCATGTATATGCAACTAAAATATATTTGTTTTTTAGACTATTATATCTTAAAACAAATTCAATTAATTTAACTCAGATAATTCTAGAGTCATCGTTAAAGAATTTTCAAATGCAACAAGTACTTAACACTAGTAATAACATTTTTTTTTGTTTGTGTTTTTTTTATATTGTTACCTTAAATTAATTTATTTTTAGTTTTGGTATCGCTACTAATGATCTTTAAAATCACTGTATTAAGTAGATTTTGTGTTCCCCAAGGGATCAACTTGTTCTGTTGTTGTTGGATATTTGAGAATGGTAAAACCAATATTATTAGTGCTATGACGGCACATTGTGTATGCAATTTTGCTACATATACGTGTAGAATATTATCGGATCACAAGAAAACTGATTTGTGTTTAGTTTTTAGAGTACAAGTTCAATCGAATCCAGTTTACGGTTGTAGAACCACTGTCGCTTCAATATGCAAAACGAGTGGGGAAATTATTCTTCCTTATATTCATACTTAGAACTAATTAGATTTGTCTGAACGCTATACTACAGTTGTAAGGTATGGATATGAGTGTGTTGTAAGTAAATCATTATTATGGATACGTTTATTTATACGGAAATCGTGATTAACATTTATGGAATATCAACCAAAAAACTAATATCATGTAAAATAAATAAATAATACCCGATTCCGTTCAAATTTCATTTTCTAGGACGTCTATCACTTTTACGTAATAACTAGGCAACATTTCCTTTTAAAAACTTTCTAAAAATGTGATAATAGGAACAATCTTTTAAATTTAAATTGTTTACACCAACACAATAAAAAATAGTGCGTATCAAAATATGTTAGTAGACACAATCAAATTTAAACCCAGATTTAAGTTAAAAATATCGGCAATTTTTTCTACGCTTTATTTATTAATTATTGCAAGAAACTGATAAAATATTACGAAAAAGTGGCATTAATTAAATTAAAAACCATTTTAATATGAATAATGATTCATATTAAAATGGTTTTTAATTTTTACTTTCTTCATAATTCATAAAATAATAAATTGTAAAAATAGTAAATGAATATTTATATTCTCGTTTGTTAGAATTATTATAATTTCTAAAATATTTTGTTCGTTTTTCTGAGTTATTTATAGATAAATGAAAATAGATAAAATAATTATGGTTTGACAAAAAAACACAAAAACTAAATTCATAGTAGTTTTTTATTCATATTAATAATTTTTTAATGAAAAAATATAAACATAATTTAAAAAAAAAGAAATTAAGAGTGATTGAATATTGTTTATATTGAATATTAGTTTTGACAATACTATTATAATCGCAAAAATCCGCAACATTTTTCTATTAAAAGTTTAAATTTATTTACTTGAGACTTAAAAAGGATATACATAATTTTCTTTGTGGCATAGAATATTGGATGGTAAAAAGTTTAGTTGTGAAATGTTTTTAAGTGTAACAAAATAAAATATTGATAAAATCATATATAGTATTTCAATGGAATTGTACAATATTAGTTATTTGGCTGCTATCCTACAAAATGTTTTCATTGTTGCCATTCAAAGTATTTACTGAACACGCGTATTTATGGAATGTATGACTTTATAAATTTGAATTAAAAAAAATTAAAGATAACCCTTTTCCGGAAGTTTTCAATAATACATTTATTATAGATTTCTTGTTTTATATGATTTCATAATATTTATTGAAATATAATGTATCAAACTTATGGTCAACAAGCCGAAAATAATTTTAAAACAAATACATATTGGCAAAGGATTCATTACATTCAGTTATAGTTATAATATTGATGTATTTCGTAGAAATTAAACCTCTTTCAAATAATCAATAAATTTCAAATAATCAATAAATTGTTATACATGTATACACCTAACCTTTTTTTGTATCATTCCATAAATAATAGAATATAATAAACAAGTGGGTTTTGTCGATACATTTTAGTTTTAACATTTAAACATCATGCAAATGTAAACACATTATCAAATAATGCAATACATTTGTTTAAAATTCAACATTTAAAATGTAAAACTACTTACTGTTTGTCGGTGACCGAATTGTTGAAAAGTGTAAGTCTAGGCACTGGGTAAACGCCAGAGACCATACAAGTTACGCGTACTGTATCATTATTGACCTTTTTTTGGTAAACCTCGAATTTCTTTTCTGGAGCTGAAAAACAATAACAAACTAATAAGTAAATTAAAAAAAACCCAGTAATACCACTATAGTAATTGTAAATTATACGACGATATGTAAAGGCGTTTGAAAAGCATAAGTAAAAAAAACAATAAAAAAGTATTTATAAATATAAATAAACATAATACATAATGCTAAAAAAATCTCCTAATCATATGAACGAGGCTTGAATAATAATTAAAATTCAAAAAGAATAGCGTACGGTTAATACTTAGAAAAAGCTTAAGCACGCACGAAAAATGTAATCGGAGTCCGGAGGGAACTCGGTGGTTAAGCTCTCTGCCCTGGAGACAATATACCCAACGGCCGTATTCATACAAGTCCATCGTGATCGTATTTATTTATTTTGTTTTCTTTTTATTAAAGTTTGCAGGATATTCCAGGACGTTTCACCTGTTATTTATTAAATTTCTAATGTCACTCACGGTAATAGTTGCTTACGTCTCTGGAAATTAATTGTCTTTTTTTCATTTTTTTTTTTTTTTTTTTTAAGTATAATTTGCGTACAGGAAATACACTTCTTAAGCAGTAAGAAAGGTGGTAAGAAAATTGAAGCTGTTTCTTTTTGTAAATAAAATATTATACAGTGTGTGTGTGTGTACGCGTTCAATTTCGGAATAGCTCATCATCTTACATTTTTTCGTTATTCCAACCTACTCTTCACCAATCGTATTAGTTCTTTTCGTATTTATGTGCCGCTCGTTTTCTGTTTTTTTAACTACCAAAAGACGTTCCTCCCTCGGCAGAGTACGCGATTTTTTGGCGACCTGCCAAAACGACGTACCGCATACATTGCTACAGCTACTACTATCGCCATCGTCGTGCTTATAAAACGATATGTGAATATAATGGAAACTCGGTTAGGCCACTGCGGTACTTTAGGTTTTTGGCAGCTATAAGCGTATTTGTTCTTGCTCTCACAAGAAGTCTTCGTGATATTACGTGATATTGTATAATAAAATAAGAAAAAAAACCATCGAAACATTTGTGCATGATTACCGAAACAATCGTTCGTCCATCGTCGATTTAAGGAGTCAAATCTTTCAAATACTATAGATAGTTCAAGCAACGGAGAAATGTTGGACGTTGGTAATGTGATTTTTAGTTAATATGAACAAAAAATACGATTTTCCCACCGTAAATGAACGTACTTGTACATTGTTGTGGTTTTTTGGCGGTAGTGCTACAAATAACAAAACGTTAATATCATGAATGTTATTGTATGGTTATATAAGAAATAGTTTATGAGAATATAAAGTTAATGATCAATGAGTTGAAAAAAAAAATATATATATATATTTATATATCTTTCGTAAGACCAGTGTGTATAGTTATCGGACTCAGAGATCTTATAAAACAAAATTATTGTAATATACGCAACTACCAGGAGTATTTTATTAACCATAAATCATCTAAATAGTTTGTTTTTGAATTTACGTATAGGTATATTTACCTACGCTGAAAATTAAAATACAAATTAATTTTTTTTCGTATAAATAAAACTAAAAAGTGTTATACATATTCAAATAATATGGTTGAAAACCGAACACCCATAGTTTATGTGAGTAAACATGTTCATCGAACAATTAAATTTAAAGTGGAATCATTTAAATTTACAACGTCAACTAGGCTCGAAGAATTTCCGATCAATATATTATACTTTTCTAAATTGATATTACCACGTACCGTACCCAGTTCTTAAATTATAAACGAGTTTTAAACATTAATAAATTATTTTGTTTGTTTGTGATGGGAATAATATATATATATATATAGGACGACATTGATAATATCTTTAGGAACAGTATAATACAACAGAGTGACGATAGCGGCGAACGCGACGGTAGCAAATGTTGGAAGTTTTAAAACAACCCCAAACGAGAGAGTCATCATAAACTACTTTGGAGGACGTAAAATAATGTAAACTATTTTTTTTTCTCCCAAGGTTCTCAAATTTAAGTACGTTTTCGCCGGGCACACCGAACTTTTCCCGAACGCATAATTTACCGGCGACCGACCCCTTCAAGCTTCTGGTCCACATCACCCCCGTCCTTACGGTCACACCGTAAGTATGTATATACGCGGTTACACATTATTATATTATATACTGTGCATGTGTCGGTCTGTGGATGATGCAGGGAGGACGTATAAAACAAATGACGCTGTCCACGAAATGTCACCGTGGAAAGAGAGAAAAATAAAAAAATAAAAGTTAAAAATAAAAGACTTCGAACGAGTGCATTGCATGACAAATAGGCCAGAGAGTATAACTTTGTCGATTTGGTTCGCACTAAATTTAAACTCAACAAAACGACCATAAAGCGTCACGACACGTAATTTTTTTTCTGCACCCCAAATTGCGTAGGGAACCTCGTCTGGCTGCGCTCCGTTATTTCTGAGTCCGTTGTCATTATTTATTTATTACATGGACTCGATTTTCATTAGATGGACCGCACGACACACTAATATATTATGTTTTACCAAGTCGTAGTCATGCAAGTGATACCGTTAACGGATATATTCGTCGTTGATGAGACACCGAGAGATCGCAAAATGAGATCCAATCTCTGTTAGAATATTCAACGATGTATACAATAATAATAGTCGATCATATTCTTAAATCCAAATTCACTTAAGTGACTTTCATAGTACAAGGGTCCTCAACTTGTCGATTGGTTGATCTTTTAAGAAATATAAATCGACCATAATAGACCATTATTTTATACATCTGATGTTTTTTAACTTTTTTTTATTATTTTTATCTTATTATAATTTAAGAATACCGTACATTATTTTCTTGTAAATATACTCCAATTTAACCATATGAATAAATACGATTCGATCGTCATAATCCTAAGACTTTATATGAAGCTCACTTGTTGAAAATGTAAGCGACATAATGAATAAAAATCTGAATATTATTATTTAATTGTATACCACTTTTAATGCTTAGCATCGCAATACGCCGTAGCATCAATTGTTAAAGATATTAGATTACAATATATTTTTGTCCGTACCTCTTATCTCGATAACGTATTGCTATACCTATATGCTATACTAAATGAAATGCCATGAGAAACAAAAAACAAGGTACATACATTTTTTTTTTTTTTTGGTGAAAATAAATTTCTTTGATTGAAAAAATTATTTATAGAATTATAAATTTGAAAGAAACATAGTAAACGCTAACGGTTTACACTAACATATAATTACTGTACGTATTATCCATTACCAATCTGACATCGTTATAAATTACTACTGTATTATATGCAATGACGATATTTCATGCAATTAAATACACAGTGGCAAAATAGATTAAGCTTTGGGTTTTCTGATTTGTTACCGAATAGTGTTTCGGTGATCTTTGTCAATAAAATATTTTGTAGAGCAATGTACAGGTATAAAGTATTTTTAAGAGGTTTTTGGTTATTTTTACTAAAAATTACTTAAATTATGAATATTAATATTTAAATCAATATTTTAATAATTAATCTCCGATTAGCGCTGATAACATGCATTATATAACTAATCAATTTTTGTCAGAGAATTACATAATTTTTAAACGGTACCGTCTGCATAGCCTAACATTAGTAATTATACCGAATGAGTCATGCACACACAACGACCGTATCATATTGATCCGTATACTCAAATAAATGAGATTTAAATGAATAATGTATGCATTTTATTGAAATGTTTGGATGAATATAATATCTAAACCTCATATTAATTACGAGTATTTCTATACTTAAACTAAATTTAAATCCATCGATACGTCGTCTGAGTAATAATAGTGGTTTGTGATAAAGCGAAATTATAAATATATACAGATTTGTTTTAAATCTTGGTCGATTAAATGTCGCTTTGAAAGCATATAAGTTGGTTAAGTGTAGCACGTTGCTGCGTGTGATTATCGAATAACATAAAATACATTTAGGTTTAAGATGAATCATTATTCATAAAAAACGTTTCCAAAACCAACGAAATTTGTGTAAAAGGATGCTAAATTATTCATTATCGATTAATATAACTCCTCAACTTAATTTTTCCACAAAAATTGTTTATGGCCATTATAATAATAATAACATTCAAGAATGTAACTGATGTCTTTCAATATCCATGTTCATTATCAAAAGTTGGAATTATGAAACTGGGAGGATTGTCGTAAAGTGAAAAAAGATTTTCTTAAGAAAATATTTCAAGAAAATGTGTTTTTTATGAAAACGACTCTAATAAATTTGTTATCACTTATCTTCATGATTCTTAAAATAAAAAAATATTTTCAACTTATATTTAAAATTTTAATTCCACTTAACATTTTTAGTATAATTAATGTGTGATATTTAATTTGAATTTAATATATATTTTAAATGTGATTGTTTTTTATTAGGTAACGAAAATAGACTTTAAGAGAACCACTACTCATGTAGTTATTAAATTCAATAAAAAAAACCATAAATGGAAACGAAAGCATTGATATTCTACCAATATCATGGACGTACTTCAAAAAGGGCAAATTATACAGTAAATATCCATATGAAGATGAGTACCATAAATTAGATGATATATGCAAGTTGTCAGTAGAACCCAAAACCTTTTAGAAAAGTTATGAAGCAACTTTAATTAAAGAAGCTAGTACTTACTTACCTAATTAATAACTAACTGTATATTATCAATTAAAATTTTTTTAAATTTATGTATTTTTTTTCACATTTTATGTTTTTTTCTTATATTTCGGAAAGGTATGAACAAGGATTATGTAGAATAAACAGAACATGCTCGGAGACTATAGTACATAGTAGTAACCTAGATAAAATAAATAGTTCTGAAGAAGAAATGCATCCTTTTAAAATTAAGTGGATCTGAACTAAAAGAATCCTTAGATAAAATCTGTGCATTTAAAGAAAATGGGATTTTTTCTAAGAATACAGTTGACAAAATGTACCTAATGACTTTATTCAATATATCAGATTTATTAAATACTTTAATACTAATAAATTAATTATGTTTAAAATGATTATGTTCTAACACAAAACAAAGATTCTGGCACATCTCCATCATCATCATTGTCATACTCCAAGAGAAAACTATCTGTCAGTGAAGATTCTGCATCATCTAATGAATCATCTATGTTGCTGTTTAAAAGTCAAAAAATGCTGTTTCCTTCAAGTTATATTAAAATATTCAAAATATTTATTGAACTATTTCCAATTATCTCAGTTAGATAAAATCAAAGAAATTTAACTTTAAAGTTTAGTCAAAAATGGAACAGAATTAATACTAATATATTTATTTGTTATTTTAATCTATTTCAGCTCAAGAAACTGCATCCAAAGCCGATATTGCTGCCGCAATAAGGAGTATTGAGTACCGTGTTAAAGAGGAGGCTAAAATGACAAGAGCTCTATTTAATATGAATAACACTACTGCAGATACTTCAAGATGAAGCTACAATTGATTTGCCGAAAACTAATTTGGAAGATTTCTTGCATTTTGATGAAAAATTAAAAACTGATGTCGATTTATTAAAAAAACTAGTGAGAATTATTTCTAAATAGGTACAAAAGTATTGTTATTAATTATTATTGAATATTTCAGAAATATTACATGGTGTACAATATTAAAAGTACAACTAAGTTATCAGAGATTTTTACTGCGTTAATCCTTCGAATTATTTCAAAAGAACCGCTTTTGGAAGAGAAATAAATGGTGCAAGAAAATTAAATTTTTCTAGCACAGAAACTTACAAATAATTACTTGGTATCTATACTTTATTTTTCAAAACAATCTCAGTAATTTGAATTTTTAATATGTTTATTTATATTTTAATTTAGAAATGGTTTATTTCAAATTTCCAAATATTGGCGGTAAAGAAATACAAAGTCAAATCAGCCGCTGGTTTTCTGGTGCCAAGGACAGGGAAGGAGGAAAGAAAGAGAGACTAAAGAAATCTTCTACCAACAGAGGAAAGAATTCCAATTAATAATAAATATTAATAAAAACCATAAATATTTAACGCTTTATCTAAAAATTAGTATTTTTGAATCTATATTAAATGATGTTTGTCGTAAATAATGATTTTTATTTAAAAAAAAAATAATATAGAGACTAAATTATTAATTGGTTTTAATCATTATTAGTTATATTTTTTAATAGCATAATAATAGTATGATATTTTGAAAATGTTCAGTTTAATTATGTGAGGAGAGGTGGGAGACTGAGCCCTATGGCCTAAAGATTTGTAGAACAATGGTGGGCAACCACATGCAATTGACAGAAAATGTTGGTATTTGTATTAGTGCTGATTTTGTATGCATAAATGTGAAGAAGAACTACAAATAATTTGTTTAAAAACTAATTATCAGTGTTAAAAGGACAGTAGAATATAACATGATTCAATTGAATTCTTCCAGTTTTTTTACAATATTAGTAGTTGATTATGTCATCATTTTGTACAGCGCAGTGGCGTATGTGATGGGTGATTGATAGATCCCCCCTCACTCTTGGACATTTTTATTGGTAGTGTTTTCTTTTTGATAATAGGGAATTTATTTCCCAAGGTGTATTGCAATTTTTTTAACCACCCTCTCGATTGAGCTACAGATAGCTATTAGTACGGTGCTGCACCCTTACTAATTTTGTACTGCGCCACCACTTATATATAGTGCTGCACCTTTACTGATTATGGTACTGCGCCGCCATTTATAGACAGTTCTGCACCTATACCGAATGTCAGTACTGGCGCAGTACTAAAAATCCAATACTGCAATAGCGTTATCACCCCAGATATACACCAGTACATAGTCTATCCTGACTACCAGTAGCGCGCCAGTATTAGTCCGTACTGACATAGTACTGCGCCCGTTGTGAATTTATGATTGGGTTATGATCTCTAATATTTACCCTCAATCAAAAAAGTTAATTTCTTAATTTGCTATTAAATCTCAGAATATTATTATCTCTAGCATCAAAAATGATAATTTAATACATAATAAATGAGCAAACTAACATTTTATATGATATTTTTACACATATATATATTTATATATGTGTGTGTGTGTGTGTGTGTGCAAAATAACGAAAAAATCTTCTTGAATAGGAACATCTTATATTGTAATGTATAATATATCCCTCGGTATTTGTACTCTTAATATTGATACGAAGAATATAACCTTTAACTCTGCTACCAAATAATGTGAAATATTAATAATGTAAAATACATAAACCCACTTTATCCTTTCACCTTTCTTGTCACTCTATTTAATTCACTTCTCTCGAGTTAATTTTTCTGTATAACGTTATCATCTTTAAGTAGGATAGCATATCATCAATTGCCAATAGCAAAATACATCAAATTTTACTCTCTTTTGTAATTAGATAGGTAGCCAATAGTTTTTAGAAGCAAGACTAATTATATAATGATAAGAACAAATATAAATACCCAGGATAAAATGTCCGCATTGATATAGTATTTCAAACAAATATTCAGTATGTTATTAAGTTGTTTGTACCATAAATTATGTATTTATAACATAACTGACATTATGCTATACCAAAGAAAGTTTTAATTTTTTGTCAAGTATTATTAGTTTTCTGAAAAAATGCAAAAGTGCGTGTAAATGTAATATCATCTTATCGATTTGGTCTCATAGAATAAAATAATTATGAAAAATATAATTTAATGTAATTTCTTGACGTATTATATAGGTACAATATACGTTGGACTTCTGGCTTATCTGAAGACGTATGGAGAATTTGTTAAAACACGTATAACAGAATAATGTGTCTTCCACGTGTTTTCTACGTATTTTTTTAAAAACAAAAAACCCGAAGACAAGAGGTAAATACGTTTCGTATACAACAAATGAGTTAAAATTATAAAAATATTCATGCCACCTACGAACAATTTGTGGTTATCGTCTGGTTGCCTTTAAATCATTAACTTTTGTAAAAAATGCATTTAACCCCTCAATGTGACAAACCAAATTAATAATTTACGTACATGATAAATAGATAGCTAATACACGTGTTTAAATATATTTTCTTCCAAGTTGTGCTTGAATATTTTCAAAATTTGTAGTTGATATTAAATATTTAAGAAATGAGAATCACGGTTCAAATCAATCTTTTGTTTGATTAGGCACATTAAAATCAGTCATCCATACCAACGAGTGAAGATTTAATTACTAATGCACGTCGAGTCCCTACAATCGTCCCTATAATAGCCCCTATGGTTTAACAGCATTAATAATTATTTAACGGTATACATTTGTACCTACATTAAGTTCAAAATCATATGCGAGCACGTGTGTCATCAGTGGTTTCTCGTTAACACCGTGGTCAGATCGGCGTAAAATACTAGGGGGAAAATTAAACGTTAATCGATTTATTATTAATACTACGCAAAATATAATATGTGGCCTATATAATATTTTGTACGAATCCTAGGAATACAATTATCTGAAAATTTGATACGCGGAATACTTGTATGTTCTTGTTAGTGCTTAAAATATACGACAAAATTGTTTATCATAGTTTATTTTCATGTATACTGCCAAAGTAATTTACAACGTTATTTAACAATTGAAGCTTTTTAAAATTATTTTATAATTTTCCATTCATTTTCACAAATCAGTATAACTAATAACCGACATAATGTTAATTATTCACTTATTTAGGCATCTAAAAGCCTAATAAAATTAAATGGAAAAATATCGTATTCAATCACAGTCATTTTCCATTAGTATATCAGACAATATACCTACATATATGTATGTATATGATTATTATCGTGTGTCAGAAGCTTTAATATGATTAGTTATGGCTTGTTTAAAAAATGTATTATTCCTATTCCAGTGGATAGCATAAACTCTTATGAGTTATCAATATGTCCAATTAAGAATAATTCATAAGACATTTGAAACGTCTGACAATTGTATTATATAATGTACAAGGAATATAGATAATAAAATAATGCAACATTTTTAATGTTATCAAATTTTAGTGTGGTAATAAATTTGCCATTTATTATAAGCTGGTATTAAGTGGTGTAGACATAATATTTCGTTGGGGAGATTAACTAGTAAAAAAAAAAAAAAACCATATAGTAACGTAGACTTGGAAGATAACAACTTTTGATACTAATTAGAGTAAACACCCTAGATATTTTTATAGTTGGATGGGTTGTTTTAAATAAAATATACTCATAATTTATGAAGGGAAACGTAATGAACGAGAAAAATGAAAAAAAAAGTGTTATTTTTTTTCCTTAAGAATTTCGGAACTTCTATTTTTCGTTATTGTAACTAACATTATTACTATGTGTTGAACTTTAATTCTAATTTATTAATAATAAATAATCAATTTTTTTAAAATTAACAAGTTTCACTGATAGAGAAAAATGCTAAGAAAATTTATAATTATTTTTTTTTTTTGTTTTTCAACTGTTATAATACAATTATTTCGATAAAATAAAAATAAATAATTTATTTTAAAATAATTAAAATCAAAATATAGCTTTAGTTAGATTTTTAAAGTAATTTTCTTTAAAGTTTAAAAAAAAAAAAAAACCTTAATTTTCATCGAAGAAAATCCTATCGTTTAATTTATTGGCATATGTCCATCCTATAGTCAAACAATGTCGTCAAAATGTGCTATTAATATGATATGTAGATTTTCTATTAAGAATGAATGTATAAAATAAATTAAGAGAAAAATTCATGATCTCGTTTACTAAACAATAATTTTATTTGATCGGATCAGTCAAACGAATACATCAAAGTTGAACTATACATTTCTTAGAAATGCAAATATAATATTAATTATTATTATTGTTGTAGAATATTGATATTCAGCATTTATATTCACAGTACTTAGCGGTAACTGGTATGTAGATTTTTTGTTGTTAAATAAAAATATTTGTATAAGAAAATTTTAATTAAAATGTTACCCATGGTCGGAATCGATTCGAATTAACATTATTGTCATTAAACTCTACTCATAAAAAAAAAAAATCGTTATTTGGCACCGAAACAGTTGTTCTTGGCCTGTGTCTAGATTTGGATTATTTGTTTCGTATAGAGAAATGGGGTCATTTTTGAAATTTTCTTTTAACTATTCTCTTATACTTTAATAATACTGTTACATAAACCAACACGAAAGACATTTCTATTTAATTACATTAATCTTGTGTATTTCGGTGTTAACCAATAAAATGTGTCACAATGTTCAACAGACTTTTAGATTTTGAGTAAAAAGAGTATTAGTTGCACCAGAGTATGTTTTTATTTTTGTCTGTGTACATGATTTTGACATAAAGAATTGCTGTGATTGTCACTATTAGAAACAATTTATGTAGAAATCATAATAGGAAATATTGTTCTCGTATAGTTGGTATTTTTTCAGGAGTCATTTTACGGCTTCCCCGACAGTTTTCTTTATTATTACTAAGACCTGACTAAATGCTATACAAAAAGACAACATTTGCTGTACATCAATTTTCAACAAAATCGAATTTTTTTCCATCTTAAGTCAAAAAAAAAAAAAATAATTATCATAGAATTTTTCATTAAATTCATGTATTTTACTGTCAACTGTACATGGTATAATTTTCAAAATAAATATCGGAAGCTATTTATAGATAGTTTACAATTTAATATTACCTTAGCTTTTTTTCAAAAGTGTCTTTTGGATATTTTAATGAATTCCCATAAAACAATAACAATTATTTAGTAAAAGACATTTCATAGTTTTGAAATATTGATTAAAAGTGTCGTGGTCGAAATGTTCAAAACATAATACATTTCACCTATAAACTCTTTATAAGAGAAATTCCTTTTATTGTAAACAAATATTTTGTAAATCTTTTATACCTACAACAACTTATGACACTTTTAATGAAACATATACAATGTTCGTATGCTTGCATAAATCATTCTTAAACAATGATTATGTGTTTTCTGTTGAAATAACGAACCACGTTACAATGACATAGACGTAATAGTTAAAAACATACATGCGTCTTGAGAAAACTGACTTTGTTACACGATAACTACAATACTATTGTAAATTATTTAACCTATTAGCTGTTGACACAAAAAACTATCCTTTTTGTTAAATTTTGTGACATTGGTATCTCTAAAATTAGAAAAAATAAGCTAAAATTATAATAATATCTCTAATATCCTATCTTCATAAATGAATTACTGAAAAATAAAATACAAAACCTCTCGTGAGTTACCTAATATGAATTATTTATGAAATATGTCCTATGTGATTAATAATTAGGTCAAAGTTTTATATTAATAATATATATATTACAATATTGTACGTTTTGGTAGATGTAGTGTAATATGTTATGACGTTTGCCACTTAGGAGATTTTCATAATAATAAATAAAAACAATTAAACTATTTTTGATAATATTATTAAGGATACCAAGTTAAACTAAGTAATTTGTTGTTCGATGAAAGTTACATAAGTTTAATTTTCCCATCGAAATGGATTAAATAAATGTAAGTATTTTTTCATAATATAGCTTATAAAAATTTGTAAAAATATGATTATGATAAGTATTAAGAATTGGCATTGATTTGAAATAACAATTAATAATATTAGGTACCTAAAATATACAGTGGTCTAAAGTATCTGAACAGAAAATAAAATCTAGAAAAAAAAACAGGATCAAATAAGCTGTTCTACACTACTAATGTCTAATACCAAATTTAATGATATACAATCGCTAAACTCTGTCATTGAAAAAGACTATTACCAGTTTTGTAACAACTTAAAGCATAAACGTTACAAAATAAAAACATATGAGACTTAGAACAATAATATTTTCTATTATAATCAGAATATATTATTTGTTATTTTCCTTATAATAATATTTACTAATATTTTTTTTATTGTTATTTTAAAGGTTGCAATTTTATTGTTATACAGACTAAATTTAACTTACTATTAGTTATATAAAGCTTAATGCTTATTAATTATTATGATGCTTATTAAGTATTTTAAATTTTTATAATGTTATAAATTTATAGTTTGTTAAAAAAAAAGATATTAACATTTACTATTACATTTTATTTAATTATAGCATAATATTTAAAATATGTTAATGGTTAAAATTTTTAAACTTAATGTTAGATTCAATAGTTAGATTTTAAATGTAATTTATTTCGGTTATAAAAATGATAAAGAAGTCTTAGTTTACCAATAAAATATTTTAAATAATTTTATTTTTCTGTGTAACAATGAAAAACATTATGTAATTTTTCAACAAAAAAAAGTAAATAAAAAAACTTCTTACATTTCTTTACGAGTTGATACATAGATAATTTATACAATAAATCTAAAACTATTAAGTTCTTTGCTTCATTTTTTTTTTCAGAATAAATAGTAATATAACTTATAAATTCAAAATTTATTTTCGTTATTTATAGATAGTTTTCGATTTTTTAAAAGGTTTTTTCGTGTCAACAACAACATAATATTATCGTCAATGATGGCTATGACAAAAATGATATTTTATAAAATGTTAAGTGCATAGATTGTAATTATAGTATTACATTTACATTACCTAATTAATCATTAATGTCAGTGATCGTACTACTGTTGTGGTGTGGAATGATTTCTAAAATGTGGGAAGTATTTTCATTATTAATAACAATTAACCAAGATCTACTGCCAATAAATACTAACTATTTTATCTCTGAAATGGGTTTATTTAAAAGGTTAAAAAATTAAACACTACATTAATGTAATTAGTAATACAAATTTACACAAAATGAAAACTATTATTTCGTTAGTTATTTATAAATATATATTTACAATATCACAGAATAATATTTATAATCTTTATTATTCTACACAATTTAATAATCATGAACTAGTTGAAGTATGGAATATATTCGAACCGTTTAAAGATTTGTTTATAAAAGTAACACATAAATTATTTATAATAAAAATAATTATTTTAATTTTAAAATATATACATACATAATATATATACATACGATATCTTAATTGTTTAATAATAATAGTAATATTATATAGAAATATAGAAATATAGTATACTAGAAATGAATAACATTAAATATAACTGAAGTTTTTAAAATTAGATCTGTTAGTCGGTAAATAATGTAAGTCAAAATCCTGTCTATACTGTTCAGAAACGTTGTAAGTACCTACTGGAGTCAAATCATAAAATATGTATAATGCATTTTATAATATGATATTATAATAATATATTTACAATGGATACAATTAGTTCGAAAACTTTAAGTTGTGTTCTAAATAAATATGAGATTGGGTTAAGTTATGTATTTATTGTTATATAACTTTAGAAGTCGAATACACAATGAACAAACTACCTTTTACAAGATAAGAGTAAATTGTATGATAGCGAAAACTATAGAGTACGAGGAACAAATAAAATAAGTATAACGAGTTGTTATAATCAAAATAGTAGTATCAATGAAAAAATCACTATATAAATATGATTGTTCTAAAATTATTGTTAGGTAATTAAAAAAGTTTACATAGTAGTGGAATACTAAAGAAAAGTTTGATATAAAATAAATTTAATCGACTGAAATTTAATTCAAAATCTTTCTTCGACTATTTCAACAGATATTCCATTACAAACAATTTACAATATTACATTCAAAAATGGTTTTATCTTACTCTGTGTTTTTTTAAAAACAATGGTATGATTTCAATTATAATATTATACTCCTTCTCTAGCTATAGTTATAATATAATTATTATATTTTTTTTTTTTTATGAAACATTTGTCATAATTATTTTATATTATTATATGGCAATGATAAAATATATCTCAAAATGTCATTGATGCATAGATTGTTTAATTTATAAACACAAGTAGATCTGATAAATATTCGAATCCTTCATAAGAAAAACCTTAGAAATGTACCTTGTCAGGTATATAAGGTATATAATTTAATTATTTTACACTTCTTTTCTTTATTCCCAACGTCCCTCCCAACTTTAAGGCATCTGCCACCCTCGTCTTATACTTTCACATGGTATCATGTCACCTACTACGTACATGCATACATCAACTACTCTTATATTCCTCTTTATTACATATATGTGTATAATTATACATCCTCGAATATAATTAATAAAGTATGCTCGTAAATATGAAATATAATATAAATATAAATCTTCTTAATACCTAAGAAAGATTAATTTTAGGAACTCCAGCCGTTGGAGAAGCTGCAAAATATTTTAATGTGTATTTAGATCTTTGAAATTTCTGACAAAATTACCACACAGTAAAATTTACAATTTATTTGAAACAAATGTGAGCCATAATTAAAGTTTATTGTATGGGTTATAAAATGTTGAAATAATTTATATAATTCCTAGAGAAGATACAAATAATACCGCCGACTTTGCTTCCGAATGCCATTCAATGTTTTTTTAGTTCTGTATTTAGTGTGAAAGTTGTTTCATTTTTTCCATGTTATAGGAATTTTGTACTAGATTTTTATAAATTTTTGGATTTTCAAATTATGATTAGAGTAGTTTAATGATCTGATAGAAGATGTTCTTTATAATAATACATTCTTAACTTTGACTGAAATTTTACTACTTGGATTTATGTTTTTGAAGAATCAATATAATAAGAAATTGGATGATTTTTTAAGATAGTTATTATATTAGATCACTATCATCCGATTAAAATATTTATATACCTTTTATAATAAGCGTTTACTTAACCGGGATATCGGAAATACAAATAATTTCAAAGTTGATTAATACTAATCATGTAATGTATCTATTTTTAATTACATTTTACATAATTTACGAATTATGTTGATTTATCATGAATTTGATTGATTTTATAAAAGTTTTATTATACATCCACATACATAAAATAATTTCCCTCGTTTTTCTACAACTATACAGCATATATAATATGTACCATGTATAAACAGTGTTCTAGAATGGAATTGATTAATCGAGTAGAGAAATTCTACTTAATTTTCAATGTCGAAATGAAATGACTAGAAAAATGTAAAATAACTATCTAGATAAAAAAAATATTTTAAATATTTTGTGTATAACTATTGGCTGATACACATATTTTAATTCAGTTCAATTATGCGAGTTACATTAGAAGGGTATAAATAATTTATGGTACTGGCCAGAAACTTTCACCGTAATCATATTATACTATGGAATGTTAACGCAGGGACGCATATGCAGCAAGCGTTCGGATATAATCATAATATTATTATATTTGGAAATCAACAAAACTCTTAACGTATTATCTCGGTCAGAACTTTTAAATAGATATCGTTATCAGGCCGGACTAGATTATATGTGCGGATGTTTTCGACAACAACAAAATAGCGTAATAATAGTGTAACAATGCAATTTACTCCGTGTCCGACGGGTAGTGGTGCAGTTATTGTTATTTGAGTTTATCAGCCACGGGGTCATGGTCGTGCAATCGCCGAGTAGCTTGCGTTATTTGCAGCGGGCGGTAATACTATGTTAGGTAAGCTAAAAGCGATCTAAGAAAACGTCTCCTTCGCGGTCCACCGGGTCCCCGAGCAATAGCGTTAGCGCGTTGTGGGATATAGTCAGGCTACCGAAGCAGTCGGCAGTGATGGTAAAGAGACGAGTACCTATTATATTGCTCAGTCTTGTGTATCCGGCGAAATAACATGTTTATTAAAGACGAAATCCCTTTTAGCGAAATACTGTAATTAAAAACGACTTTGTCGTCGTCGTCGGACCGTTGGTGGTGGCAGACGACGGAACAATAAACAAAATCTCCAGTTCGGAACAATGCTTGGAACTTCTGATGTTTCCTGTAGTTTGCAGAGTTCGGCCAACCGCATGACCAACCGCGTTTCAAGCCTAGGTCACAGAATTCGTAACTTTTCTTAATAAACATTTCCATGCTACGTGCATGTCAATTTTATATTATCATTATAAATAACGAATTTTCAGAATGGTTATATTAGTGAATGTGTATTTCTTTACACCATCTTCAAAATTATTTCGAAGAGCAACTATTCTCCCCACCACGGTTGTCTTCGAATTATTGGATCGTTAAAAGTATTTAATCTATAATCATAATATGTGTTCACCCATGTTAAAGTCTATTATAGAAAATTATCATATTTAACTTGGTTCTAAATTATTTTATTTTATTTCATTTCTTGTAACTAGGGTTGTAAATTTTAAATATTTCAAAATTGAAAATTTCACTCTTCTTGAAATATTTCAATGAAATTATGAAAAATATTTATTTTTTTCTTTTAAACGTGTTTATAGATGATTAGAAATAATATATTGATAAAACACAGAAAATATTGATTATGAATAACTTATCAGTTTGGTATCATTTATCAACCAAGGTTTACGAATTAAAAACCCTACCTAAATACTGTTAAAACAAACACAAAATGTATCAACTGCCTAATACAGTGATACACATATTAAATATGTAACAAGTTTTTATACTTGATGTAGAAGGTAATTGATTGATATAATAAGTTGATACATTTTGTTTAAATTAAAAAAGGATTTAATTTTTTGTTATCTTATTTTGTTAGATTTGTTTTGATTACTATTTTGTATTTACTTTTCAGTGTTAACTATTAAGTACCACTGATACAGTTCAGTTGATACATTTTCCATATGTAGTACTAAAAAATATTCCTGGAATTATTATGAGAAAAAAAAAACATTTTTTATATGAGTTTTAAAATATTATTGCATGTGTACCGTCAGCGATCCAAAAGATGATGGTTTGAAACTTTGAAATAAAGTTGAAGTGAATTTCAACAGTGAATGAAAAAGTAGTGTATTTTCAGTAATATTTTAAATTAATTATATTAAAAATTTGTTAAACAACTTGTAAATTATATATGTTGTTTTCATAGACATGTAAAACAACTAGATAGCGGATTTGCATATTCCCATAGGAACATTGAAGTCTAGTGGCCATTTGCCAACAGAGAAATGTTTAAAAAATAACTCAATAGATAAGATTATAATAATATGAGATACCTATACATATTTATATGACATAATAATATAATATATATTACAAATATATACAATATAAATATTTGATATTATCAATTATGCAATTTTGCTCTGTTGGCATATGGCTGACTTTAATATTGTCTTAAAGTCGGTTATCTGGTTTTTTTATGTTTATTATGTTATTATTAGTTTATTATGTTTGTGTATTATTATGTATATAGTATATCATATATGACAATGATATATATGTGTATGATATGTAAATATGTTACATATTTTCTTTATTTCATACAATAAACCAACTTTTAAAAATTTTCACTTGGAAATAAAAAAAATATTTTTCATGGAAATGAAATATTTCATGAATTTTTCATGAAATATTTCAAGAAAATAAATTTCATGAAATTTTACAACCCTAGTTGTAACATATGTTTCATAAAGCACCATATTCTAATGATTTTGTGAAAGGATTATCTTTTACAGATTGAAAGTAAAATTGTTTAAATAAAATCATTCGAATATTATGCGATTGTATTTATACTAAATATTATTCAAATTAAAATTATTCAAAATTATAATTTATAACGGAAAATGTATGAAGTTTGAATTTTCAACATTTATACACATTTATATATGTATGTTATATTTATTATTTAATCATCTAGCACCCGGATTTGATGCTGTAACTATCCCCCGTTGTGCCCTTGGAGAGTTTTATTTTATACTAAAAACAGACTTTCAGAACTCCAAAGCACTCTTTTATTTTTCTGCGGTTTTGGCAACCACCCATTTCGTCAATATCTAGTTACGACACAGCCTAAATTCTTGGTTTATGCAAATGTATGTGAAAGAATCAAACTGATAAACGTATTTGAAAAAATTGTCAGTAAATATGATATGAAATGATATGGTACCTTCCAACTAGGGTTATTTTTTTGAATTTTATTTTTTGCTAATTACTGATTAGCAAACCTCGAACGAGAATTCGGTAATTCTATCAGTTATTCATTTCCCTCGGTTTCGTTGTAGATGCATATATATATATACATATAAGAATATTTAAGAAAACCAATAGTTTTTAAAATGTAACTATTTATTCTGAACTCCAAGTGTGGAACGACGGCGCTGTTTCATCACCTCCCGCGACTCAGAACCACTGCTTGCAGATAAAGCTCGTCAAACTAAAGCGATTAAAGTGAGTGCAGAAGGAAATCGTTTACAATAGTTCCGTAAAAAATTACGTTCTTCACAATACTCGTATTACATAGTACATAGTACATTAAACGGCGTTCGCCTGCACTTCTGTATCCGACTCGCGCGGTCACTTCCGGCGAATCCTGTGACTGCAGACGGTTAGGTTTCGCTCTTCATTGTTTCCGGTCGCCGTCGACGGCCGTCATCCGGTACTGTTAGCGGGGTCAAGAGTGACGTCACTGCGCCCGCGAGCCCGACCCCGGATGACAAATAAGGAAAAGCAACGATGTGATAAGAGAAACCGTCGGAAACCCGGCGACGGGTAACTGCGGTTACGTGCGCGCCCCACCGTCCGAACGGAGCGACGGCCCGTGCACCGGGGTCCGGGACACGGCCTTCGCGACCGTTCCGGTGTCCGCGGCATACGAGTTCGGAACGCGGAGCCCAAGGCGGTCGGGCGCCGCCGCGGTGGCTGTCGTCCGGAGAGTGATCTAATTGACACGCGGCGATACGCATTCGACCGTCCCGCAGCGTGTCCGTCCGCGCGCCACTTTAGTTAAGTGAACAATCCCGTCCGAACGGCCCGCGGCCTGTTGACCGGCTGCGTGTTGGCCGGGTGATAGAATCGCCATTACGGGACGAAGAAAATTAATCAAAAACCTTGCGCGTCCCGCGCGACAGCGCTGCTCCCACCACTCACCTCGGGGCCCGCGTCCCCGTTTCCGTGCGCTCGTGTCGTCCGGCCGTGCGCTACCGAGTTCTGCGTTCGCGGACGACGACGTGTTGTGGAAGAGATGTAGTGAATTTCAATGTGAAAAAAAAAAAAAAAAAAAGAAAGAAAAAAAAAACGCTTTAGTGTAATTTTCTACGTGACAGTGACGTTTCGTAAACGAGATAAATATTTCAAACCATCGTACTCTACCCCCTCCACGTGGGGATGAAAATAATAAGAAAGCGGGAAAAAATCAATGATTATTGCGTACAAATTTCCACGCGCACCATGGCCTTCGAGTACGTAGATGATAAATAATTTACCGTTAGGCTCGGTGAATAAAAAAAATAAAACGTTTAACGACCACTTTCCTCTTAACATTCCCATCAGACACTCATGGAAAACTGCATAATTAATACTTTCGTTGCTGCACAACTATAGAACATTTAAACTTAACTAATAAAATGTAAATTACGTATAGACATTTTTTCCATGACTTATATTTTTCTATACAAATTCAAAGAAAATCATTTTATTCGAGCAATGAACCGCTCTCACATTCGGTCGATGTATTTCCCTCCCGTCATTAATTACTGAAATTCATAATTTACCCCGCAATTGAGTTAACCTTAAATAAATAAATTGTTTACACACACGTGTGAATCAAAATTAATTTCTAATAATTCTTCAATGATTACTGCTGGTCAAACAATATGATATTAAAATATTAAAATATATGAAACATTTTTAACATTTCTGACGTCGTTGTAAAATTATTTGTGCGGAAAAAAAAACCAATCATAATTTTTACACATCAGTATAAAAGATAATAATTAAATTTTACTGAATGGGATTATGAAGAGCCCCTGCAGATCTGTCGTTGTTCACGTTGTTCATATATTTTTTTTTTTATTCTAATACTCTATGTAATACTGTATTATGATATTTTAATAATAATGAAATATCTATATACTTACAATGTTATATAATTACGATGATTATTCACCAGTTAATATTTTATAATGTATAATCGATTTTATATATAGCTACTATTATAATAGTGAACATTTTTATGATTTTACATTTGTTTATAGTACTATATCTATATTATGGTGTACAAATATGTTATGTTCAATATTCTTTAACCATTTATATTTCCTAATATTGTTTGGTAAATGGTAAATTATTATTTTTTACTATATTGAGTCTTATAGTTTTTTATTTTTTACAGTTGGTATAAAATATTTTACAGATTACTATTGCATTTATTAAATTAAGAAAAAGCTGTATAACCACATGTACTAGTGTCGGTCTGGCCCTCCCGGATACCCGGCGATCTCCGGGAGCCCTAAGATTTTTTCTTAATATAAGGGCCCAATGTTGTAAGCCCAAATAAATTCGTGAATTACAAAGTTCATGGTTCGCTCTTGTCGGGGTTTTGTAAGCCAGTACTTCCGGATCGTTTCGTTTAAAAGGAAGAGGGATGGTAAAATGAATGAGTACTCTCAACTTTTAACTTTAAAATATTAATCGCAATGGAATGGCACACTAACTGCCGCTATATTTACTACAGTCTGAAGAGCGACGATTGTCCAGTCTACGATCGTCTGTACGCTGCTCATGTATGCTGAGATAGCATCAGTATGCAGCATGTACAGGGGCGCGTAACAGCAACACAACTAAGCTAACATGAAAAATCATAAAAATTGTTTTCTCAAACTAAATTAAAATTATTTTATTCTAAAAGAAATATTGTTGATGTGATATAATATAACTAGGTATAATCTTTGATTGAAATCGAACGATTATAAATATGAATACTTTAAACAATTGAGATTAGAGTTATTAACAATCATGTATATAAGAACAAAATAATGATAATATTGGCTCTGGAAAAATACAAAAACAAAAATAGATTAAAATTTTTAGTACAATTTTAGCGTAATGATAAAAAAAATTTGCAATAGGTAGCTATTGAAGTTCTCTCCAATATAATGTTATTAAGGAGTCCATTGTTAATTTTTTGCCGGAAGCCCGATCATAAGCCAGACTTGATATATAATTTATGTTATGTAAGTATCATACGAAACGGTAAAACTTAAATTAAAAGTATTATACAAATGTTAATATTATAATTTAACTTGTATATATATATATATATACTATAGTTATAAAAATAAATAAATATTAATGTTTTTATATTTTTGTCTTTATGTATTTCAATTGTATTTTTATTATAATAAGGATATAAACATATTAAAATGGGATATTTTACCTTAAATTTTTCCTCGTAAATACTATACTATAATACTGTACGTACCCTCACGTACCTACATATAAACAGAAATATTGTTACATGCAAATATTTTTTGTCGCGACTAGTGGGATTCAGGTAAGGTGATCGACAATAACCGTTATCATGACATAATATAAAAAGGTTTCCGATTCACAGCTGCGTCAAAAAGCATCAAAGCTTACTAACATGTGAATAACTCTATTTTATTTTGTACCTACTATATAAATATACATGTATACATGTGTATATATATATATTGTATCATTGCTCACCGGTTCACTGAAGATGTTTGTAGCTTAGTGTTTCTGAATCAATCGGCAGACAGATAAAAAATGAAATACTTTTATTCGAATTCATTCTCTCGTCAATATAGCAACAGACAGTTTATTTTTATTCATGCGTATAAGTACGAAAATGTTTACACTCACTCGCCTTTCATATGATTAATAACATATACGTTACGCGACAATATAGGAGGTATATAGTATGTTTATGCATGTAGAATACTTAAAAACCACGTTTAATGGTTTTAAATTACATTAATATCATTTTGATGGTCACATTGTTTGAAGTACATCAATTAGCTCAATGTTTGTTTATGTATTAAATTTTTTAACGCAACCACTGTTTCTATTATAGTTTAATGTTGAATTTCATAGTTTTTAAAATAATTATTTATTTGATTATTATGAAAAAATAGAGATGACGTAAATGCAACCGACTTTCATAAAGACAACTTTTGATCCGATAACTACTCAGTCGTCACACTAGTATACAATTAAGGTGGCGTAAGATTATCGAGCTCATAATTGATTTTAGTTTTGTTCTTAAAACACAATTAATAATAATGATGACTTGTTGAATATTTTGATTTATTATTAGATCTGTCGTATTATAACATTTATTTGAACTGTGATTTCGTTTATTTTAAATACTTGAGTAACACATTAGTTATATATTTTTGATTGTCTACAATTAATTATTGTTATTATAATTATGATGATTATTATATTAATATTATTATAATAGAGTTCTAATAAAATTAATTTCTCAGACCGGTTTTATCAGATCAATAGGCAATTCTGGGATTACATACTGAAACTATGTATCTCCAAGATACCTCTGGCTGATTAAGTTCCAGAATTGTACACTCAGAAAAACAATTAAATTCGCTTCTATAACTCGCGGCCATGTTGACTTTGTCGAGCGTAAATGAGATTCCAGACGACCAAAGTAAAGGAAATACATTGTCTAGATAAGTTATGTATCCTTATAACTGTAATGGTCATATGTTAATGTAAATGCTTCCAATTTGATAAAACAGTTAGGATATAATGTTTAAGTGAAAAAAAAAATACAAAATCTTAGTTATCGTTCAATTTTTCTGTTTTTTTTTTTTTTTTTTTTTTTTTTGTCAAAAAGGAAACTAGAAAGTAAAAAAATAACCAGTTTATAGAACAATTATTATTTGTAAAATTAATTTTAAAAATCGCTTGGATTAAAATTATTTCCTTTTTTCGAAACTTTTTGAAAATGGGTTGAAATAAAATTCTTGTTTATTTCCGACCGAATTGTGTAAAACAATACAGCACCTACGTGAGCATTTACGTAAAAAGCTATATTACTTCGATACTTACACGTGTGCTATTGAGCACTATATACAATTGTGACTATTTACGCAGATAATAATATTGAAAATAACGATATATATATATCCGCAACGTGTGCTGCATAATATAATAACATTATGCACATATTCGATTATAACCATGCATGCGTAAAATTATCCGAATCATATTAAACGATAATATGTTTCGAACGAACAAAATAAAAAAAAAAAAAATAGGCAGATACAAGGAGGAAAGTATATTGTTATTCCAACGTTGGACCGTCATTATGGTATACGTACGGTATGTTAAAAAAAAAATTGTGTGTATGATCACCACGTAGATATATCGGTCCGCAGTGATGTAACTGCACATGAATACATTATTGTGTTCAATTTACTCTTCTAAATTGTACGCATCGTGGTACGGGCAGTAAATATCAGTCGAAAAATATTGCGTCGTGTGTGCGGACGGTTTCGCTATTTTCCAACGATATTTTTCGAAAACCGATCGATCACTGGACAAATGTGAAATGCAATATTTGCATACATCATGTGTACGCATATATATTGTGACAGCGTAATCGTGCTTTTGTGTGAACGTGGTGAATAATGAATTGTGATTTACGATATTTCTTTTTACGATTATTCTTGTAGTTACGTCTGACGATCGCTAACGTGCACCCGCTTGTAGCTAACGTGGAATCAATTTCACGCGCCATCATCTGGTAAACGGCCAACAATTAAAACTGGGCGAGGGAAGAGTGTAAGGGATCGGGTTGCGAACAATACATTTTACCGCTTGGACAATAGATGAAAGCCGAATTTTATGTGTTTCATATCGTAAATGAAATGCGTCGGGAGAATTTTTTTATTTTTTTCATAAATATTTTATAAAATCCCATTCACGTTTCCCTTGCAGAATTCTGTTTCAGACAAAACAGTTGCATCGTAGGGAGTTTAATCAAACCCAACGGAATAAAATAATAATAATAATAATAATAATAATAAAATATGACCATCGCCGTCGATTCCCATTCCAAATCCCAACCGGACACTAGAGAAAAAAAACAAAAGACACACTGCGCCATCTATAATAGGAAATCGATGTTTCCTATTAAATTAATAACTATTATTTGTTACCTACCTTATTTTTTTCACGAAAAGATGATTTTGAGCGGAATGCGTTCCTGGTATTTGGAATATTTTTTTTTTTTATGAATAACGTGATAAATTTATAATTCAATGTAATAAATATTTTATCCCAACCATTAAATTGGTTTTAATTGTATATAATTGTTTGTAAAGATTTGTTAATGGAAAAAATAAATGACAGCAATTATAATCCGATAAAATCAAAAAGACATTCTCACAGAGATGGAACTCTTCTTTTTTTCTTTTCTTTTTCTTTAAATTTTTATGGATGACTTAATTATCTGTTAAAATAAATCAATTCACCGGATGCGTTGTCGTCACGGCTTCGGCTTACAAACGATTACTATTGGAGCAATATTGTTTACCCGAACTAAGTGAAATCATTCGGAACATAATGTTTACTACCGGATATTCTATTGTTTTTTTCCGCTACGACGTGGCACATGGATAGTCTGGGCGACAATTTCCGGTTTACTACGAATGAAAAGTCAACTGCAAATTTTGGACACATGTGTTCATTTCGAACGCATACGTCACATCAGTAATTTCATTATATTAAATGCTTGCACTTTTGTGAATACATTATGACCGTATGTATGAGTATAATAAGCACTACTATTTTATTTACAAGATATCCGTTGAGAGTAATGGGTTCTTAAGAGTAGAGTTTTCAAAGTGCAGAGGTTCATATAAGTCTCAAATAAGCAAAATATAGAACTTCAGTAACGAAAACGATAAAATTAAGTAAATTATAATTGTCATTAGCTCCCAAATTGCGCATGCATATTTATCAACTTCAATATGTATTATGAAAATAAAGTTCAGTAATTATTTTATTTACTCAAAGTCGTAATCCATGGACCAATAAAAATATTCAAAGGAAAAAACAAATTTAAAATATATTTATTTTATTAAAATGTTACGACAATCAATAGGTAGTTTATTAATTAAACAAAAAAAAAATTATTTTCTAATTAATTGCTAATTCGTAATGAGCGATTAATTTTCGAGGGTGACAAACTGATAAAAATGATTTATTTTGAAAATCGAGTATACATTTTTTTTTTCGTTTCTTTTGTATTTACTCACTGATATATAATACATATAATATATATAACTACTCGTTGATTCAAGATTCATCATATATAAAATATAAAAAACGAATAACGAAAAAAAAATCTATTATACTTCATTCGTCTACTCGTCGTTATGTAGTTCGTGAATTCTTAATGATGACTTATGATAATTATCATAAAAAAAACAAAATAAAAATAAAAAACACAAAAAATACCCATCGACTACCGACACTAGTAAAATTGTGTATATAGAGTGTAAAACGCTATGACCTATGAAATGTTTCAATTTTAAGCACAGAATGAATAACGTGCGTGTAGAGGGAGAAAAACTTTCACACCAGAATACATACCGACTTGAAAATATATTACAAATAATGAAGCTAACAATAATGTTTAATGATGCGATCCCCGAGGGGACAACGCGACTGGGGCAAAATGAATGACGTTCGAAAAGTGTAATGGAAAATATATTATGGTTTATGTATTATATGTATATAGAAAAAAAGAGTTCGGTCGTATATGTGTTTGTGTATGTAAGTGTGAGGGAGATACACGCATATAAATTATAATATTTTATACATTTATGTATATTGCGGTATAGGGTGACTCATAGCAATAAGAATTGTTCGTGTGCACTATTTTTTCTTTAATTCATAGAATAAAATATACACATATTATTGCATAGTATATATAATGATTACTTTAATGATAGTTTTTAAAGATCTAATTAAAATTTTTCTATTAAATCACTTTATTTCAATGTTTTATCTTCCATTTACACAAACATTTCTTATTTATTCATTCGAATTTGAAACTCCAAGTTTAATATATACATGAAAATATCATACAAAAATATTCGATGTAGAAGCATATGATTATTATAACATAAGTACAATAACATTTCACCGAAAATCACCACTATGACTTACAATTTTCACCTAGATTGAATTAGAATGTTTGTGTCAATTTACGATTTTGATATTTGGTGAAAAATAACGTATTCATCATACATGATATTATTCTTATTCGATATTGATGTTTTACAATAATTCTCTAGTGAACTATAAAATAAGTATGTATATATATCGTGTTGAAAAGGACAAAACATTAATTCAAAATATTAGTTTATAATTTGTCACATTACACCTAAAACGACCACTTGTTTATCAAGTTATAAATATCAACAATATAAATATGTTATTAATAATGTGCACGTCACGAATTTCACACTAATCATAAATATATAGGTATAAAATATATCAATGGAAATATCATATAAACTGTAAAAATATTATAATTTTTGAGAAAATGTGATATATGATATTTTATATTCAAATACGTATTCAAAAATAAAAACTATATAAATATACAATAAAAAGAGTGCCTTATTTATTTATTTTCGAAACCCTAAAAATTTGATTGCCGATTATGAAAAATTATCACATTACAAAAAAGTTAATGAACTGTCAATAGCTGTATTTTTGTGTTAAGGGTCTGCGTATTTTTGGATGTATAGTTATTAAACTAACAGTGTTAAATATTACCGACTTAACATATAGTTTGTCGAAGAAGAGAGGAGATAACATAGTTATGATAGTAGTAAAACTATTTATACATTTATAAAATATTCAATGTGTAAACTTTTCCATAAAAAAGAAAATTCTAAAAAATATAGTTAATCACAACAAAATTATTTTTTAAAACATAATTTCATCATTCATTGACACCGGTCTGTTGTCCGTTGCTTATTAACAACGCGATAATTAGGTATTTATCAATACATATTTAATTTTACTTGAATAAGGCACTTAATTTAATCAAATCTCGTTAAATAAAAATATAAAAATATTAAGTATGTCAACTAAAATAATATAACTATCTTTACATTCATCATAGTTAATATCATTAATATTATTATCAATACAATTGAATATAGATCATAAACATTTTCAAAACAAGGATTTAAAATTATATTAATAAAAAAATCAAGATTGTAGCTTTATTTGCCTTAGAAGGGAAGTACATTATGCATGTATACTTTATATTTTATATTATACTCGCTCTTATTTACATAAATTATATATTATGTATAAATATTGAAGTTTGTCCCTTCCTAAAAATTGTTTACAGGTAGCTATGAAAATAATAAACTGTTTTCAAACACTCTTCAATGGAATACGTGCGTTAACACCTAATTTAGGTGTTAGAAAGTTTTAAAAACGAACGCGGATAATCTCATAATAATTAACGGGCATTAGGAGTAAAATGTAAGCACGATTATGACACTACATACAATAAAATACTAAAATGTTTATTAGTTTAATTTTGTTGATATCTCTCCGTATTACTTATATGTATCGACATATTTAGATTTTAAATCAACTGTTGGTTTAACATAGTGGCCGAAATTAAAATTAATAATATTATAAGAATATGAATATTAACTTTAATAATAATCGTAATTTTTTGTTATTAATAACAATTATACTTAAAAAAATTATGGAAAATTATGAAGCTAAAAATGAGCAAACCTCATTAGTACAGAAACTCATTTAAGGAAAACAACTACAAACTTCCTCATATTTCCGCAAGATATATTTAATATTTATAATAATCTATCAATATTATTTTAATTTTATTTTTTTAGTTTATAATTTTATATCTTCTACAAAATATGTAAAATTATTTATTACAATATACGCAATTTATGAAGTTATTATTGTTGTAATACCCAAAACGTATACGTTATTAACTCTATAGAGTTGTCAATTAACCATAACATATACGTGGGGGAAAATATAAGAACGACCATACTCATAATATATATTATTAATATTAGTATATTTTGACTCTCGTATCGACCACATTTTTTTGCTCTTTCGTGTTATTCTAAAATACAGCCGCATCCTCGGAGAATTATAAATAAACAAACAATGTTTTTTTTTATCTATGAGTAGATATCTACGTATCATATTGTTTAATAACATTTTTTCCTGAATTAGAATAACAATAAAATTCAATAAGTATTTTCTTGGATTAAAATGTAACAAAGCTTGTATAATATAATATTATTCCAATTTTTACGTGATTCTGTAAAGTTGCGACTTTTACAAGTCCCTAGATGTTGACTGTATAAATATCAAGTTTCAAACGTGACTGACAAGTTCATGATCTCGAGTAATACGAGAACATGTATAAGAATAGCGTATAAATTGTATAAATATTTCTGAGTTGCATCAGGTTTAATATCCTCGGTTAGTGAGTTAATGTAAAATATTTATTTTACCTTTTGAAAATTTCATCATTAATAGATTTACTATCTAACAGAAAAATAAAAAATAAAATATATGGTAATAATGGACAATAGAAAACACGAATTAATTGAAAATTTTACATGTTTATATGTAAATTTAAATTAACACAATAAATATTATTAATATGAAATATACGCAGTGTCTCATGAGGATCTATTAATTTCTATGTTTCCAGTAAAATCAAATATAGTAAAAATAATATTGTAAAACTCACATTGCTAAAGATTCAATTAATACATTTTTATTGAACAAAATGTTTAAGCAAGTCTAAATTTTTCATAAATGCTGAATATAATATGATTTCACTTAATATACAAACGCGCATTTTCTTTTTGGTACAGTGAGTGTAAAAATTGATTTTATTGTAAACAGATTAGTAATAATTTTAATAAATAAATATATTTAATACATTAAAGATATAAGTTATTTGGGAAACTCGAAAATAAAAATAAAAAAACGTTTTATATACTCATATTTTATTTTATTTTAATACGTAAGTGATTTACATTTAAAATAAAAAATATCTTTTAAAATAATAGTGTTCAAAGTGTATATATATATTCAAATAACTTTTAAAAATATATTTTGCCAACATATTTTGAACTATTTTGTAATTAATAAACATTAAAAAAATATAAATATCACAATTATTCATGATAAACGTAAGTATAGCTAATTTTTACTTGAATAAATTTATATATGTCTTGCAAACTATATTGATTTAAACAATAATACACAAAATATATCATAAAAAACACATTAAAAAGAACTTAACGACGTTTTCTCTCAGTTTTTAAGAATTTGTAATAGAACGTTTTATTTATTCTGATATTCAGTGGAAACTCAAAATAATCTTATGATGTATTGGTATTGAACATCTTAAAATATTTAAAAAAAAAAAATCTGTTAATTATATATAAGTTATCAGTAATTTTTAATTTTTTTAAATTAAATTCAACTTTTGAAATAAATATTTTATCTATAAATTTAAAAATTGTTGAAATATTTGTTCGATTCGGAGAAAAAATTAACAAAAATAAAAATAGGTAAAATCCTTTTCAAACTCTGTAAATTAGAGGATTATAATTATAATCTGAATAAAATAAATAAATAAATAAATATATAAAAAATTAAAAACTATACCTACTTGTGAAACGAAATTGTATTTAATTTATAATACACACTTTTTATAATTGCTATATTTTTTGTTATATTAAGCCATCAAAAGGTCAGTACTTAGTAATAATTTATAATATTAATAACTGTTTCTTGTAATGTTATTATTATATTATATATATTATATAAAACGGACTTGATCGTTGTAAAACAAAAATTCCAGTAACATATTTCTATATAATTGAACAATTTAAATAAAAGTTAAAAATTATTAAATGGTAAATTCTCGTTGTATATGTATATGTATTATATTTTCACAATTCGATTGACATTGAATCAATATATGACATCGAAATCGATCCTATATTACAAATACAATAATTCTCCAGGCTAAACTTTTATATATTTTTTATTTATTTTAAAATATAAATCATTTGTTCATATAAAAATACATTATATAGAAAAATAATAAATAAAATGGCAAAATATTAATACGTTAAATAACACAACATAGAAAAGTTAATCATTTAAACGGTAAGAGAAAAGGGCCAATGAGTAAGTGCTAAGGTTTTTGGATTTTTAAACATTTATCGAATGAATAAAAATATGTAAAATTATCATGTAACGATCTATGATATTGTTTGACATTTATAAAAAATACTTTTTGTTACATTGTTATTGTCCTTAGATTTTCATAGGATAATACATAAATATTGGACATTGGTTATCATGTATTATAATTATCATTATTTTAAGTGTCAGTATTATTATTATTATTCTCATATTTTGTTTACAGTAAATACAAAAATAAGTTGTTAGGGTAAAATAACATACTGCATGCAAGTTATTGCAAGTAATTGTTTTAAAAAGTTATCTAAAAATGATATAAAGCTACAGTCTACAGATATTTACATGCGGTGATAATATTATAGTAGGTATTTATTTTTTATTTCTATTTTTATAGTATGGCAGGTTTTTTTTTTGTTCATCGTCGGGTGCTATTTTTTTATGTACGGTTATGACTAGCTGACGCGATGCATATATGGAAACATCAGTTTCACATTTTTTTTTTTTTTTTTTGTTATAAAACTTTAATAAAACTGATTTTAATTTGTAACCGAAAATATATATATATATACATTAAAAGTCTGCTGTTTAATTAAAATACACTCATTTGGTAATTAAGTAAAGACAATAATAGAACGATTTTTTTATTACAATGATACATTTAAAATTAATTTTATTATTGTTTTGTTAAAATTTAAATTTAAATTATATAAATACTAGATATATCAGATATACATTATGCATGTTTGATAAATATTACACCTTATAGAATATTTATTAGAAGGGTTACATAAATTAGTTGTATAAAATTTTTTTTATCATTTAACTATAAACTTTTTACATATTATTTGCATATGTATATTCTATAATCCAGGTTATTTTTTAAGGCCCTATTTTTGATTATAGTATTAATTGGATATTGAGTATCAAATTATCTGGTGTATAATATGATATTAAAGAACGATGTTTTATAGTCAAGAAATATTTAAACTTTTAAATTCGTTAACATTTAGACACATCGGAGTCGTGGGGCCCATTAGGCATGAATGGGTTTGAAATATCAGTGACCGATATTTATTTTCGCAAAAGATATTTATTTCTTGGTGAAAATGATAGAACATTTCAAATAGTAATTCTTTTTTCGATTTAATGGAGCTATTGGTGTGAGTGCAGTGTGAGTTTTTTATACACTTTGTTTAAGTTAAATATGGATGAATAAACTGAAAGTATTCTATTTCTACAAGGAAATATAAATTAAAGAAGTTTTGATCAAAAAATTGAAAAAACCTATACTAATTTCATGTTTAAAGTTAAGGGACTGGTAATGTGAATGACATAATACAACTAGAAAACAGCTTCAATAACATGGTATCGTTATTTTCAATAACGTACCCAATGTGATTTGTCAATAATTAAGGACTTATGTTTTCATTATGAATTTTTCTCATCGATATCTTTATTTTTAATGGTTATCTGGATAAGGTAACAACCAAATATAAGTTTGAATGTGGCTCACAGTTGTAATAATTTAAATTACTATGTGTTTGTCATAAATTCATTTTTAATAATTGTGTATTGTTATCTCATAAGGGAATTACCTAGATCAATATCTTAGACTGTGTTGACATAGAATTTCAAACTTGGTATTTTAAAACAATCAAATGGCTAAATGCATTTATTATATGTACCATTGTGTAAACATTTTATTGAAATAAAATAGTATTATCTTTTTTTTCGGTAATTTTATTATTAAAAATCACGAAATTAATAAAAATTTATATTTAAACATTTAGAACTTTAAAAATTTTCAAAAAAATAAGACCTGGTTATCTTCGAATTGTAAAAAGATAGTTTTTAAATATATTTATTAAAACATTAACATGTATGCTATCTGTGAAGGTAATATAAAATAATTAAGAAATTCACCGTAACAACATAAGGCATCGAGTATGTGAAGTTATCCCCCCCCCCCAAGTTATAATACTAATACAAAACATGTACTAAAAATTAGCAACTAATTTGCAACTATTTGCAACGAAGGTTTCATAATTTGCAATCAGATATGTTTCTCGTAAAAATGATTTTTTTTGTGAATAATTAGTGATAGAACATTGATAGTGTATATTGTCAATAAATATCAATCAATTAGCAACAGAAACAAGTATATAATGAAATTATGTTTCAAGAGTACCTACAGACTTGACACTTTTACAAATCATTAATTATAAAAATGTATGATAAAATATATAATACTTTTAGAGTAGTAAAACACATTTTTAAGCTCTGTTGAAAATAGTGTTTCAAAAATCGTAATCAAATTCTATTTCAATATTTTATATTTTTGAATAAATTAGTGTAAAAAGGTGTTAATTAACCTTTTATAACAGTAGAATTGGTTCATAATTTAAATTTTTTTGTAGGTTTTTCCTTGAAAATTTGGAACACTAAAAAATTGGTAGTATTTAATCGAAAATGTATTTAAACATAGTTTTTTAACTCATTCGATAATAGTACAATTGTTTACTGCGTCTGGGTAAAATAATCTCCACTAAAAATTAATTTTGCGAAAAACATATCGAGTTGCAAATTATGAAACTTTCATTGAAAATAGTTGTGAATTAGTCAGAAATTGTTGAAACCATTTGAAATGGAAACGTTGGAATGGATACAACGATTTATGGGGGAGGGGGGGGGGGGTTTACGTAAATTTGGCTCCTCCAGTAATGAAATTTGAATTGTGTTGAAGTTGCAAAATATTAGACCTTCGTTGGAAATAGTTGCAAATCGGTCGCACATTTTTTATGTACATTTTGTATTAATAGCTTGGGGGAGGGCAAATTCATACACGTGAAGATATCACTGCAAGTAAATATATATGTATCATTATAGGACACTATGTGTATTCGCTAATAAAATGTAAAATCTGTTATACGTTTTTTATCTAAGCATAAACATACGTCAGTAAAACATAAAAATATAAATCTGATACACACACACACACACACACACACACACACACACATATGTATACATACATATATGACGTATGTTTTAACAGTACTAAAACGAAATAAATATTTATTCTTTTTTTTGATAATATTACTTCGAAAGTAGATATACTGCATTTTATCTTTCTTACAGAAAATTCTTGTTTTTGGGTAAAGTCTTGCTTGTATTTATATTTTTTAACTACAGGTAAGCAACGCGAAAATATAGTTATTTATGACTTGACGTTATTTAACATTATCATAGCTCCGGATGCGTATGAATTTATTATTACTATTTTATGACAGGTGGTATATTTCCCAACGAGTTCAATTAATTTAAATGTTGTGTTTATGTCCATCAAATTTAACAGGAAAGAACATTTTTTTTTTTTAATTTAATGAAGTTCTTTAGCAGCAAAATATTATTTAAGTATTAAAGTATTAATTAAATATCAGGAGCCTCATGAATTTTTTTTTTCATTAAATAACATATATTTTACATATATTGTATCAAATTGCAAAGAATTACAAAAGTGAAAATAAAAAGTAAAATGTAATCAGATTGGAATATGTTTGTGTTCATGCGCCTACAAAAAAGTCATTATATTTTATTCATTAATTACTGAATTATGAAAATATCAAAATGAAGGATTTATTTTGAAAAAAAATTGTAATTTTATTTATTTTATAATTATTTCATAAGGAGATTATCTTTAAAAGATAAAAACATAAATAGTCAGTTATTATTTTTTACAGTTAAATAACATGACTGTCTGCATGTACATCGGAATTAATGGTGCAATGTATTTTTAGGTTTTTTTTTTTTTTTGTGGTTGAAATAAAAACGAAACAAAATAGAGAAACAATACAAAAGGCATATACAGGCCACGACTTTTACGCTACAAGGTCGTATGCGATAAAATAATAAAATCACCTTTTTCGACCCTCTTCAGCTGTATATGGATGGTGTGTAACAGAGAAGGATTTATGGCGCTGTAAAACAACCAAGTAACGGCTCAATCGGTGAAAATAGTAACGATTCAATCGATAAATCCGTTAAAAATAACCCAAACATACATACCAGACGTGGTTAGTGATACTATTGTTATACTACTATATTACTATAATGATATGTTTTAATAATGAGTCGTTAAAGGTTCGGGTAGTACGTGTTTGTGGTGATAATAAAATTCAAACGCAACGGAACATTGGCGCCCATAGACCACTAATCTCGTCAGTCGTTAATAGAATCGAGTTTACCTAATTACTCCAACACTTATCATCAGCCACACATTTTTGTCAATTAATTTTACCTATACGAGTTCTGATATTTATTTTATATTTGTAATAAATTTATTTTTATACAATCTAGACTTGTGTGCACGTATACATACGCTTGTGTGTGTGTATGTATGTATAGATTTTAAAACAATTTAAAATATGTACATTTTATAATTTATAAATTTATTTGTGTACAACGAATTTGTATACAAAAGACAATGAGAAATAATAATTGTTTAGTTATGAAATAAATGATAGTTTCAACTAAAACATAATTAGTCTAGTTATTTAAGTGTATTTTTTTTTTTTTCTAGAAAAAAAGTGATTATTCAACAAAAATTGTCTTTATAGAAGAACACACTATATTTAAGTATACACGTTGTAAGTTTTAACTGTTTACAATTAGCGATTATTTTCTGTATCAATTAAAATCCAATGGCGTGCAATTAATGTATGTTAGCGCGATTTCTAAGAACGGAAAAAATCATCGTACAGTGCCAGACGATTATTGGATATTTAAAACATTCCTGTTCGATGACTGATTATAATATAATATTAATAGAACCTATACATCTATATGTCTATCGTATATGGCGGAGGACCATCGACGAAAGTTTTCAATCACGCCGCGGGGAGCATAATACGATTCCACAACCCACCCCTGACTTGCAGAGTTCGATTGAATTTCTTCCTCGACAGATCGAATAACCACTCTCTCCTCTACTACCATTATCATTTCAACCCTCTCATCTATCATAATACTGCCACGTTTAGTCTTCTGGACGAATTATTATTGTTATTATTATTATTATTATTTTTTTTTTTTTTATTGGTTTATGGCTGAAAAAACCCAAATCAACGATGCATCGAGAACTCTCGTGGTGAATAAAACGTACTGTTATATTGGTTTGATAAATTATGACATCAAATGATATACGCTAAATACACGCTCAAATACAAATTCATATTATATTAAATAAAATCAACTAAAAAGTAATTCTAATAGTAACGTAAATTAAAATTTTACCGTAAACTTTAATGTAAAATATTCAACAGATTATCATGTAATGCAACTTAATTAATTTGAATTTTTTTAAGTACGGTTTATGTAAGTAAATTATTTTGAACGATTATTATAAACTACTTGAGTTATGTGGAGTAACTTCGACCTTTTTCAGACCATATCCCAACCTCGACTATAACGGAAGAAAAATCTAATTTTTCCGTTAGTCATAGTTGTAAGCGAGGATAATATAAATAAATACAAATAAATTTTACTTGGTAGATATTTATTAAATAACTTATTATTATATGAACAATCCAATTATCTGAATACCTACATTTAAAATGATTAGTTATTAAATGTATTTTTTAAAAATGGATCTTTAGTTGGTAATGCTGTATTTTAACGAAATTAGAATTTTATAACAAACGAGAATTTACAATTGAAGGTTTTAGATTTTCGACCAGGATTAATTTCAGCTGTCTCGAAAATCTGGGGATGCGTTAGACTATTATACATTTATATATATACATAGTGAAGTGAAATCGTTATTTCAAAGACTAATGTTTTTTTTTTTTTTTTTGTTTTATTTTGTTTTTCGTTTTCTCCACCGACTTTTTTAAACTCATTTGATTTTAATAATATTAGTCCTATGTTTCGCTCTTTGTGCACCATCAGTAAATGTGATGACGAGAGGTTGGACCTTAATAAACAAAGGAAAAGCCTTTGGCTTTTACAATAATGTCAGATGGACTAGAGACATTTTACGAAATATTTCGTGTCTTCTATTCTTGTGGAACATGTTTTAGTTAAATTGAATTTTCATTATCTTAAAGTCTTTCCGGCAATGTTTTTTTTTTATTATTATTTCCTTTCGTCTCAAATACACAGTTCATGAAACAATTTGGATTTGTTTTTATTTGTATTTCATCCAATCTGTACTTCTATTTTCTATAATGTTTTATTTTTTGATTACGATACCATGGTAAAGTTTATATATTCTTACAAGATTTCAAACTGTTCTTTTTTATTATTAAATTATATCAATTTTTATTATTATTGTTACCGCATGATCATTATCATTTATTACTTTTATAATTATTGTTATTATTATTATACGTATTTTAAATTAAAAATAATATTTTACAATGCTGTTAAATGTTAGTATGACAAATTTGTCATACAATAGAATGATATATGCATGATCATAATGTAATAATACGATTGAAAACAATAGAAATAGTTAAAAACTATGATTCAGCAAATTGGTTCTCAAAGAGATAGTCTTATGATAAACAATATATTTGTAAACTTAAACCACAAAGGTTGCTCTGTAACTGTAGATGCTCGTGTTTTGTTATGGTCAATAGATAAAGATAATTATTGATTTAACTGACAGTTTTCAAGTATTGTCTCAATCGTTACGGTTAATAAATAGTTTGGCATTCTGTTGTTAACTGAAATTAGTTTTTAAATAAAATTTTCGTGCCCGATGATGAACCATTTTCTAATGTTGAAGATATACTGGATTAAAATAATTGTTCCAACAATTTAATGTCATGTTAGTAAGATACTGAAAATCCCATAATTTAGATAAAATATTTATTGTCTGTATAATCATAAAATGTTCCACAAGTATAGAGTATTAGAGTAAATAGTTATACTTGCATAAACGTGTATATATATATATATATATTATTCATGATTGTGCACTTATTATTAGCTGAGCTATAATAATATTTAATAATTTAAATTATGCTCGAAATTTTAAACTAATAATTATGGCTAGAAATCAGTAACTGCTTTCTGTAAAAAATATTCAATTATCAACATTATCCATGTATCATAAGTAAAATGTTTAACTAATGAGTATATAGTACATTTGTCGCGTACCAGACGTCATTTTGATAAAATTATAGAACAATTTTCATAACAAATATTGTTTAATACATTACAGAATCTATTCTATTAACAAACTTAAATCAATATTTATGTTTAATATATATCAATTAATATATTTTATGCGTACGAGTCTACATGATTAATTGATACCCTTAAACGAGTTACTGAGTTACTCATGTTATATACATATACACATACACACACATATACAATTTGAATTTTCGCTATTGTTTATTATTTTTTCATATTTTTACTTACCAGTGTAATGTAGTGTAATCTTTCTACCGCTAACCTTAATTTTTCTTTATTTACTATAACATCACTTTATCTACTATTCATTAACAACTGCGATTACTCTTATAAATAAATTAAAACTATTAAACTATGACTAATTAGTAATTTTATTTTTTTTTATCTTATATCATAATTCCTTTATTTGATTCACATACATGGTACATAGTCATTTTAAATTAAACAAATTATATAAAAAAAAAGGGACAAACGTAAATGATAATTATTATTATGAGGAATTATAAGGTATAATAAGTTAGCTTTTGAGTTAGTGATTGTACACGTAGAGTGCAAAGAAATTATTATATATTACAACGTTTTTAATTATTATTATTATTATTTTTAGATTCTGAACGGAGTGAAGAATGTATTGATTTTACAATGATGTGTGTTTTTTTTTTTTTTTTTTTTTTTTGTGTCTGTCGACACGATTTGGGGCAGTAAAAATGCTTCGATTGCCTTATGTAGCAACTTTTCTGAAAGGAAAGTGAATCTATTTGGTACTTTGGGGGGTCAAAAGTAAAAAATTTCCAATATTTTTTAAATGCGACGGGAAAAACCATAAAAAAATTTGGGAAAAACGGTAGTTTTTACGCAAAACCAGTTTTCGATATAATCAAATTTTTTATTTTGCTATAACACAAAAACTAATCGATGTAAATACTTGAAATTTTCACCAAATGTTGAGATTTGCGTTTTCTATACACCGTTAAATTTTCAAAGTATTTTGACTTTTATTAAGCTATTTATAGACAATTGAAATTTTCAATATTTTTAAGTATTTTTTTTTTAAATAACATTAAAATTTTTTTCGCTGCCCAGAAAATCTTGAAAATTTAATACAAGGTTTCTTATAAGTTGTTCCTTAATTGATAAAAAAAAATCTAAAATCGTAAGTCACAACTTTTTTTTATAAGTGCTCAAAGTTCCAATTTATACGAAATATGTAAAAATCACGATAAGTTATTTTGTAGATAAAAATTCATAGAATTTTTTCTGTTCATACTTAAGGTTCAAAATTTTAACACTAGTTTATCTATAAGCTACTCTACAAAAATCTTTAAAAAAATTACTTCCGGACTTAGAGGAAAAAATGTTATGACTGTTTGAAATTTAAATATTTACGAAATTGCATAAAATAACGATTTATTCTCAAACGATTTTAAATATTTTTTATAATTCAAAAAGTATAAGTCGCAGATTTTTGAAATTTCTACTAGCTGTTAAGATTGGTATTTCCTTTATGTCATATTTTTTTCAAAATATTATATTGATTTTTAAGCCACTTATAGGCATTTAAAATATTCGATATTTTTACATTTTTTTTTTTATAATCGGTGATAAAAAAAATTTGGCTCGTACAAAATACTTGAAAATTTAATAGAAGATTCCACAGAAGTAGTTCTTAAAGTCATTCAAAAATTATTAAAATCCATAGGCACAATTTTTTTTATAAGCGTTTGAACAGCGAATATTGACATAAAATTACATGTAAAATATAATATAATGTATAATATTCTAGACTGACAAAAATATCGGTTTTTTTTAAAATGCTTTAACTCAAAAACAAAAAACCACAACAACTTGAAATTTTCACCAAATCTTTATATTGACGTTTTCTATATATGGTTAAGTTTTCAAAGTATTTTGACATATTTTAACTTATTTATAGACAATTTAAATTTTCGATTTTTCTAAATTTTTCGTTTTTAAACATCTATAAAATTTAATTGTTAGACCGAAAACTCTTGAAAATTTAATACAAGGTTTATAATAAGTTAAACTTATTGTAACTAAAAAATATCGGTGATCGGTTTACTCAAATTTTTTTATATACCCTTAAAGCTCAAATTTGTATAAAATGTGTAAAAATCACGATAATTTGCAAGTTATTTTGTAGATAAAAATTCATAGAATTTTTTCTGTTCATACTTAAGGTTCAAAATTTTAACACTAGTTTATCTATAAGCTACTCTACAAAAATCTTTAAAAAAATTACTTCCGGACTTAGAGGAAAAAATGTTATGACTGTTTGAAATTTAAATATTTACGAAATTGCATAAAATAACGATTTATTCTCAAACGATTTTAAATATTTTTTATAATTCAAAAAGTATAAGTCGCAGATTTTTGAAATTTCTACTAGCTGTTAAGATTGGTATTTCCTTTATGTCATATTTTTTTCAAAATATTATATTGATTTTTAAGCCACTTATAGGCATTTAAAATATTCGATATTTTTACATTTTTTTTTTTATAATCGGTGATAAAAAAAATTTGGCTCGTACAAAATACTTGAAAATTTAATAGAAGATTCCACAGAAGTAGTTCTTAAAGTCATTCAAAAATTATTAAAATCCATAGGCACAATTTTTTTTATAAGCGTTTGAACAGCGAATATTGACATAAAATTACATGTAAAATATAATATAATGTATAATATTCTAGACTGACAAAAATATCGGTTTTTTTTAAAATGCTTTAACTCAAAAACAAAAAACCACAACAACTTGAAATTTTCACCAAATCTTTATATTGACGTTTTCTATATATGGTTAAGTTTTCAAAGTATTTTGACATATTTTAACTTATTTATAGACAATTTAAATTTTCGATTTTTCTAAATTTTTCGTTTTTAAACATCTATAAAATTTAATTGTTAGTCCGAAAACTCTTGAAAATTTAATACAAGGTTTATAATAAGTTAAACTTATTGTAACTAAAAAATATCGGTGATCGGTTTACTCAAATTTTTTTATATACCCTTAAAGCTCAAATTTGTATAAAATGTGTAAAAATCACGATAATTTGCAAGTTATTTTGTAGATAAAAATTCATAGAATTTTTTCTGTTCATACTTAAGGTTCAAAATTTTAACACTAGTTTATCTATAAGCTACTCTACAAAAATCTTTAAAAAAATTACTTCCGGACTTAGAGGAAAAAATGTTATGACTGTTTGAAATTTAAATATTTACGAAATTGCATAAAATAACGATTTATTCTCAAACGATTTTAAATATTTTTTATAATTCAAAAAGTATAAGTCGCAGATTTTTGAAATTTCTACTAGCTGTTAAGATTGGTATTTCCTTTATGTCATATTTTTTTCAAAATATTATATTGATTTTTAAGCCACTTATAGGCATTTAAAATATTCGATATTTTTACATTTTTTTTTTTATAATCGGTGATAAAAAAAATTTGGCTCGTACAAAATACTTGAAAATTTAATAGAAGATTCCACAGAAGTAGTTCTTAAAGTCATTCAAAAATTATTAAAATCCATAGGCACAATTTTTTTTATAAGCGTTTGAACAGCGAATATTGACATAAAATTACATGTAAAATATAATATAATGTATAATATTCTAGACTGACAAAAATATCGGTTTTTTTTAAAATGCTTTAACTCAAAAACAAAAAACCACAACAACTTGAAATTTTCACCAAATCTTTATATTGACGTTTTCTATATATGGTTAAGTTTTCAAAGTATTTTGACATATTTTAACTTATTTATAGACAATTTAAATTTTCAATTTTTCTAAATTTTTCGTTTTTAAACATCTATAAAATTTAATTGTTAGACCGAAAACTCTTGAAAATTTAATACAAGGTTTATAATAAGTTAAACTTATTGTAACTAAAAAATATCGGTGATCGGTTTACTCAAATTTTTTTATATACCCTTAAAGCTCAAATTTGTATAAAATGTGTAAAAATCACGATAATTTGCAAGTTATTTTGTAGATAAAAATTCATAGAATTTTTTCTGTTCATACTTAAGGTTCAAAATTTTAACACTAGTTTATCTATAAGCTACTCTACAAAAATCTTTAAAAAAATTACTTCCGGACTTAGAGGAAAAAATGTTATGACTGTTTGAAATTTAAATATTTATGAAATTGCATAAAATAACGATTTATTCTCGAATGATTTTTAATATTTGTTATAATTCAAAAATTATAAGTCGCAGATTTTTGAAATTTCTACCAGCTGTTAAGATTGGTATTTCTTTTATGTAATATTTTTTTCAAAATATTATATTGATTTTTAAGCCACTTATAGGCATTTGAAATATTCGATTTTTTTACATTTTATTTTTATAATCGGTGATAAAAAAATTTGGCTCGTAAAAAATACTTGAAAATTTAATAAAAGATTCCACAGAAGTAGTTCTTATTGTCATTCAAAAATTATTAAAATCCATAGTCACAATTTTTTTTTATAAGCGTTTGAACAGCGAATATTGACATAAAATTACATGTAAAATATAATATAATGTATAATATTCTAGACTGACAAATGATATCGGTTTTTTTAAAATTCCCTAACTCAAAAACGAAAACCGCAACAACTTGAAATTATCATTAAATCTTTATATTGATGTTTTCTATACATGGTTAAAATTTCAAAGTATTTTGACATATTTTGACTTATTTATAGACAATTTAAATTTTCGGTTTTTCTAAATTTTTCGTTTAAAAATAAAATATACTTATATAATATTTATAAATAACATTGTATTATATTCTAGACTAACATATCATCTCCGTTCAGAATCGTTTTTCGTATACAATGATACCTATCATTGAATTCAAATTTAACAAATCCATTATAATGACCTATCCTATGAAGAGTCGCACTCCACCCCCAAGTGTACAGCAGAGCGAGGCCCATCCGGTTTTTTTTTTTTAATTTTAAAAATATATAGTTTTTTTAATTTAATCGTTTTAAAGTACAATATTTAAATACAGCTCTAACAGTATTGGATTCTTAAGATGATAAAGTATGTTAATATACGTAATAATATAAATAAAGTATTAAAATATTACATGGGAATTATATCAAACTGGGATTTACTCAAAATAGTTTGTTAAAAACGAGCACCGAAGATCCAGAGAATCTCTTATAGGAATTTTCATGTTTATTATTTGAATGTTTCATAAATATAGATCTATAATTGCATTTTTGTTTATAAAATATTACGATTTTCACTAGAAAATAAATTAATGAAATTTTAAGTATATATTTTCTACTAAACTATTTTAAACTGATCAGTTAAAATGTCCATTGTAAATAAAATTGTTGTGGTTTCAAATACATAAATAGTAAAATATATTATATATTTTGGAGAACTAATTCATTTTTTTTAAGTTTCGTTGTAATTTATTAGTATTAATTTGAAAAAATAATACAGACCAACCTTAAATATATTGACGATTTTTGTTAAGTATATTAAATTATCTCATTTTTCAGTGTGAGGAAATACGAAAAATACGTGAAAAATTTATTAAAATTACAAAATACATGCTTTAGTAATTATTAAATATTATAATACAGTACGGCACAGATAAAATGATAAATTAAAAATTATTTATCTCGTGGAACTCAGTAACAGTTTACAATTTACATCCATATTCATATCCACTACCAACATTGTTAATTGGTCGGTAGTCGAGGTTGATATTATGTATTCACACGCATTAAAGGGATAAACTAAATACAACAATTATATTCGCGAATAGACGATAAAGAACCAAACTTGAGGTGAGAAACACTGTGTCTAGTTAAATTTATTAGTTATTAACTTGGTAGTATGTTCACGTATATATATATATATATATATATATATAATCATAGTAGCAGACTTGAATTATTGTGTTGTTTATGTTCGCGCATTTCAGGACGTACGGAAAACGCGTACAGAAGAGCAAACGTACTTGATATCGTCATATAGCTGAATATCACATGAAACATGAAATGTCATCGTATTATATAGCAAGTAAAACGGATAGAAAGTAGAATAATAACGAAAATGTGTAGAGAACAATGATATTTTCATCTATGTGCTTGCATTAACGCTAAGTGCTTTTATCCGTCGTCACGTCATACCTAATCTAGTGGTGGATTTGGTTGATCGGAAAAGAAAAAAGAAAAAAAAAAAATCACTTGGTAACGGATGCAACTCTGAAACATCAGATCGAAAACAATACATAATACATACAAATACATGCAAAGTATATGTAAATTCACACGAGATATGTATATATAAACAAAGTACACACGTGTGTATATAATATTGTAGGTATAGTTTAATATATTCTAGGAATGAAAATAAATGGATCGATGTACTCATCTACACTTCAATTCGAGTGCTTTAGTATGTGTGTGTGTGTGTGTGTGTGTGTATGTGTGTTTGTATATATTATGTTAGATTTTATAATAGATAATATCTACGATATATTATATCGATCTATTATTAATTCGAACTTTTTTATTATTATAATATGCGAACATGTATTATATTTAAAATTCAATGGTTAATTGGTTTCCCCCTCCTTACTGGTAAATCTGTCAAAGATTCCCTTTCCATCCTACTATCATGTATACTAATGTCATTATTCCACCCAAGATTTATGTAATCAGCACAAAATATTGCAATATTAATTTCCGATTTTAAAAATATATTAGACGAAAATATAAATCAGTTAATATTTACATATTTAGACTCATTTATGTGATTCATATTATGAAAAATAAACATAAAATAGTCAAAATAAAAATGTCAAGTAACAGAATTTTTCTCATATACATATATGTTACCGGCAATATGGATAATCTAGTATTTTGCAAAATGCTTAGGCATTATAAAAAATTACAAAAATTACTCAGCAATTTGCGCAATACGAGGTTTACCTAAATATTATGTATAACACCAAACGTGGAATAGACAATAGAATGAAAATATACAAATTTGGTCATCGCCTAACACCAACGACTTTACTTATCGTTTAACTTAAATGCGCGTGCCATGTGTGCACGATTTGACGCAATAAAGATTAAGATTCTTATCCTACTACAATAATAATTTTGAGGTACAATACTCTACGTACTCATAATTTTATTACATTTTCTTATCATATTATGGTGTTGAATATATGAATACGTTTGATACAAAGTTGAATTTTTATAATGAAATACATGACAAATTGTAAAAATTTGATCAATAATATTAGTCTTATATCCTATGAACAACACAATGAGTTGATAGAAATTATTGTAGAAGTTAAAGGTGTACGTATAAAAAAAGACCTAATAACTTCTGTTTAATCAAAAGGCAAGTACCTAATTCATATTATTTTAAGCATTAGATGCTTGGAAATTATTCATTTTCATGTTATGTTTTTGACCCTTAAAATTGATTGCTAAGCTATAATTGTATATAATTAATTAAAAAGCAAAATAATATAAGTTTATAACTATTGACTTAAATTGATTAAAAAATATAATAATAAAAATAAAATTTACAAATTGCATTTATAAAATATTTGTAAAAAATCTTTTATTTACATTTATTTTATGAATTTATTTTTATTATTGTAGGTATGATGTGCTGGTTTTTAAAGGAAAAATTAAACTTATACTTCTTGAAAAGATGGCAATGTTGTGTTGTATTACCATGTTACTTTACAGTAAGTTGTTTGATGCATTGCAAACCACATACGTATCGATAGGCCATGATAGACATGATCGAATGATTAAAGAACTTGGTAATAAATATAAAAATATAACACATAAAAATACAAGAATATTTTTACATTGTGAATCATGTCAACAAAAACAATATGCTAAAAAATAAATAGTAGTTAATATTTATAAGAATCTTAATGTAATATAATATAAAATAAATTATTTTTTACTTTGTCCGAAAGAAATTGGCATTTTACATAATGTCTAAATATTTTATAAAATTCATAAGTTATATGTAAAGAATTATTGAAAAACATATGTTTTATGAATCCAGTCGCCAATATGCATAATGTCTACGAATTTTTTAAAATACATGAATTATCCATAATTCCAGTAACATATACATTGAAAAAATTATAGTTAATTATATTTTTTTTTACTTTTTATTTTAGCTGATATTTTCCTATAACATTTACTCATGTGAAATAAAATTCCTTACAAGTGGGATATTATAATTATTATTATTTATTATTATAATAATTATTCAGTGGAAATATAAAAGTTGATATTTATGTTGGGGAAGAATAAGAATATATTTCGATAACTGTAACATAGATATTATGTTTCACATTCTTTTCAACATTTTTTTCGTTTAATAAATATTTCATATTCATAAAAGAAACAGGTAGAATAAGTCTTCAAACATTTATATTGTATTTAATTCGTTGTGTGAAAGATAAAGACAGAGATATCTTCATGACAGCATATTAACGTTAAACTTGAAATATAAAATTATTTTTGTGCCATAATTTTAATCTAGTATTTTTCTGAATCTCTCTATTTGCAAATTTAATTAATATTATTATTATAAGCTCACACTTTAGCATTATAATTATTAATGTAACCACTTTTATTCGTATACTCGTTATGAGCATTGACATAAATATGCATAGAGCATAGGTGATTTTTATACATTTTGTTTTTTAAATGTAATTTACATACTTATTAATGTATTCATTCCTTCTCGTATGGTAATATTGTTTGTATTTTTCGTATCATAATATTTTATTTTAAATGCACAAATTATAACATAAAGATGTTTTCTGGAAGTTATCTCAGCTGAATTAATCACACCATAATATCATTTATGCCGTTGGTTTAATGTTATCTTTGTTATGTTTCAATTTTCATAATGCTTTCCGCAATATTTCCAATTTTTTTCTTACTTTCGAATTAGTATTTGAGAATATTTAGTTAAATATTCTAGAATTTATTTAAAAAATAATTAGTGTTTCAAAAAAAAATAAAGTTCATAAATCAGATTATTGATTATGTTTAGAACTGAAATCGTAACGAGAAGAACCTATTAAAACATTTTTTTTTCTTAAATAATATATATTCTTTAAAATACAACTCGTATTGTTAACTACGTATATTATACGAATAATTCAAAATGTTATGTAAAATCATCTTTTGTCATAATAATTTAAATATTGAAAATATTACAATGTATATCAACTGAACCCTGACATTAAGAGAAAAAAAACGTTTATTCAAATAGAATTAGATCTATTATTACTTGAAAAAATAAATTTATGATTTAGAAAATTAATTACCTGACCTTGCTCAGGAGATAATTAATTATTTTAGATTAGATAAAATACTATCAACACAAGAAAAATGTAAATCAAAAAATCACACAATTATCATATAATCTAAGGATATTTATTTTATTTATTGAGATAAAATTAATATATATGTACCTAAAACGACAGTTATCAATATCAACATATCGAAAAAAATGTAATATTTTCTATGTAACACAAAAAGTAAGTACATTTGTTCATCTAGTCCAGAGCCCAAAACCGTGTCAATGTTCATAAAAAATACGATTTTCGAAAAATCCTATCTTATTTCAGCTGTTCATAGTACTATGTACATTCCCCCGATGTTTTAAAAGTATTAATAAGGTAGTTTTGTCTATACGCCGATCAGTCGATGTAGGAGTGGTAGTTTTCTATGTATATAATATGGATGACATAAAATCAACTTAATAAAATTATTACAGATAAACAATTTCAACTACATTAAATATATATGAGGTAAAAATAAAACTAGAGTTTAGAGAAAAAAGAATATACTATATTGTACTTATACTTGTGAATTATCCAGTTAAAAAAATACTATTATTTCCTGTTCGTTCATATTAATTTCATATAAATAAGAATTTTTAGAAAAATAAATATATTTAAATGTTTTCACATCAAAATAAGTTTTCATAGTGAAATTGTATCTAAACTCGTATTACATTAAAGCATTTTAAGAAAAATTAAGCAATTTATATATTATGTTTAAAATGAAATATCGAGTTTATAAAACACATATTTTTTATTCAAAAATAACGCAAGACAGGGTATTCTCATTCTTCATTTTTTCTTCGTGTTTATAAACACTATATTTTATTGAATTTTCTTTTAGAATATTCTGTAATTTAAAAAATTAAAAATACCTGCACTAATCTTTAACTACATATAACCACAGTTGAATATAGTATGTGTATGGTACTGATACCTAATTTATGTATTATTTCCGACAAAAACAATAATCATCGAAATAAAGTGAATCGTTATTGGTTTATATGAATATCATTTGGAAATGAAAAAAATATTTTAAGCAGTGGTATTAGAGTAAAACATTTTGGAAAAAACAATGGACGTCGAATCATGTGAAATATAATTTTAAAGTATATCCTCAGGCATATAGATTCAATAGCTTCAAAAGTTCACATTTCATATAAGGCTCTTTTCATTTTGCCCGGAGCTAATAAAAAAAATTAAACAATTTTCACAGATATACATAGTAGTATTCCACAATCATCCCGAATAAAGAGAAAATGTATAATAAAAATGCAGTAGAATTACGAAAAAACCTGACAATTTTTAAATTGGGTAGATTCTCAAAAGTAACGCTCGCAGCCAACGATAACACTATATCAAAAAAATAAATAAAAATAAAAATATTGAAATTAGGAAAAAATAAAGCAATTCAATATTTATGGACAAAAATAATAACGCTCTGTATATAAACTGTATATAACCACTAAAAGAGAAAAAAAAATTTAAGTGATTTTTTCTTAATGTAAATAAAATAGATACACTAAATGTATTTAAATAGAAAAAAGAAATTAAAAAAAAAAAATTAAATACTTAATGCAAGTATTTCAAACAAAATTTATTAAGGAAATAATAGTACAAAAGTTTATTAAAGTTTCTAACGTATAAAATATAATATTAGATAGTGTTTATGTGTTATACACATTTATTGGTTTTTTGTATAAATTATAAGATAAAATTATTCAAGTATTTATAATTATTGGATAAGTACTTAAATACGGTGATTTTAAGATGTAAAAATATTGTTCATTTTCCTAGTTTAAAATGTAATACTTAATTTACCATATTATACATCAGATTTCAATAGTTCGTAAGTTATTCATGATAAAATGTTCATTAAAAATAACTAAAAGTTCAATGAATGTTATTTAGTTGGCCATAAAATGATTAAAAATTAAATTTCATCGAAATAATAAATATTTAAATATATTTAGCTATCAATTATTGTAGGTTGAACAATTTTTTATTAAAGAAATAAAAAACAAAAATTGATTGAAAGATTGTATAATCCTTTTTATATCTAAAAATAATTCTTCGCAATTGTATAAAATAATTGTTATTTGAGGAAATCGAATTATGAGTTTGTATAGAGTCCCGTATAGTGTATACATATAGATCGTGCTTAACATCATATCATGTGTATTAATTTAATATTAATGATATAAAAAAATTAACATTATTATCATACTAGTTAATTTTAAGATTATAACTATCATACTATAATAATTTTACATAATATGTACAACGATATACTCAGACATATTCTAAATATTATATAACAGCATAGACTAATACATTAAGGACGTTCACACAGTGATCTCTGAATTCTAGATCATTGAACTGAAAATAATGTTATCATAAAAATATATTCATTAATTGTGTCTGTTTACAAATTATTTTTACAAAAAATGGTGTAATGATACTCCTTAAAGTTTTAAATTGATAACGAACAATACTTTTCTTCATCTCAATCCGAGATACGATAAATGTTCTTCTCTAAATATTTTCAAGAAATTTAGGTATTTTAAGAGTCAAATATTTAACTCAATAATAAAAATGAAATGATAATGTATACAGCATATTACGCTTAAGCCGATCCGCACTCAATGTAACATAATTTTTATTACTAATAGTAATTTAAAAAATAAAGCTTCGATTGAAGAAAATTAATTTCGCCATTTACACGCTCTACACGTGTATTATTGCATGTATAAGATATGTAGCTAAACATTCGTATCAACAATATCAATGAAATAATATATTAACACGATCATATCCTAATGATGTATTTCATCAACGACATAACTAAACAGAAATAATTGACCAGTTACCTTCAATTGTTCTGATCCATATGGAGCACCCAGATAATTTATTGCTATAAGTATTGATATTTCAATGGACATAATAATATACATCAAATGATTTTGCCATTCATTGAAAACTTTTTGAATGTTTAGTATCTTATGAGCAAATGGGTATTAGGGTAATCAAGTAGCTGCCAATGTGTAAATGTCACCACGCAATGACGCTTATCATAGAGAAATGCCGCTTGTGTTCTTTCGAAGACGTAATAGTATAAATATCCGTATTATATGCTTATTGTCACTTACTATCATTACTATTGTTTTTGTTGTTGTCACTATTACTTTATTTTTGTCTTAAAAATATTTCATTGTATGGTAATGTCATTTGTCTGCTATGTACAAGTACAAGTCATACGTTAAATAAATGAAACAATGACTAGTATCATAGTTATCATAGCTATGAGTTATTAATATAATCATTGTCATTATAATATGAAATTGAACAAACCATACATAATGAATTTAAAATGACTACATTTATTTAATATCTACAGTTATATTTTTATTTAGCAGTCAGTCATTTTCTATAAATAAATATATATTAATATAGAATCATAAACATATATATATTTTTCATTTTTTCCAATAGGTTGAATCAACACACTTTGAGTCTTTTTACCAAATCACAGTAACCACAATTGTGTTCATCGGGTTTATTTATTTTGTTTTACTTTTATTATAAAAATGGTTTCTATTTATCTCCCTCTCTCTCTCTCCCTCTCTATATATATATTTGTGTGTATCCTATTTTTTGTTTTTTATTATTAGAGGATTGTGGGATAGAAGAAAAATAAAAGGTCTTGTTTTTGATATGATGGGATAGATGGCGACTTTTTTTTTTATTTCTTTTTCTTTTTCTATTTTTCTTATTTTTGCCACTAGTAAAACATTGCAATCGTTTTCCTTTCTTTCTTATGTCCACAGATTTTATATAACTGAGTCAATGTCGTCAAATATTTCCGGGATTTCGTTACTTAGTAGAGTATTGGTATTGTTTTTGGTTTTACAAATTATAACTGCTTATGGTCCGAAGTAACGTGTTTTGTTCCAATCAAATCAATGTTAAATAACATGATAATAATTGTGTATGTTATTATTTATTCTGAGTAAATATTCGAATGGTTTGAATTATCCATTATATAATATTATTTGGGGTGGTGTAGATGTTAGTTAAAAGCATATGCTCTTTACAGTTGGTTTTTATTGTATATGCCCATGTGTGTTCTGTACGATGTAACAACGAGAATCACACACGCGTAAGTAAGTACATGACGATGATGTGTTTGCATTGTGAATACTAGTGAAATATGATACCTATGGTATAAATATGATACGATATTGGATCATTTTGCTCGTTCTAAAGTAAAATAAAATATATTTTGTTGATTATTCTATAGTTCTTATTACAACACAAATTTACCTCTAAAATGTGTATGCATTTGTTATTTTTTTTGTGAATTGAACACTAAAATATGAAGCAATGTAAAAATATTAAAAATGTATTAAATTATGCGTGACGTGATTTTACTAACTAAAAATCCATCTGATTCTTCAGCTACCACGCGTTTGCATAATGTCCTAAGTAATAATATTTGATACATAACAATATATTACCATTGTATTTATCATACACGGGTTTGTATTTATGTCAGACTTCGGAACGTTTACGTTTATGATTTAAGCAATATATATTTTTATTTTGTTTTTATAAAAATGTTAACACTAAATTCAAATTTTAATTTAAAAAGAATCCGATAAACATTAAAAAAATAAAGAACTTTTTTTAAAAGAATATATGAAGAATATATTTTATGAACCTAAATGGTATTAAAATGTAAACAACAATTTAAATTATACCGTACTAAGAAAGTAGTGATAGAGATCAATAAAAATTTCAAATTTTATAATTTTTCGAGTAACAACCAAAAGGGTGAAATTCGATTTCACTGAAAATTAATACCTCGTAAAATAATGTTGTCTTCTCGTAAACGTTTAACACTTGTATATTATAATTTTAACGTGTAGAATATTTTTATTTCAAATAGCAAAATGTTAAATATATAATACATAGTATTAAAGTATTCATATTTTTTTAAATCCTTTTTGTATGACAGTCATGGCATCCTCTACTCGTCTCTATATATTTGTTCTTCTGCTCATCCATCCATTCATAATGCTACGCAGTCACAATATATCCACCATGCTACACACTAGTAATGTAGTGTACGCCGTACACCACATGAACACACTCATGTTTGTCATACAAATCCAAAACCAAAAGCTAACATATTATTTTATTAATTTCGCATACAATAAATTAATTGAATTCAAAGAGTTCACATGAAACATGATAAACAAATAATATTATTCTCACCAGTCATAAGTGGAAAGTTAAATTAACCTGCCAGAAATAAACAAAACTAATACAACATGTCTTTATTATTTTGACGTTCGCAAATATAAAAAGTGTAGTATTTATAATACAATATTATAATTTATTTAATTTTTTTATGACATGTTGTTTAATTAACGGTTTTTGAATCGTATTATTATTATTATTATTATTATGTTATATTTATTAGGCACATTACAAAGGCTAAATAATAACTGTGAAAATGACCGAATTTAATGAAATCTATGTTTAAAACCACATTACCTCATTTAATTATCGCAAAATCATAAGCATAACAGTATAAGAATTATTATTATAATTTTTTACGAAAACGAAGACGGCGCTTTGTATATACTAAATCGCAGCACTGCTGTATTCAAAAATATAATTTGCGTTTTTCATTAGTTATAATTAGACCGTGGATTATGTGCATACATGCAGATGAATATAATCTCATTTTTCCTATTCGATGTGTGTACTTCATAGTTTTGTAGTATAAATGGTGTATAATCGACTTATTCTAAACCAAAACAATTTGTTAGTTTAACTCTATCGACTTTTTATTCGTTGTGTATATTTTATAATGAACAGGTGCACTATTTAATTCCACACGTTTATCGTTTATCAAGTTCTTGACTACATAATGTGATCTAATAAATTTACACGCTCCAACAAAAAAAAATCTCATTGCTTTTTACAAGTTTTTAGACGTCGCATGTTATGTTGGTGGATAATTATTCCACTCACACTTATCGTGTGTTCACGATTTTGGTGTTCAGTCCTTATCGCGTGCTCTAGACGTTAAAATATTGATATACTTTATAAAATGTATCCTATTTACAATTTATGTATTCAGACTAAGATAAATAAATGTTGATGCATGTTTACTACAGACGGAATGCTGCTATTTCGCCAAATATGTGATAAAAATGAAAGCAACGAGGATACTAATAATTAATTTATTTTTCACATTTTATAACTTAAACTAAACACTCGAATATTATAATATAGTAGTATTATATAATATTGACATATTTAGATATTTTTACAAAAATCAAATGAAATTCATGTTTTTTATTTATTTATTTTTTTTTTTTAATTTAAAAAATGTATTTAATGAAATCGTTTACAGAACAATTCTGCACATAGTGACTAGGATGAAATTCAACGTTCAAAAATAAATAAAATGTTTTTAAAGAAAGAAACAAAACAGCATGTTGTAGACTTGCTTAACAAATAACCGGAAACTTAACAATTTTCTATTAAATTAAATATCAAATAAGAGATGATTTTTTATTTTTTTTTTTATTTGCTTTAACTGAGATGTTCCACCTTCGAATATATATTGTTCACTTATTTACGTCATACAAAAAATAAAAACAATAATCAGACATCGCAAGTAGCTGGTATACGGAAACGATTTTGATTTTGATTAAAAAATGTGGTTTATTGTAGTCTGCGAGACAGATTTAAAATTAATAGAAATGTGGACTATTTATTTTTCTCACAAACGTATAACATTGTTCAATTTTGTTTGATTAATCGGTATTTTTTCAAAAACCATTTTGTATTATGATTAATCAATATCTTAATAATACAAAGAATTATAATGCATTATATGTATATAGAGATTACGAAAAAAAATGTATTATAATTTATTGCAGAAATTTCCAATTTTTATAAAAATTTAATCATATTTTAGCGTATAAGTATATATATGTAAATATGTATATATTATTCTATGAATAAGTACTCTTACGCCTTTTTTAAGCTTTTATATATATTTATATATATATATATATTTTTTTTTATACAAAATAATGAAAAAGTCACTGGTGATTGTCTCTTTTGAATGCAATATTGTCTATTATATACGCACAAACAAACATGCATGTACAAAAACCAGCGATTTGCTGCAATAGCGGATGATTTGGATGAGGAATACACCGCAAACTACTGACAACAATGGTTGTGGCCAAATGGTTCAATTAATAATGTCTTTATATGACCGTATAGTTGTATATTTAGAACTTTATGGTAACCTTTCATTTCCATATCTGTAACCTTTGGCCACCGGAAGTCAGTTGTTCCACCCACTCTTGTTTTTTTCTTTTCTTCTAACCCTAACATCCTTTCCCTTTTTGTAGAATCATTGAAAATCAAAGAAAAACACGAAAAAATTAATGATCACATTGAAGAGTTGACGATGGTTAGCGTGTACAAAAAATCTTTGGGCTAGGAAAAGGGAGTGAAAATTTAAAAATAAGAAGTAAAAACTTCCTCAACCAACTTAATTATAATTTTTTTTTTTTTTTATTATATTTACATTTGTCGTTATTATTATTTGAACAACAAAGTTTTATGAAATACTAATGATTTTTTTGTATTTTTTTTTTTTTTTATAGCAATGCAATACAGAAATGTCTCTACGTTCACGAAATATTTTTTTGCTGGAATACTATAGCAGATGACAGTTATTTTTATTATATGACGGCTCATTTGAATAATAATTGTCGTAAAGGTATTACGCACTGTATTTAACCACAACAACTCTAGTTTTCTATTGTATAACAACCAAATAATAATAGTAATAATAATAAATAAATCAACATTTTAAACTAAAACACCAACGTTACAATTTAATGTAATAATTACTTTCTTTGTTAAGGCTGTTAGCCTAACCAAGAATTTTATCAGTTCCACTTATTTCAAAATCACTCCAATTTTTTGATTTTATACGTCGGAAATCATAAAACTAGTATAAATATATAATATAAACACTTTATCTGAGATCTGTATCTGAGTTGGGTCCGAAAATAATATTTGTTTAACATTTTTACGGATTGAGTCCGTGTGAATAATACATTTCGTCAGAATTGTGTCCGGGCATGTAAAATTATGTGAAAATATATATAGGTATATGATAATTTTTATTTATCTCATATCTCTGCTTCCCTTTAGATGACTAACTAGTTTTTAAAATTTGAACTATAAATTAAGCTATAATAATTTTGGATATTGTAGAAAATGGTGCTATAAATATTTATTTAACATTTTATAACATTAACATTTATTAACATTAAATTAACATTAACATTTATTTAACATTTTCAAAATATTTCATTTGTTACTCATTAGTTATCTGATTGATTGACATATCAATAAAATTATAAGATATTTTCTATTTTAATAGACAAGTGGAATTTGGTATAATTGTAGGTATTTAGAACAAGTAAAAAGAAAAAATTTTAAAATTTAAATATTTTCAAAATTAGTTCAACTTTTGGAGGAGGGGAGTAAGTTATAAATGTAAAAAATTAATTTGATTAAAATAATTAATTATTATTCAATGGGAATAAACGATTCAGGAACAAAATTAATTTGAAAGTTTTCATCACTTTTTTAATTGTTTTTTAGAATTAGAAAAATTATAGAAAAATCTAAGCAGCATGTTTAAATTTAGAATATTATATGAATTAAACTTTTTATCAAAAAAGATCTTGTATGGAAATTTTGTAATATTTTTACTACTTTAGGTTTTGATTAACAAATATAAAATACAGCGTATTGAGTCAATATATTTCTCATGATCAAAATTTCTTTTTTCATTTTAAATATTAATTTTAACGTGTTTTTATAATTTTACAAATAATTATTTATCATAATTCTATGATAATTAAATCGGTAATTTACGTATATTAAAACTATAATACGCCTTGATTTAAATTCGTTATAGTTATGATTAGGGCACGGATTTAAATGCATTTAAAACTATTTAAATATGCTGTAAAAAATAGCCAAAAATGCTCTTAAAAAAATGCATTTTACCTCAAAGATGAACTTAAAAATGTCATATATACATTCTTTTTTTACACAATTTGTAAATTTTAAATAAGATGTAATTTTTATTTATTATTTTATTAAAAAAAACTGAAAATTTGAAAAATTGACAAGCAAATGTTATGACCGCGATGTAATACGAACAGACTTATTTGAATGTGGTGATTTTTGACTGAATACGGGCGACATTCCACAGTCAATAATAAATTATGATAAAAACTGAATCGAAAAATAAAGATTGATTGTTAATATGGAAAACCCGTTAAAGCTACTTAAATATCAAGATTTTTCTTAAAATAATATTTTTGAATACACTAAATTTGTATAGCTTATTAAACAAATATGGATTAAAAACGAAAAAATGACCAAAAAATGCTAAAATATGTTTTAAAAATGAAAAAATATTGAAATATGCAAAAAATGTAAAATAAAAATTTCACCTTTGAAGTCTCTGTTATATGAGTCAAATTATAAACTTGGAAAGCATTGTCTAAGATTAACCAAAAAAAATACATTTTGCATTGAAATCCGAGCCCTAGTTATGATTATAATTGTGCAATAATTATATTTGATGTATTTGATGTAACTTGTTATATTTTTTCTTTTATTTATTATTTTTTTTTTTTTTTTTAATAAATTAAAAATAAATTTTAGAATATGTGGTGTTAACAAATATTTTCAGCGATGCAATAAACATTATACTCGTTATTCATTTTTTTTTTTTTTTGCTCCGTTTTGAATAGTGCCCAACATTGATTTTATCAAATAATATGAGAACATAATAATTGAAACATAAATTAACGTTTTAATTGAAAATAAATTTTCGCTTTTTTTTTGTTTCATTGTAGTTGTCAATAATTATTGTCATCCTTTTTTTTGTTGAAAACATAAAAATCGCGTCAATGAACAGAACAATTATTATTGTTTCTTTTTTTTTTTCATTTCAAAAATTTAAAAGAGTTGGGATCTTAGAGAAAAATTTCTATAGAAAACAAAAAACCGATTACTGTTTTCTAAGTCGATTTTAATAAAGATAACGATGTTGAATCCTTTTTTTTTTCGATTTGACAGACCACCCTAAATTATTATGTCACCCGTGGGGGCTGATAGCATCAGTGAAATAGTGTTGTTATTATCGAGGACCCCCTTGGTAATTTTTTGTTGATCCTATCGGTGATTTTATTTCCAGATTTATTTTCCGTTGAATTCATAAAATGGTCCTCAGGGAGAGATGTTTGTGTGATATGGTAAAACCATTGAACTATATAATATATATACGACTACTATTATATAATGCAATGTCATCATTTTGTCGATTTTTCGTTGTACTGAAGCATCTGAGTTAACTTTCAGTACACGAGTCTATACGTAAATACTATACTTCGAAAATAATATATTTATAGCAAGAAAAGCAGAAAAAAATTTACATAAAAAGTATTATATAATTAAACTACCATGCATAAAAAATGTTCGATGTAAAATTAAAACTATTTATCTATACATAATTAAAATTTGTTATAATATAAAAATATTTATAATGTATACGAATATTTTACCTCTATATTTCTTTGTAAAAAAAATTAAAAAAAAATCGTGACTTAATTTTTATACAGTCGAACTTCTTTAATTCAAAATCGTCGATCTTTGGATACGTATTATATGTATATCTGTATTACAACATAAAATTTAATCTCATAATCTTATCTTAGTCAGTATATAATTTACGTTGATAAAAATACTCAGCTATATACATTTATAACAATATTTGATTAAAAAAAAAACACATTAATAACATATATTGAAGAACAAAACGTAATTTTCAAAATACATAACCACCAAGATTTTTCAATTAAATAACATTTCATATTTTACAACGGTTTTTATTTATATAAAAAAACTGACAGGTTAATATTTTTCATGCACATAACGGAATGCACGATCAGTAGAAATGTTGTAGAATATATAAATTAAAAGAGCACTACGTCACTATACGTAACAGAGTTAAAAAAATTTGTTTTAAAATATTCAAACTGAGAAACGTTTGAATTGTTTATAAAATGAATAATAACATTGACTTTTTTTCAATCAAGTTAAAATGAAAATTATGTGTATTCAAGGAAAATCTGAAAGCCGAATACGTTTGGCTGCATCCAAATAAATAATTAAAAACCAAACATTAATACGTGATTATTCGTGTACTTTTAATGGAAACAAGTGACATTCGATGACAGTAACGGTGGTTGAGTATTAAAAATCAGATAGCGGTATACATCGACGTACGTACTATTGTAGACGATTGTCACTGGTGTCCTGGAAAACCAGTAGGAAACTGAAGTAAAGGAAAAGCGTAGGGAACTCAACAGCTGAACCATCATGCTTGTGAGTATCACTGTATGCGTATGATAATATTAAAATAATAACATGAGGTATAATACATGCGTATCTCTGTCAGTCAGTGTTGATAGAAGCGTGTGTAAGCGCTAGAAAGGGGAATGTTCGGAAACTCGTACGTGCGAAACATGTCATCGTAGTCGTAGCTGGGTTGAGTTTAATTTTTACCGAATAAAACCGCAGAGAATATAAATAATTTATATACATACATACATATATATATATATATATATATATACATATACAGTAGGTTTATATAGTGTTAAAATCAGCGTCAGCATACTGTGTCGTAATAAATATTAAGCTGTATCTTTCGATGTTTTTTTTTCCTTTTTTCTACGCACAACATATACGAGTAATCGAACTTAAACAACTAGAATTCATCTACGAGTAGAAAAAAATAATAAAATCTACGAATGTTAAAATATTTTCATATTTTTTTTTTACCATTGATTTTTATCATTGTAATATTATTGATACATATAAATTTGTTCAATTAAAAATGTTACAGTCGCTATTCAATTGAGACTAAAGTTGAAATATTTTATCTGGAATATACGTTCTTTGTGCACTCAATTATTTATGATAATGAGAAAGTCAAAGATAAAAATAAAGTAAAACTGTTTATATTGTTCAATAAACTGTATATTGTCAACAAAAATAAAATAATATGAATAAGTATTTGTACGTATATAATCGTGTAAATATACAAATAAGACGCTAAAAATTAAAAAATGTGTTTATTTTTTATTTTTTTTATATTTATATTTTTTAATTGTATCTTCACAATCACTGATTGCTATTACATTAAATAAGTACAATATTATACTATTCTATTCGTAAATTTCCATTATTATTTTATAATTTCCTATATAGTAAGATTTGACAATAATCAACATTTCGTTAACTTTTCAAGTAAACAAATTCAATTGATTAAATGGCTTAATAGACTTAAGTTATTGATAACTAGCCATTATATTTAAAAATAGTTTGATTAGTATGAAGAAATTAAAGAAAATATAGATATTTTTTATGCAAAACGTCCATATCGTAATATGTTAGCTTTTCAAAATCTCACATGGAGAACGATAAAATGTTCACTCTGTATACACTTTTATCGAGTAGAGCTACTCGACCTTAGTATCATTGTTATTATAGGTATTAAACATTATGTAGAAAAAATAAACTCTGTAACTACCGCAAAAGTATATTATCATACGATATTACTATACGATAGTAATAAGTGCAATATAGTACATTAAAAATGTTATTTCAAAAACATTATTATATTTTTATTTATTTATTTATTTTTTTTTTTTTTTTGGAAAAATCTTACGATACAATGTGTTTGCCGGTATTCCGAGGATAAAATAAAAAAAAAAATAATAATAATAGTAATAATAATAAAAACCTCTTATTACCAGGTGTGCGTGTGCGTGCGAGAGGGTGTTTGTGCACATACATTTGTGTTCGTGCACGTACGCGCGCGTATAAAGATGTATAATAATAACATATAGTATAATAACATACGTTGTGCGGTTTTTATTAGATATGGTCCACCCGGGTGGCCTATACCGCTGTCGCACTATATCCGCGCGCGCGTTTATATATATATATATATATATATATATATTATAGCGTGGTATTACATGGTTAATAATACGGAGACCTACCCTGATTCCACCTCCGTCGGACTTTAGCGAGGAGAGAACTTTTATCGAAACCAATTTTCCTTTAAGACACGAACGCTGCAGCGCAACCACCGACGCGTTCGTGTGGGTATAAAATAAAAATATTATGTACCAAGCTGTCGTAGCCGTTCGCTGAAGACGAACAACAAAATAAACGTCATCTCGCCCCTAGTCCGGTTATATTTCGCTAACATTCAATAGTTATATGATGATCCTAACCTAACCGCTTTGTTTTTCCAACGCCGTTGCATCGTAACGAGAAAAATATCATAGATTTGCAAAACACTAGGCACACCTGATCGTGACGGTAACGTATGCAAAAAAGTTTGTCAACAACCCATTGACTTCCGATAATTTCATAAATTATTCATTATTTTTGGGGGAAAAACACACCGTCAAAGTTTTCCTTTGAAATCGTTCGAATACTTTTTCAATATATTGTTAACTTTACTTTGTAAATTGACAAAAAAATTTAAGTTGGATTCGTATTAAAAAGAAATTATAATAGATTAGCAAAAAAACTAAATCACATATTGAAAACATATATTATACATTTTTTTAATATTATTGTACATATGTTTAATAAATAAATTGTACGTTTAGAGATTTTTTTTAGCAATTAATAAAATAATTTTAAACATTACTTTTGATACGGCTTATGGTTTTTTTTAACGACTATAATATACAAATTTAGCAATTGTAATTACAAACTTCAATATAAGTCATATAATTAGTATTTTATAGTGTTGTTACTGAAATTAACCCCTTTGACGTTTCAAAATTATTCTCAACAATGATTTATTTAGTGTACTTTCTACTCAATTATAACATAATAACATTGACTATTATAAATTAGTATGTTTATTTTATCACTCAACTACCAATATTGTAGTTGTTAAACATTGTGCTTGTATGGTTTATTGTGTGTTCATAAAACGTTAGTTCAATGATACACAAAATGTGTTTTATAACTGCGAACCTACAATACGAATCAATAACACGTTTTCTTAAATTTTTTAATTTTTTTCACTCAATACAACAAAGGTTTTTGATATATTTGATGTATTCATATTAATATGCGGAGGAGTATTAAAATGTTTACTAAATATAAACTATGGTATAATGATTGATTTTTTCTGGATTCATTATTATTTCAGTTTCAATAATGATAATGTATAAATAAATAAACTAATATTTTATATATTATAAATAAATAATTGCATTCAGGTTTTTAGGTTTAAAAAATATTCGAAAATCATTGTAAATATTTCTTAAACCACATTACTTCATTTATTTGTAAAATAATAGAAATATTTACTTAACATATTAACTTAGTAGCAAACCTGAAGAAAATTTTAAGGTTTTGTTTGTTATAGATGTAAAATTAGTGATATTTATATTTACTAGATCCATTTATTTTATATTAATCTTATTATATATATATTAATTTAAATAATTAATACAATTTTTTATCGAAAACAATATAAAAAGTTTGAAAGTTGACAATTTACTGAAGGGACAAAAATAAATATAACTAAAATTACGTATTATGTGAATATTAATATAGTCATTAGTATAGTGCATACATAATTAAAGATAAATATCTTTGTAGCATGTAACTTATGTAATTTATATAATTTAAGAAAAAATAGCAAAAAAAAAAAAAATTGTTCATGTATTGTATTATAATTTTATATTTTATGCTTTATTATATTATTGTACCCACCAAATGACTGTCTGCAATTTTGACATACTAATTCAAAATATCATTCACAGCAACAATATTTCAATTTACTATTATCTGCGTTCTTCCAATGTTATAAAAACACATAACTGAATATATATTTTATAATACGTATATGCTACAGTTGTACAATCATTGATATTACATAGCAACATAAGAATAATTCCGTTGGGTATAGTCAATACGTTTTTCCAATGTCTTCTCTATCCTTGTTGAATAAACACTAAAGTTTTGTTCAACAGTGCGTTTACATCCCAATGATAACATCTCACACAATTTTCGTTTTTTTTTCGATGGAATCGATACGTTAATACGTTCACAGGTTTTTAATATTGATTATACAGAGTGTTTTATTAGATCTTACAACAAAATTATCTGATATCTGACTTCGTAATTTGCTTCTCACTTCTGGATTCATATTTATCTCGACGAAAGGTCATTGTTTCAAAATAAATCATTACTAGTGTTTTTTTTTAATCTATAATGCTCAATCTGAATTTATGGCAATTTTCAAGTGGTAGGAAGAGAAAACGTTTTTGGATTGATTGATTGATTGGATTAGTGGGCGAGGAGGAAGTGAGAGATGCGGTGAAGGCGACGAAAAAGAAAAAAGCGGTAGGACCAGATGGAGTACCTATAGAGGTGTGGAAAATGTTAGGAGATGTAAGCATTGGGTGGTTGAAAAATCTTTTTAATAAGATACTGATAGAGGGAAAAATGCCAGAAGATTGGAGAAAGAGTTTTATTGTACCAATATTTAAAGGAAAAGGAGACATACAAGAATGTGGGAACTATAGAGGAATAAAGCTCATGAGTCATAGTATGAAGATCTGGGAAAAGATTATAGAGAAGAGGATAAGAAGTGAGACCTCGATATCAGGAAACCAGTTTGGTTTTATGCCAGGAAAATCGACAATGGAGCCATTATTTTGTGTTAGGCAATTAGTAGAGAAGTACAGAGAAAAGAATAAAAAACTATGCATGGTGTTTATAGATTTAGAAAAGGCGTATGACAGGGTGCCAAGGGAAGTTTTAAGGTGGGCATTAATGAGGAAAAATGTCCCAAAAATGTATGTTAATTTGATCCAGGATATGTATGAAGGGTCGAGTACTAGTGTCAAGAGTCGGTGTGGAGTATCAGAAGGTTTCAGTATAGGAGTAGGTGTGCACCAGGGGTCAGCTCTAAGCCCCTACCTGTTCTCAGTGGTAATGGATGAGGTTTCAAAGGAGATACAGGGTGAGATACCATGGTGTATGATGTTTGCGGATGATATAGTTCTGATAGGAGAAAACCTAGAAGTTGTCAATAATAGGTTAAATGAGTGGAAGTTAGCCCTCGAAGAAAAGGGATTGAGAATTAGTAGAAATAAAACTGAGTATATTGAGTATGATTTTGGACAAAGAGACCAAGAAGTTGAAGGAATGAGGAGACAACTGACAATAGATGGTGATGTGATAGGTGAAGTTGAGAGCTTTAAATACTTAGGATCTTTTGTTCAAAAGGACGGGGGCTTTGACATTGATGTAAAACATAGGATTAAGTGCGGGTGGATGAAATGGAGAGAAGCATCGGGCGTGTTATGCGATAAGAGAATTCCAATTAGGCTGAAAGGTAAATTTTATAAAAGTGTAGTGAGACCAACTATGCTGTATGGTTCAGAGTGTTGGGCGGTTAACAGGAGAATAGAACAAAGTATGAGTGTCGCGGAAATGAGAATGCTTAGATGGTTGAGTGGAGTGACAAGAGAAGATAGAATAAGGAATGAATACGTGAGAGGTAGTGTTGGTGTAGCGCCAATTGTGGACAAGATGAGAGAAAATAGGCTGAGATGGTTTGGGCATGTGATGAGGCGAGAGGAAACGAATGCAGTAAGAGTGGTTATGAAGATGGACGTTGAAGGGAAAAGAGGAAGAGGAAGACCAAAAAAGAGATGGTTGGAGACTTTGGAGAATGACATGAGGGCTGTCGGTGTGTGCAGAGGAGATGTGATTGACCGAGTAAAGTGGAGGTGTAGGACAAGGGTGGCCGACCCCAAATAGTTGGGAGGAAGGCGAAGTAGAAGAAGAAGAAGAGGAAGAGAAAACGTTTTTGATTATTTGGTTTATATAGTAAAAATAAAAATATATTGCCAATAAATCAAATATCAGGTCATAATAATAATGTACATTTATACTAAACTTTACGATTCGTTCGTGTGCCTATAATATATCCGAGTCAACTTGTGGATATAATATAATGAAAATTTTCCGTCGTAATATTAGAGAGGCTAATTTTTTTTCTAATATAACCCTTTTAATATAATTATAATAATAATAATGATAACAAAAATAGTAATAATTAATAATCTAATTATATTTTCATTTACGCGGTCTCGGAAAGAACATTGAACCAGCTGGCTTTTCCGTATTAACTGCTGATAGAACATATGGCACATATTGTTGGGCGTGTGCATGCATAATTCTTGTGGTGCTAATTTCACCCGTCGAACCAACACAAAGCACTAATCGTATGCACACGCATACATAATACTCCTATAATATTCCTCTTCTTGTTATAATAGTAATATACTCGTGTGTATATATATTATGTGCGCATATTGTATAATAATTAAAAAAAATCATAGTATTTATCAGCATAATAATGCTTTTAAATATATCATATGGTATAAGTTATTATGAATATTTCAAAGTGACATCATTAAAAAGTGAATAATTGTTTAAAAAGTAGAGCTCGTTTAAGGATACAGTAATAGAATATACACTATCTTCATTGGATAATTAATGTATTGGGAAAAATTAGATAACCTTCAACGACGGTAACATTACAAAGGTAATTAATCGTTAGAGTACATTTAGTGCAACCTTATAAATACCGATAAAAAGTTATCTTATTAATACGAATAAACGATTAACCAATAAAACTACTGGATATGATTACCCTCTCATTTAAACTTTCATACGTTATAGCTATAAAACTAATGATTCGATTTTCTATTGCGGTACTTTGGAATCTCCATAATAACTTGTACCAAAGAACTGTTAGTTTGTAATTTTACAGGAATTAATGTTTTAAAAGTTCTTTTTCCGATTCAGTTAATGGATGAAAATACAAGTTGGTCTATAAGTATTTAAAGATACTTTCATACGTAGGAAAAAATCTACTAGTTTAAAATATTTGAAACGAAAACGCTTTTTATTTTGTTATTTTTTTATATTTTAATCTTCATTTTCAAGAAATCTTATAATTGTGAATTTCGCTCACAAAAAGAATTACAATTTTAAGGCTATTTTATGCAAAATATTATCAACAAACTTTGCCAATTGAAAACAATTTTAATATATTTACTATATTTGAATTGCGTATAACTATAGCAACAAACATTTAACAAACTCAAAATCCCAAGGTAAGTTTTAAATAAGCCCATGTAACTAAAAGATCCTTCTAAAATTCCATCAGTACTATCTTTTGAGATATTTTAACTCATTTCATAATTTGAATCCATTCATATTGTTTGTATACTAATATTTGAAGAGTTCAATTACATATGTTCACTTTATACTATAATAAGCAAAATATTAATCAAAAATACTTGTATAGCGTATAACACTTCAAAATACGTAATATAATAGTTGCAGTCACGTTTTAAACTATCATTAGTACTATGTTATTTTATAATAACAAATATATAAAACTATCTCTTTTTTTGCAATATTAAATAATTGAAAAATAAATAATGCAAACAAATATACATAATAGCTTCATTAAGAAAAAAAAAAACAATTTTTGTTAATTAGTAAATAAATTAAATTGACTATAACAAACACCGTGCTTAATTGTTTAGTAAGTCTTGAAATGTTTGTGTTTCTCTTATATTTATATAGATAATAGTAGTTTTATCAATAGTAATAGACATAAATCACATGTATATAAATATAACACAGTTGTGTTACTCTCGCAGTAAAGTTGATAAATTATCTCGATACAAATTATCATTGAAATTTTAACGCGGGAAGCGTTGGTGGTGAAAATAAAGCTCCCCATTGTGAAACACTCGAAAAAAAGATTTTTCATTCACCTCGTATTTATTTTCCAGGTCTTGTTAGTTTTTATCACGGTAGTTGGTCATCTCGAATCCAATTATAATCCGACTATCATAAATATACCTTTGCTCCCGCGTTCTGCGATCTCGGGCATGAGAATTGTTCGATTGAACAATAGTTGAAGAAGTTTTTTTTTCTCATCACTACTTCCTTACACTGCTATATCGTTATTTGTTCTACACTACGACGACGTGTACTGTATAACCAATTCAACGAACTTGGCTGACTTTTGAATAATCGTAATTGTAAGCAAGAAAGTTTTCTGCATGAACCGATTTATGCACGCGTTAAATTTCAACTATAGCTGTCACAGTGTAATGATCACGAATACTGTTCGCTCACAGATTCTAAGAAATATTTTTTTTTTTTTTCAAATTGACTGCGTTTTTGAGTACATAACGTGTTGAAGTATTGCCTTATGCCAAGACATAAAATACAATATTGACCGAGTGAAAACAACAAACGTCATTGGCACTGTGGAGTTTATTTTGATAACAATAATTTTTTTTACATAATATATAGAAATAGATAATAGAATAAATAAGAACACTTATTTATGATTCGAAACAATAACTACTATTTTATACATTTTAATAACTATATCAATTGCGAAAAAATTCGTTATTGATTTCGGTTAGTTTAAAGAATATCCTGTTCTTTATTATTGTAGAACCACTTTTTTGAATGTAATTAAAAAATATTGTGTTTGTAAAATATGTGCATTGATTTTATAATACAAATATGTGCACCATGGCATCAATATATTGTTTTGGCTGCCGCTTCCATTTTATAACAAGAGCCGTTTTTAATTGCTCGACTGAAAGTTTTCGAAAACATTCTCCATCCATAATGAGTTTGCACAAAGAATGTTAACACTCTTCTCACAATTTCGTAATGTCGGCCAACGATATAATTTATTATATTCGACGAAACAAAATAACGTCTCACACACGATTTATATGCGTTCCTAACAAAATAGTGTCTCGAAAGCAGTATTCTATTGTAATGTTTATCATTAATATTAATAATCGTATGATTTTTTTTCAGCAAAAAGCGTTCTATACATTTTAAGCTCATGTCACCTTCCTTGAAATAAACTCAAGATTGTATCCTTAATATGTAATAGTTTCTTTTTACGTAACAACAAAAACACTTGTTCAATAAGATGTGTTGTCTGAGCTTCTTAATTCTAATTTGTCAATGGTTTACCATTATTTAATATAATTATGAAACGTATTAGTAGTATTAAACATTAAAAAATATATTATTTATTCTGTTCCAATTGATTATTTTATAATTTATAAACTGTATTTAATTATGGTAATATTGTTTCTTTTCGGATTTTAATGTAAATAAACAATATCGATATTGTTAGAAATACTGCCTAAAGTCGTATGTCTAAAAATGATGAAAAAAAAATACTGTACATAAGACAAACATCCTTACTAACATTGCTATAGAATTTCAGATCCAATAACCATGAATAATAGAATAATATTGTTTACAACATATTTATTCTCATTTAATGAATACAAAACCTATATAAAACAAATATAAATACAGTTACAAGTTATACGTTCAGCTAAGAAAATAGAGGAAAGACATTTGATTTTTACTAAAGTTCTAATAAAGTTTTATTTCTTGACACAGTAGTAACGAGGTTTTTTGACTTTCTAATACGACCAAAGTTTGTATCATCTGTGAATGAAACTACAGTAGTAAACCCTCAAAATTTGTTTCTGCGTTTTTATCATGTCAAATTAAATTGTTCAAAACTACAAATGGACTGTGACTGATCTTTAAAAGATAAAACAGTGGGTTGTAATTAGAAAAAAACACACTTCCATTGTCAGCTTGTTTTAACTCGGAGGTACCGTAATTTAAAATATTTGAATTACTTTAAAAATGTTTAATGGAACATTAGTAAAAAAAATAATTTAAATTATTTGAAAATACCATTTTAAATTTAATCATATCCATCCTAACAGTTTTCGTCAACATTTTTGATGTATGTAAATACAGTTATTTACTAAGTCTAATTACGTACTAAAATTTACTTATTACTATATATAATCATATTGTTATTATTTTCATTAGTTAATATAGTGTATCTAAAAAAAAATTTAGTACATATAACATTCTTCCCCTTCCAAGAATAGTGACTAATTACTAAAATAATATGAATAATATGAATAATATAAATATGTAACTTCATAAAAGTTTTGTTCAAATTTATATGCGTGATAATTAGTTCATAGAATATCATGTTTTATTTTTAATATATGTATACTTTTATATCTTTCTGTATACATTTATATTTTTTAGTTTTTCATGAAATCTAATAATTCAAGATAGGAAATCATATTATTATTTATTATACAAGTACATCGTCGGAAAAAAAATACATTCACCATTATAAACATTTGAATAAATATACCTAGTCGAGTTTATACTATTTATTATAATAATTTATATTTATATTAAATAATGCTAAATAATTTTGTGTATATTTCTAAATTAACGTAAGAAAAATATGTCTCTTAAACTTTTTTTATTTTTAGTAAGAAAAAAAAAGTACGTTTACAATATTTAATGACTAAGTTTTTAAATTAGATTAAAATCAATCTCATTAATAGCAATTATTTTTAATGAAAACTTAAACTATTTAAAAAATGTATAGCAAAATGTATAAATAGTTTAAGAATATAAAATGCACGTAACTCGTATTAGTATTTTCATGATTTATAATTGTACAGCTAAATCGATATTAGTAAATGTTAAATTTCGAATACAGTATTTATTACTAACTTCTTCTCAATGAGATCCACAAAGTGTAAGAATATACTGAAATGAGGTGTATAAGGGTATTTAAACAATGAGAAAACTTATGGTAAAATAAAAAAAAAAACACCTTTAGTGGGTTAGAAAATTATTTTAATTTACGAATTATATAATTAATCATTTTGACATTATCAATATAATTTGATTATTTATAAACCAATATTAAGGAATGTGATTAATTTAATACGAGCAGTAGTAGTATACTGAATAAAATGCATTATTACAAATAATCAACCACACATGCCTTTGAATAGTTGTTTTTTTTCCATGCATACGTGAAATTATTAAATGTATAATATATAATATATACCATTATGAAAACTGATAAGTATATATAATACCCGTTTAATTTGATTTTAGTCGTGTTTCATTGATACAATTTTTTGCTTTTTATCATCACTATTTTTATTTATTTTTCATTGCATATTTTAATGGTTTGACATACACAACCAATCGACATATAAATTGTAATAACTGCGTAATGTAATTTTTTCATTTAATTTATTTTATTTATTTTCAAATTCAAAATAAATTAATATCTATATATTATAGCGGAACAACTTTATATAAATTGCAGATATAATGTTTATTGACAAAATATCGTGTTTATTTGATTGGTGTGAAACCGTAAAAGTAATATGTTTTAAATTTTCAACATAAAAATTGTGAATCAAGTTTTTCAGTATTTTAAATTATATCATTAAAATCACATGAAATTAATAGCATGCTAGGTACTGTAATATAATAATATATGTACTGCGAGTGAAGAATAACTATGCTAATTGATATGGCCACTTTATATAGTTCGCTGTTTATAATGTGGCTTCAAGTGTTTCTAATATATATTATTCATAACTGTTATTTTGACCACATGTTTACTCTGTTATAATTTTACGTCATATTCATGACAGAGAAATTAATCATTTCGCTAATTTCCATATTAAGGTCACCTAAAATTTTTTTAAGAACAATGTTAATATTATTTTCAAATACATTTATTTCTTAGGGCTTAACAGTATTTTATTGCATGTCGTATTCAAAGACTGGCCAAAGAGGCAATTAATCGATTTTCGTTAAATGTGATTTCATATTTAACAAAGTGAAAATATTAAAAATCAAACTGAACCAGGCTAAGAATTGACGACACTAATTTCACGAACAAGATCGTAATATTTGCGTTTTTTTAAAAACGTTTTGGTGGCCTATTATAAAAATAATCTGGCCGAATATTACGAATAATATGAACATCCACGGCTAAATATTGTTTGTCCAGTATTACATAATGGCGCATTTATCACTTAAACAAATCCAAACAATATACGTGAAACTTTATATTGTGGCGATAATTTACAATATTCAACTTATTTTTGTAACTTCTACAATAGTTTTTTGTTTTGTTTTATTGAGTAAACGAAAATCTCCCGAACAAATAATATTTTTTCAATGAAATAACGATGCATAGTATAAAAATTAAACATTTAATGGCATAGGTACTCACAGTATACAATCATCCTCTTGATCATAAAATCTTCATCATGGTAAGTAGACACGACACATCTGTAGTCACCGGACAGCTCGATAGTAGGATTGATTATATGTAAGGCCCTAAATTATTTTTTTTTTATGTCAATACAAAATATAATGAAGTGCGTACGACCAAATAGAGTTTCTATACGATTTAGTAATTCTTCTATTTCTATGTTTTAAGTATATATTTTTATTTATTTTGTTCAAAGAAATAAAAATAGATACATAAAAATAGTAATAATAAAACTTGTTCCTAATATCTATAATTAATAGCTGTGATTTTATTTTTTTTATTATTCATATACATACACAAATATTTTAAGTAGATTAAAATAAATTAATGTTGTACATTTTTGTAAAAATATCTAACTATGAAATAATCGTGAAAGAGTAGGGAATTTAAGTTAGACGAAAAAAAATAAATATCTGTTATAATATAAATTATAAATCTAAAATATTGAAGTTATATTACGTTAAGTTATACTACGTTCAAATATATATGTTATCGAAATATTCTTCAAGAATATCATAAAATCAACTTTTAAACTAGACAATATTAAATAAAAACTGGTTGAAAATGGGAATAAATGAGATAAATTCAACGCATAGAGTAATTGTTCAATTATAATCAAAACAATGAACAATTTTACAGTATAAGCAAAAAAAAAAAAATAAAAAAAATTATAAAAATGTATAAATGAAATATGTCTAAAATGTTTTTTAGATAACCATCAACAGCCTTTTCAAAATATTTTCATCAGAATTAAGAGATAATTAATTTTTTAAAGTATTTATAACATTTTCTTGTTTTTATTGTTATTTGAAGTATTAACTATTCATATTATATAAAATATGGTATTTTATATTATACTTTGTTAAATTAAAAAAAAAAAACTTATTTTTAAAGGCGAACCAAATAAACGTTTGTGAATATCTCATTTCAACCATCATACTATAACTTTAAATATTATCAGTTGTGTGCGAAAAATACGTATGATAATATCTTTGAATTTTAATAAATAGTACCTGTGCATGGTATCGTTGTCGTCAGATACTTTGTAGTCGAGATTGGCCCGGTGACGGAACACACCGATGCTCAAAGGTTTCTGTCCAGGAATCCACTGGTACACCGGTCTTGCGCTATTATTGAAGTACCAAGCCACTACCAACCCAACCGAGTTTGGTCGCAATGTGTAAAGACAGTCAAGCACAACGCCGGACTTTACGCCAGCCATTACAGAACTAGGTACACGGAGTTCGGTGAGTGTAACTCCACCTGAAACGATGATAATACCAAAAAAATTAAATATATGCATACCAAAATATTTCTGAAAAACCTGATTATGTTATATATATATATATATTATTGGTGATAAACGATGCCACATGCTAAAATATTCTGTTCACTTAAAAAATAAATTCACAATTAAAACGGGCCCGGAGTGTTATTTTTATTCATAGTATTTATATTCCGTGACACTTTTACAATCGCTTATTATCACGCATATAATTTTTTTAGTTATTAAAAAAATATTTTTTAGCAAAACTGTTAAATTTCTAGGTGCCAACATTAATTTTCTTATTATTACAATAATGTTAAATCATTATTGTTGTTTTTTGTATAAAGAAATATTTTTTATATTCTACAGTTAATACGTGTTCTTTAACTATCTATATGTCTTCCATTTATGCAACATTAAACTACTATTATTTGTCCTGTCAATGACATTTATATAATCAGTATATTCAGAAGATAACATAAATAACGTTTGAATGTAAAGAAAAACATTATTTTACATTAAAATAACACTTTTCCTAGTTTTCTATTCATTATAAATTCCGGATTAGTATTTTTCTTGATAAATTCTTGGAATACATATCTATTTAAGTTAATCAATAATATTTTTATTAAGTTATAGCAAATAAAGTCAAATAAAGAATTTAAAATTCACTTCATGGTTTAACCAATATATACCAAACTCTTCTAAAAATATAAAAAAAACCAACGTAGAAAAAGATTTAAAGAAATTGATTTTGGTTGCCATTTATATGTTTGTAAATATATCGAAGATAATCATAAATCAAAGAAATTAAGGATTTTCCCAGCGTCTTTGATCACTAACATAAAATACCGCACCAATTCGAAATATATGTGCCATTTACATAGAACCAACTTTTAAGTATAGTCCCATTGGTAAACTTATATCGCCGTCTCATCACTACATTCAGATGTAAATTAGACGAAAACTATCTATGAATAAAATGAATTCACCATCCATCCATTTATAAACTTATATGGTATTGCATTGCACTGTAGGTGTATTAAAATTTAGACTCGTATTTTTAGTTACTTTATTATTATAACGTATATTTATGAATTTTTATTCTTTAACACAACGCGTTCGAACAGTTTTTATTTTATAAATAATTATACATTAATTAATTTTTATATTTTTACTGGGAAATAAATTATACATTGACAGTTATACACCCCTTAGTATTAATAATACCTATATCTGTTGTATAATACGATAGAAAATATCATTGTACCTAAGTACACGATTCCATTGAATAACTCCTACTTCAAATCAATAAACTCATTTACGCTTATTGTACTTATAATATACAAAAATCTATCTCACAAAAAACATCATAAGTAATATTTACCATGCTAATCAGCAGTCACTATTGTAAACAAATATATTGAAGTTTAAATGATGATCAAAAACCAGTTGGTTATTACTAACTGTAATTTATTAGTTATTTCAAATCTCTTTGTAGAGAAAATGTAAAAATTCACAATTTATTTCGTGTATATCGCAATATAGTACGCTAACAATTATTACATAATACCTATAAATGAATGAAGTAACTAATAATATATTTTACAGAAGCCAATAGTGTTTGATTAGTATAAATATAATAAAAATGGATCGTATATAATTCAATAACAACAATATTATTATAAGGTTATTCCGTTTAAAATTTCTGTGAAATTCCATAATATAAAACGATAACATTTATAATAGACTGAAATACCACAAACGATGGCAGTTGCGTTAGTTGTCTGTATATGAAAGGTCCTAAAACTATAGACATATTTCGACGGAATATCATCATCGTCGTGTCCGCTGGTCAGATGCTTTTTCGGACCTCTGCGCTGAGACTGATAGCACAAAACTTTTGAATAATAATTAATAACGTACAAATATCGGTGTAGAATATAGTGTAATATTATAGAATGAAAATATAACAATTGAGTAGATATCATTGAGAATTCCTGTCTGTAGGTTATATAATAATTATTTATACACTAGTAGATTTAATGGTCCTATACAATTTTCTTTTAAAACAAAGGCTGCTAAACTTTTCGTAAGAAAGGACTTTTTTTTTTTAAATATAAAAAATTATGATATCCAATGATCACATAAGTTTGTACAATTTTTTTATTACAGTCATATATATGACTTCTATGCATATAAATTTGTATATATATATATATATATATATATATATATATATATATATATATATATATATATTATATATATATATATACAAATTTCCTAATTCCAGAAAATCAATTATTTGAAGTATGTGTTTGGAAACTGAAATCTTATTTATTAATAAAAAAAATGCTTTTGAATATGTATCAAATATTTTCAAACAAAAATTATATATTTTTAATGTTTCTATTTTACATTAGATATATGAATTAATAGTTAATTTTTATCAAACAATGCTAGTTACACAAATAAATAAGTCGTGTATTCGAATTTAAAATATTTAATCGAAATGTTGCTTTAATTTCAGCAATAGAAAAATTATACATTCAAATTATGTAAGATCGATCGGGAAAGAAATAGAATTCTTGGTAATTTAAAAATTGATTCGTAATTAACAACTGTAAACACTCAAGATGTGCAGAAAATTATTATTATTTTTTTATTTTTTTAGTTAATATTTAATTGTTATGCCAACAATAAAAGTTTCTAGCATGTTTTTTACTTGACAAATTAGAGAAACGTGTTTTTGACGAGCAATTAGCGTTTCACCGAGAAAAAAAAATTATAACCACACCAGCAACAAAGGCTGACTAAGGAAAAAAAACTCATCCATTCGTAAGTGTATCGTATTTAAACGCGTTTACGTGTACAAATTTAATAAACTCTCATATGTACATATTGTATTTATACTATGTGTGTATTATTTTCGATGTTAACTCGTGGTGTTAAAACAAAATAAATTAATAAATAAAAAAAATCATGAGAGGTGAAAAAAAAAATGCGCAATATAAAAAAAAAATCCTTGCACGAATAAATAAAATTACGAAACCCACCAGGATGTATATGGTGCAAGCAGCAGTGAGCACGTTGCGCCGTTTAATACCTACCGAGACGAGTTTAATGTCGGTGTGGGTGAAACAAAATGGGAAAAAAAAGAAAAGCGTAGTAGACCTTATTTGGAACATAGAGTCATGGTAAGCAGGGCCTTGTGGACAGTGGGTAGGTACAGTGTGTTCGGTGCTTATATATTATTATTATATATAGAAGAGAAAGTATAATAAATTGTAATAAAGATTTATGTGACCAGTAGAGAGGCGTTCTTTCCTGTTCGTTCGTATATTTGGTGGGGACGTGAGTGTACGTACAAAAAACGGATTCGTTGCGGAAAAGACAAGGAGTCATGTGTGGCAACACCATCGGGTCGAGGTCTAATGGTTTCATGTATGACACGAAGAAAGAACGTGTCACTTAATGGCAGCGGATAGAATAAACAACATTTCTAATTAATTTAGGAAGGGCGACTGTAATAATAGCATGTAATGATATCTTTTTTCTGTTTGTCAGTCACCTAGTAGTTATAATTCGATGCTTGCAAATTATGTTTGTGTGTATATGAATGAGTTTGAAGCTATAGTGGTATGTTAATGTTTAATATTCATATAAATGTATGATAAATTCGAAAAAATAGCACATCTCTGCCGAGGGGATAACGGTGGAATGTGTAGACGATTAGTGGTGGAAGAACGTGAATAAGAAATATTAGGAGAATGATAAATGTACATCGATGGAAATTCCATGATAATATAATTGTTTTGGTGATGGACTACCAACTTTAAAGTACGTTCTGCTCTTTAGTCCCTGTTTATTCACTTGTAAATACTATTTATTAATGAACACGATGCACCTCTTCTGATCACCACAATGAAGACTAGTGACGTAGCAAGGAGGGAGGGATTAACGGGTTATAACCTCCTCCCTTGAAATATCTCTCTTTTTTTGTAAAATAAACAATAATCTCAAGATAGTTATACCATTAAACAATTTTCACAATTTCGATAAGATGAATTATGACATTTTATATAGTAACTTATGTTTAATCGATTTATTAAAATTAAAAATTTAGTACTTATCATATGTGAGGTAATATGTATGATATGTATGATATGTATATAATATGATATATATGTATGATATGTAAAAGAAAACTGAAAATTTAAGACCTTTCCAAAATATTTTCTAGCTACGCTATTAATGAAGACTATTATTAACACCGATCTCGTTTTTGTTGATTTAATTTATGACTCATACCTAATTCCTGAGCTTAATGTGGCCTCGGATGTTTTACATAATGTACATCAACAACAAATATATAATAATAAATATATCATGGTAATATTTTATTTCATATTAATATTAATTATATTATTTATCTAAATATAATGCATTATAATAATTGTATACAAGAATTAAAGAAAGCTCAATGTTTATAAATAAAAAGAATCATGTAAGATATAAATTAGAATAGACGATATGAAATGTTTTGTTATTTTCCTTCTTTAATTTATATCATTTATTTTATGTAAATATAATTTTGGATATTCAATAATCGATTCTAACCATTGATCAGTATAAATATAAATTGAATAAATGTATTTTGAAAATTAAAACATGAAAAAAAAACTGTCAAAAAACTAATACTTTTTTTACTTTAGTAGTATTCTAAACTAATCTGCCTATAGAGACAATAATAAAAAAAGATAGAACTAAACTTCTCGAATAATTAATTTATTGAATATAAATATATTAATATATATAAAAATAATTGAAATTATTGAAAAACGACTGGTGTCGTTGAACCAGCGAATGATAAGTGTAATAGAATTGTTTTCTCGATCATTCAGCTGAAATTTGAAAATTAACTAGAATATTGCATATAGCTGTGAAAAAAAAATTTTGTATTTTACAAAGAAACTCTAATAACCATCATCCATATTGACAAGATTTTAATGATTAGGGAACTCTGACTTTGGTCAATGAAGATTAAATCCTAATTGTGTTTTACTTTACATAGAAGACTTTATATAATAGCTTAGCAACATCTTTTTAAGTTCATTATTAAGTCATTACAGTTCAAATTTCTTCTTCCGTGGTAAAACTTTGATTATTATTTACAATTAACGAAATATGATTTATGACGTTAGGTTAGTAGTATAATTTATTAAATAAACGTATTCAAGGTAGTAGGAATATAGGGGTTAATCAATAATTTTAACAAATCCATTTTTATTTTGACAAGGTTTTTTTTTTATACCGCTGTTTACCATTGTTATGTTTTTTATGGGCATTTAGAAAGGTTATAATAGTTACTTACTGACTTAAAATAAATAACTTGAGGTTTTATTTTTTTCATTAAAATCAATCAAGCCATACAGGAACTAATATGAATTGAACTAAAGCAAATACTTTTAACACTTTAACATACCTAATACATTTTATGTGTAAACGTTGACGATAGTAATATATTAATTTTAAACTACATATTTTTAGATTGGTAATGCGATTTGAAGCTGAGGATAACAAAATCATGAACTATAACTAGGATTTCCTAATTTTTCTCAATTTTTCTCAATACTGAAATTCTTAATATTTTATAATACCATTATATTTCATAAAATAACTCAAATATTTTTACTATAGAATTATATTTGAAAACTTTTTTGTAAAAACTAATAAAACACAATCTTGTAGAAGAAATTTACATATATAGGCTTAATAAAAGATTTTACTTAATAATTGACTAATATATAATAAATGTTTTAATTTACATTAGCTATAATAACAAATGTAATACTTTAATATAGTATAACTGTTAAACAGTGAATATATTTTACAAATTTTATAGTTACATAATACATTTAATGACAGTTGCATTTTTAATGGTTTCAATTTATTTGTAATCATATTCAATAAATGTTATTTGAATTGTGTAATAATATAGCACGATAAGTTAATAGGTTGTAAATAATGAATGCAGGTTTAAAAAAGTGCAAAGTTACAAAAAAAAAAAAAAAATTAAGCATTTTTTCAGTAAATATAAATAATCACTATATTTTCAACAAACGTATCATTATACCGACTATTTGTCATTAAAAATTATTACTACAACATTATATAATATATAATTTAATGCATATTTAAGGAATTTGTATACCTAATTATGTTGTTCAATAAAATACAACACACAATTTAATACTATTTAAACAATAAAAATCAGTAATAGTACCATAATATACAGAGTATCCCACGAGAATATTCTAATTGTAATTTCCTGTAGTACCGTGGTAATAAAAATAATGAGTGTGGTTCTGATCTTGCGTAACTTAGAGCTACACATGTATCACTTTTTAAATTTATTCAAATTCTTCATAAGTAAATAAAATAAATTATTATTTATTATTAAATATTTATCAAAATTGAAAATAAATATTCTGAATTGTATTCATAATTCAAATTTGTTTTTTCCTGATACTGGTCCATCATAAAAATATTTTAAAACTGATATTATTCCTGCTACAGCTATCGTGATTCTCTTTTCTTTTTAGGTTAAAAATATAATTTGAAAATTACGATTATCTCAACCATTTTGGTTCATCATTAATGAACACGGTTACTTGAATAAAGCGATAATTATAATATTACTCATTTATTTGATTATGACACTTACCAAATGATACTCTCGACGTCTTGGTTCCAACAACATTTGATCCAACAACATTCCACTCCGTACATTACTTATCATTCCTTCTTTGGCATACATTCGTAATTTATTTAATCTAGTTAATCCTTTCAGAAATCATTGTCTTAGCACGCATAAATATATGAGCATATATTTCAACTTGCCCTAGTAATTTTTAATCCTGGTACTCAGTAATGGTACTGCCTACACACACTTTTAATTAGATTCCTACTTTACGCCTACATGCAGAATATTAAACCGTACAAAGTTATATTTAAAACCAAAAAAATAAATATATATTATATACTCTTGTATATAATATATATATAGTATATATATTATATACTCTTGTATATAATATATATAGTATATATATTATATACCCTTGTATATATATATATATAAGATTTCGACATTAATATTCTTCGATGTGCACATACTGGCTGAAATCTAAAGACTTCTGAGTATCTTACGCTTCCAATATTTTATCTTATACGTTAAAGATTAGGCAGATCATTCTAATTTAATGTTTTTTTTTTCGATTTACTTTACTTTTTCACCAATATGACACATATATCATAAAATCTTTAAACGTACTTTATCAAGAGAAATACAATCTATGTAAAATATTTACGCCACTGTCTGGAACGGTTTACCTATTTTTCTCAACATCTACTCGAGACGTCCGAAATAATATTACTGTTTTCTTTTTTCTTTTTAATGAGATTTAAATAACTAAACAATTCCTGTCTAGACAACTATAATCTGATTAGTAGAGGAGTGATGGGGAGGCGATTTATTTTCTCCAGGTGCTCGTTCCTCGATCGGAAAGCGTGTCTACTGGAGGCCGGATTTGAGCTGGCGACTTTGCATTCAAACACAGCCGTCTTATCCAAGAAAGCAACAGCGCACCTCCCACTCTTGAATAAAGTTTGCTATAGAGATACGTACTCATATATGATTTATCGTGCATACGTGTATACAACTTTGTAATAACACACTAATTCCACGTAAAATGTAAATGGTTGTTTTAGTGAATGGATAAGAGAGAGGACAAAATATGAGTAAATAAAAACAAATTATTTAAATTTCAAACAGGCAAATTACAACTATTCTTCATAAGTTCAAATAATTCTACATACTAGGTTAAATCTTCAATTAATATACGTATATATACAAGAAACGTGTTTTTGAGTATATTCATTATAATTTTTTAATTTATTTGTTATTATATTTTAAGAACATGTATGTTGATAAACAATTTGTGAATTAGCATGCGTTTAGATTTTGTAAAATAATAGCATATATACGTGATACTCAGATGTGTCGCTTACAAATTGTTATAAATAATTCCTTCATAGTACCCGTTGATTCGTAATGCTAAAATTTACATTTTTAATTCAAAAATATTTTTTTTTTTTATTCGAAAAATATACTTAAGAGAAATCTTAACATGTGACACAAACGTAAATGGTTATCTCTGTGGGACCCGAAAAATAATGCGCTCTAATTATCAGTTATAGTGTACATATTATACCATCTATATATTTTATCTTAGTTTGAAGTATCATTAAGCAAAATAAATTGTTTTGTTGCTTGGTTTTAATATGTTTTCAATACATTGACAAGACATTTAATGCTCTCATTTAATTTAAATAATTGTAAATTATAAATGAAAAAGTACCTAAAAAATTATTTCAATTAAAAATTTAAAAAAATAAAGTGTAACTTATGTATTTTTACATGTATAAATTCAAAGTCAATTTGAAATATAAAAATAAATATTTTTATTAATCTACTACCTGTCAAAATTATATAATACGCTTAGATAATTGGTACGAGTACATAACAATAGCGTAATACACCTAAAGAATTGTTTAAAATATTCATCATGCAAAAATTTTAATTATATCAATATTATTATTATTATTATCACTACCACAAAGGCTTTAAAAACGCTACGTCTTTATTATTTGGTAGGTACTTAATATAACCATTTAAATTATTTACCTTGTTTTCAAGACATACATGTTAACTATGAAGTCACGACGCGGGAAATTAAAATGTTTGCGTTGAATTAAGTATATTTAAAATCATGTACCACCAAAGAGTACTCTACTCCCACCATATACTATATACTCGTACTAATATACAATTATTATAATATATGGGGTTACCTTTCAAATAAATCCTAAGCAACATAAATCTAAGGATCTAAATAGCTTTTTTGCATGCACCGTCGTAACAAAGATTTGAATAATTTATGTATATTTAAAAGGTTATACGCTGAAGAAATTAAAAAATTAATTTCAAGTAGGTAGTAAATTATTAACATAGAACTTATAATATAAGTTACGTTATATTATAACGTATATAAACTTCCTACCAAACGAATAAAATATATCATTGAGATAATTCATTTTATGAAAAGCCAACTATCACATTTTTTAGCTATTTTTATGCTTGCTAAAATAATGATAGGTTTTAGATGTAAAGAATCAATATGAAAACATTTTACTTTAGTATATAAATAACAAAATGTTATACGAATAATTATGTAGTTATTCTTTTTCGGAGGTACAATTATCGAATTAAATTATTTTATTTTTATTTTTTGACAATGAATTAAAGGCTTAAATATTTCATAATTGTTTCAATATTTTTATGTTATGATATTTAGGTTTAATTCAGAGTATTATTTATGTCTTTATCCATAACCAACTGCATAATTAAATGGAGTGCAAAGTACTAGATAACTTGTAATTCGTAACGAAATATACACCAGGTCATCAAGTTTTATAACACCCTCTTAGCTGTAGTATCATACCTACTCAGTTGCACATAATTGTGTAGTTTATTATCAAACGTCTTATTCACCGTGATATTAAAACAAATGTTGTATATTTTGAAATTTCAATATTAGAATAAACCATGAGTCTATAAGTTATTTATCATTTTTATATCGTTTATTGGAAGGGATAAGTAGTAGACACATAAAATGTCGTCATTAACACCATAATTAGCATAAATATATAATAAGAACATGATTAAAATCAGTAGTCTACTAACCTATAATTATAATATACAATAGTAAAATATTATACCATATTATACCATATTATACTTAAACAAATTCTCAGTTTTAGAATATAATACATATTTACTTAAATATATTTACATATTTATAAATGTAGTGAAGAATACAATTTCCAGATAATTTTTTTTTTTTTATATTTTTTAGGAACGAACTAATTAATTAAAAATAATTTAATTAATTCACTATAGTTCAAACATTTTATAAGAAAATGACGTATTTGTAGAAAAATATTTTAACAATTCACAATTTGCCGTTTTGTAAAGTAATCAGTGTTATATCATTTTTAAAATAATTTTCTATAAAAAATTTAAAACGACGTTATATTGTTTCCTCAGAAATATTTCAATATAACAAATGAATACATTGTGTAAATATACTCGTATGTAAACACAATGTGTACATATTAATATATAATTATAAATCCATAGCGATCAAAATTAGAAATCTATAAAGAGTCAAATTCTTAGATGATTACTGTTTTCAATCGATTACACAATATGGGTAGGTATATAATGTTGTAAAAAAGTTTTCGAATAGAAACGAACATCACGACCCGTATGCATTTATTGTGCCCATAGTATATCGATAACGGCCAAAAGTGTACAGGAGCGTGCTTTCTGACGGGTAGGAAAGAGGCTGAAAAATCAAACACGTATAGTAATACGCACTATTCACAATCGAATATTCGAGTATTCTACTACGTTCCAGTACGGCCGAGTAAGGGGCGCGTTAAGGTTATTTTCCTCTCACCCCTCATCCAAAAATAAAAGCTGAAGCAAAAAGCTTTTTCGAGATCACGTTTTATATGAGGTTGAAGGCTATTCCGGCGTGATTTCACCATGAATCGAAGCTGAAGTTGAACCTAATCTAGCAAAATTTCCGAGGGATAGATAATTTGATTTTCAAGTTACTAGTGATTCTAACGTACAAAATTCGATTATGTAAGACCACTGACGAGCGTAAACTGGACGAATAATGGCATTTTTTTGAACTCCTAATCTTTTATATCACACTCAAGCATGAATTTCAATTAGAACACACTTTAGTAAATAATAACTTTTATGAAAAAAACGAAATCTTGTTATGTATATATTGAACAATAATAGATATTGACTAAATTAATGGCCTAAATGTCTCAGAAAAAATACGTCTATTACGAGTAATAATTTCATGTAACATGTATATGATAACATATTATAGAAAATAAATTGACTTTAAAATATCATTCTAATGGGTATATGTGTATAAAAAATGTATGCATTATAAACTAATTAAATTTTCAACTAAGATTAAGCATAAAATTGGACAATAATGTAATATTTCCATTCAAACACGCCTGGATTGGTATACAATAATGAATTACTTTGCATTGACTGTCATTGAATTTGAATAACTTGAACAGAAATATGTTAATCTTAACACTTTTCAAACGTACATAAAAACTAAAGCTTTAATATACTCAATATTTGTCAATCTTTGACAGTTTATTCTTTATTGATTTAATTCGATTTTCATTGGTAATGAATAATATAACAAATAAATGTAATAGCTGGTATTTATTATGAGGATTTTTTGCTGAAAATTTAATCAGAACGATAAGTTGTGCTAAATACTATAATACAATCAAATCAATATCAAAACTTAACACAATCGATTAATTTAAAATTAATTAACGAGTATATTTCCACCGTGTACATGCATTGCAAAGATTTTTTTTTTCATGTATATTAACATTATATAATTGAACTAGATGAAAATGTTATACTAATAAACATTATTAAAACAATCTATGGAAATAATATTAGTCTTTAATGTAATTCCATAAAGTTGTTTATGTGTTAATATTGTTTTTTTTTTTTTTTTTTATCACATTCGAAAGTATATTGATCTGTGGACTCCAGCATTGAGATCAGAAAATTTAATCAATCTAAATTTACAACTTAGTAAATATAAAGCAAGATTTTACGTAAAACGAGTGAAACGTACGTGCTTCGAATACGTGATAAAATATTCGTCACTCTACTCGTTCACAATGGATATTCATATTATAGTGTACAAATACACATTACACACACAAACACGCGCAAGATATTATACTCGTACATCGAGGCTTGAGTGACAAGAAGATTGCTCTATGCCATTGACAATATTGTGTTTCTGAACGAATGATGTTTATGTTATTAAACTACACATGTACCGTTGTTCATGTTAAACGAAAAGCGTTACACATATATGTACACGCCACTTAAATGGTGTAAGACTTAAACTGTCCTAAATGAAAATATATTAAATTATAAAACAAATAATAATATTCACATTTGGTAGAACACTTCGAAAAATACGTACAATTATTGCATTATTGATTGAAACCGTTACATATCATTTAAATTATATTTTATATTAATTACATTTTTCATTCATCAGTTATAGTGAAAAACCTATAAATATTTAATTTTTATATGTTTTTTTCGTTATGGTTAATAGACTCTAAAATTTGATTCTCAAATAAAAATATATATTTTTAAGTAATATAAAAATATTATTTACTAAGCATTCTTTTACGAGTTCCTATATAAAATAATTTTATAAATTAATAGTATTTAATTACAACTTAAACTGAGAAAATAGAAAATTATGTTATAAAAATAAACTAAAGTACAATAATAATGTAGAGCTAATTTCATTTTTCATTAGATTTATCAGCATTTAAATCCGAGTATTGAAAATCAGAAATACAAACTTACTACTTATTACTTACTACTACATACTTACTTTGTATTCTATACTTAGTAATCCTTAGATTATTTATGATGACTAAAATTACATCGTAGTTTGAGTGCAAAAATATAAAAACCATATATAATCATTAAATGGTAACACATTTTATCAAAATATATAACCTTAGGTATTAATTACATTTACGATAGATTTTTATCCAGTTAAATTGAATTCATTATTAATTTTTAAATAAATCCCATGTATTAAATAAGTATCAAACAATCAGATACTATAAGATATTACATATTAGAAATCTACTAAGTATTATATTACACCATCTTTGATTAATAGAAGATATTATTTTCCATTTGCAGTACAAAAATGACGCGGATAAAATTAAGTTGAAACCTTATCTGTAAACGGCCAAAATCGACATTATCATTTTTGTTCCTATTTCATTACTGTTTCGAACCCGTCTTTTACTAATTAACATGAAAATTCACGTTTGCATTTTTTCCGATCACATAAAATATAAAATCATTAAAAAAGAAGTACACATACACACATTTTTCAATAGTATATCAAATAACTTTGCACTGCATGGAGAAAGAGTAATGACAATAATAACAAATCCTGAGAAAAATAAATCGGTTCACTGAATATCCATTGTATTGATGATCCAGAGTGGATGTTTAAACTTTTAGCTGCTATACGCTATCGTTTTTAATCTATACTAATGGAAGAAAGAAAAAAATTACATTATGAGTTGAATAAAATATACTACACAGGTTAGGTATACATTTCGATCGTGAGCGTTATTTCAAATAACTTACATCAAATCCGCCCATTCGCATTATACTCGATGCGTTTTAACACGCATTTGTTGTACTTGTAAATAAATTTCAGCGAAATTATTTCCGCGAACAAAAAATGTTTACAAACAAAACATCCAAGAATTGAAATGAAAAAAAAAAATAAAATAAAATAATTTCAAAGCACAGATGATTTATTATTTTTATCTTTATTAGTCTTTATCCAATGATTTCCGGGCAATTTTCGACACTCGTTTTTTCAACAACTTCATTGAATGTAAACGGAATTCAATCGTCAATATCATACATTCTAATCGAATGCAATTATTGAAGTACTATAGTCAAGGAAATCGATCGTTTTTCATGTTAAATGTTTACAGCCGTAAACAACAACCACATAATGTTGTCGTATGATTAGTTTATTCGTGCGAAATCAATTTAACATTGGTAACATACATTCTAAATATTTCTTACAGGTGAGACAATGCTATCATTCAATTGTAAGCGTGTGCAGTAGCGTATTTGTTCTAAATAATGATGAGTTTATTCCCTCGTCCCTACCAATAATTTGTTTTTGAAAATATACATTGAAACTGAGATATCATGTAAGTATATTACGTGTAATAAAAATTAAAATTAAAACAAAGGTCACGTAAAATTAATCAGAGAGGTAAGAGTTAACTATTTTTATATTCGTTATATGGCATCATTGTTGTAATAATTTAAAGCATAATGTATTATTTAGAAATTTAAATTCATTGCTAGGTGGATTTTAGATCACTTTTAGATTGCCGCATTACAAAAAAATCAAATATTCCAGTTATTAATGAATAACGAATTCATTTAAGTTATTTTTTAAAATATACATAAAGTCTCATAAATACTTTATATCAACAAAAAAATCGACGAAGAAAATAAGTACAGTTTTTTTTTTTTTTTTTTTTTAAATAAAAATTTAAAACCTCAATTGAAATATATATTTGTGACAGTGATGTCTTAATGAGTGACAGAGAGATTCGAGTAATAATAATTTTAAATTCTCGTTGACCCAACCAGTAGAGCACAGTTAATGAATAGAAATTAAAAATAAAAAAAATATGACTGTGAAGTAATACCTTAGAAAGTTGTCAAGAACAAGACCGTTGAATTCATATAAAAGTACTCATCACCACAATATATTTTTGTTATGCGATAAACTTAGCTTTTATTGAAAAGTAGAGAAAATGAGAATATTTCTTTCACGAGTATAACTATTATATGAACTGCATAGTTTGTATGGAATTTAATTTTTTTTTTTTTTTTAAAATGTTTTCAAATTTCAAATATTTCAAAATTTGATCTACTTTTATTAATTATTTAAAATTACGTTATAATTAAATATAATCACTTACATCAATTGTTGACTCTATAAAAATTTGTAAATACAAATATAACTCATTTTAATAAATAACCGTCATCATTTTCCCATAATATGTTTTGATACTCAATATTATGACGATTGAACCTATGATATTTTTATTTTTATTTTACTTTCTGACGAATACGTAAAGCTTTTATTGTGATTGCAAGTTTTATACATACAAAGAATTTGCAGTGATACACTGATACTTAAAATGGAAATATCGTTCAGTAGTATTACCTAAGCATAGGATGTTTGGTTTTATTACTTTTAAAGCGCTGCATTATCAGTTCTTAAAATCCGTCTTTAATATAATTTTCTCGGAAACCACATTATACAAAATGTCAACAACAACCTTTTTAGAGTAAAAAAATATATTATTTCTTTTCAATATCTCTATTTTCAATCACTCTATAAAAGCGTTTAAAAATCTGCCATTGTAAAACTGTAATATAGCTTTCTCTATTTTGTCCATAGCTTAATAAAAAGCATTATGGTCAATAGTTATATCATAATTTAGCTTTGAAATTTAACATTATCATTGGTAGGTGCGTAATATGATAATTTCTATCCGGAAATATTTTGGTACCCCGATACAATTATGATAATATTATGATGGAAAAGGTATATTTGTTATGTGAACCATACTGAAAGTTATATGTCGTATGAGCTTTTATATGATATTAACAACAGTGTAGAATACATTGTGTGTTAATACAAATTGATGAATTTAAATTGTATTAATTAAATTATTATTAGTCATTAAATAATCGCATTTATTATACACATAGATTTATTATGCATCAACTTTTATACATTTTATAGTCTTTATCAGATCTTATAACTCGGGTGATTAAGATTTTCGATACTGATAATTGTTATCTACGTCATTCGCATGCACAAAGTAGTAATTGTAATTTTATGACAAACTTATGATAATACAACAATATTGTATTGCATTATTATTAACAAAATAATATAATCAATGCTTTGAAAAGTAGTCGTATCATTAAAATTGATAAAATATTTGTTAAAACAGATCACCTCACCTTTATTGATCATATATTTTCATAGATCAACATAATGTAAGTGATGATTTCATAAATTAGAATATTCTTTAATGCGGATACTAAAGTTAGTGTAAAATACAAAGACTAAAACTATTAACTCAGTATATTTTTAATATTTAAAATATAATCCAAATTTAAAATAATAATTTTCTAAAGCTCCTGTAAGCTCCTTAAATTATTTTTGATTGGTTATTCAAAGATTACTTATGATACATCCAATTTTAGTGTTTAACTTAGGTTAATCACGCAGAAGTTTGATGATAGAAAAATAAAACAATTATTTCACAATTAGAAAACGTCTCGCTTTAATAGAATCCCATGAAGCATTTAAATGATTTTAAATGCAACTGATATTATAGTAGCAGTTCAATATTAGATTCTTCTAAAGTCTTTAAATAAGATTATACTATAAACGCATAATATTATATTGTTGTACAACTTAATTATTTCATGGTCCATTAGCTTAAGTTAACCAATATTACCCAGTGGTAATAAAAAAGAAAATCCACATACTTTATGGTAATAGTTTCGGAGTAAGCATGGAAATTATTCACAACAATATGATTTTAGGTTTATCTTTAATTATGATTTGATCAAAATATCTAGAACTTAAGGAAAGTTTACCATTCACGATCATTAATGTGCACTTTATTCGAATAATAATTATTTAATGATTTTAAACGTTTAGTTTCATCAATTATTCAGTTATGCAAAAAATTAAATTTGTCAATTGTCACTGTTTATTCTATTGTTAAAATATGAATATATAGGATTAAAAACATGTAACGAGTGATTTATACTTAATAATTATTATAACACGTATAAAATCTGTTTCTTATGTTTAAATCAGAATTTGTATCACTCAATTTAATATAAGTTATTTCCTCAACACTCGTCTATGCTTTTGCAATTTTTTAGTTTCTATACATTTAATTTACGACCATATACATATAGATGTATAGTATAGATTCAATATTTTTATCGAGTCTTTATAATTTATCCATTTTGTGGGATCGACTGATCGACCGATACTACATTCTACCACATAATATACGCTATAGCATACATGGCACTATAAATCTTTCTTTATGAGATAACTGCAGTGTCATCACAACAATGTGTGAAAAAAGGTCCGTAGACAACCAACAGCCAGAATACTCAGATAATAATGATATTAATATTATAAGAGTCAAACGATCAAGAATAACGCATTTCCCTCTTCCTATATCTAGTAAGTTATAGACCCGGCTGTATGTATCAAATCAACAAATCAATACTTATTTATTTATTTTTTAAATAATTTCTAAATATAATCTCACGAAAGCACAACATTTACACATCAAGCATATTTAATAAATAGACCAAAAAAGTATTCATACTATTGTTATATTATTATATCATCAGATGAACCTCAATTGAGTTTTTACTACTTGCGTACAATACCGTTGATACTATGAAAATATATTGTAATTCTAAAACAAGAGCTTAAGGAAGAAACAAAAATCATCTATTGACCAGGATAAAATATATATACATGTAGGAGTATCAGATATTTAATTCGAAGTATTATGTAGTGTAAAGATGTTATCTAAAGTTTGGTAGAACTGATACAGAATATTTATACCCCTTCATCTTCTGATTTTATTCTGTTTTGTGTACTCCGAAATTGTTCTTAAAACAACTGAATATATCTTACATATCTTGAAATATAGTAAATTAAAATGAAATTCACTCGTTGAACTATAATTTAACATAGGATGTCTATATACATTGTACATTATATTATTTTGTAGTAGTTATATTATCACAATGAATAACACAGTATTGTTCTTCGGTTTTCATCAAATATCAACGAAAATATACATTTGTTTTGATATAACTATCATTGAAATATGGGTATCTACCAACAATAACAAAGTCATAAAATGATGTACAGTTCATATAGTAGCTATAAAGATGCAAAATAAGTTGCACGGTCATACCAATGTACTACCGGTATTGTAATAATATTATTTATGTAGTAGCTATATTTAGACTCAAAGAGTAATCCTAGTGGCAGAAAGTTGTGTGATAATCCCTACACCTGAAAATATAAGTAATAATACTGCGATGAATTGCAATTAAACGAATAATATGGCGACCTTTAAATCAAAGTCAAATAAACACGACGAGATGGATTAATAAAACATGTTAAGATATATTGTGCGTGTGTGTGTGTGTATCAATACTATGTCAGTTCACATATGAAGAACATAATTTATATTTTATTTCATTTCTATTAATTTATCTTTTTTATGTTAAAAGTATAACTCGTAAATAAAAATAACAATCTTAATTATTTTTTTTTTTCATCTCTTAGGTACTTATCAGAGTGCCTGCGAGTAATACATAGCACAGATATTATTTTATAAATGTTTCAAAATGTAATGTGTTTGTATTAAATACCTGTAGTGAATTCTGAGGTTGATTTTCATGTAAGATTATTACCTATCATACATGAATATACTAACAAAACATTCTGTAAGTTTAGAATACAATTATAATAAAATACGGTGCTTCGTTTAACTAAGCGAGATTTAAAAAATGTAATCCTGGTAAAAATATTTGTAGAAATGATTCAAAGCAACATAATTATAACTACATTAACTAATGGTAAGCTGCTTAAAAGAATCCTTTAAAAAATAAAAATCATATTTAGTTTGGTAGGAATCTTTTCTGAACTTATACAATATATTTATTGAGTCATAACTAACATTGGTAATCAGAACGAGTGTTAGGAATATGCTTTGATAGAAAAATACAAATTAAAATAAAATACTAGATATAATAAAATTATAACAATAGTAAAAAATAATCCGGATTAAAGTTTGCATCCTTATAAAGTCCTTAGAGACTTTTTTTTTTTTTTACGTACGAAAGCAATTATTAGAAAGGTAACACATATCAATAAGATTGTGTACGTAGATGTGTAATAAAATTCAATGAAATTAAATGAAATTCTGAAATTCTTTCAATCATATAAAACACAAATCTTAATGTATTAAATACTTGATACAATATTATCATTAACCAATTTTTTAATCGTTATACCTTCTTATGGATACACGTAATATTTGAATTAAGGAATAAAAATAGTCTTTTTGGGAAATAACCTACTTTTTCTTATCATTTTAGGGAAAATATACAATAACTTACTTTCATATACTACTTATTTACATTTTTATTTATGTTTATATATAAATTAGTGTTTTATAAGACAGTTTTTCATTTTACAATAAATATTACGATAATGTTATTAATGATCACCTTTATTCAACAACAGATTTTCGTATAGCTATACCATTACCATCTCATATAATTAAACTGTTAATAAAATAGTTTAAAAGTATATTCTTACTTTTTTTCTTTTTTTTTTTTTTTTATTCAGAACTACAGTAAAATCTATTCAGCTCGATAATTACAGAAACAAATATTATTTGATTACCTAACTATTAGATTTAGATAAAATACAAATTTAGAGTGAGAAGAGTAAAAAAATAATAATAGGATAATAATAAATGCTTAATATTAAATACATAATATTAAATATTAATAATATTAGAAATTAATAAACAGTAAAATTACAGTGAATAATAATATTATATAAACGGTAATAAGGTTAATGGGATCGATAAGAAATGAACTATGGGACGGATTGATTGTGAAGTAAGGTTTTAAGGAGAGAAATGAGGGGATTAATTAGTGAAGAAAGTTCTGAAATAAATTTGGAAAAAATTTGATCGTTAGTGAAATAATAATTAGGTAATGGAGTATTATTAGAATCGGTGACGGAAGCGTATAAGGCTTTGGGAAGATGTGGTGGAGTTTTGTGAATATTAGATGTGTGTGTGGTGATCGGATTTCGTCGATTTGAGTAAGACAATTTGCAATGTTTGAATAATTCTTTGTATTTTGGACATCCTTTATAGTTTGAGGTGTGGTCGCCCGTACAAAGGGCGCACCTGGTTGGGCTGTTTTTTTCCTTGGTGCAAACACCCGAGGAGTGACCTCCCCCACATTTAATACAGAGTGAGGAAAGATAGCAGTATTTAGCAGTATGACCGTAGATCTGACAGTTTTTACATTGAGGTGGACCACTCCTAGTCTTGTATGGTAATTCAACTTCAATTTTAGTGTGCAACATTGATGACAGATTTAAAACTTCTTGGTTATTAGAATTGGGTTTGAGGTCCACGAAAAAGAGCGGAAGCGGGCGTCCGTTTTTAATGACATTGACGACATGGCTGGTGAGTGACCAAGTTCGTCGAGAGCATCAGATATGTCTGAGATGAGGGTAGAGTGGTGTAGATTTCTTATGACGATCTTATATGGTCTATATATCGAAGGCATGAATGTTTGGAAACAAGCATCAGTTTCTATTAGATGTGATGCGATTATATTAAAATGTATTCGTCCTTGAGGGCGGACAATCAAATAAGAAGGTGATGACTTACATGTGAACCCGTTTGGGCCAGTGAGCTGGATTAACGTGTTTTTAAAGGCGGAAAAATTCTTAATGTCTTGGACATAAAATGGCGGATCCCTGGGGTTGTCGTGTTGAGTGGGGATATTGGATAGATAAACGAATAATATTAAAATGAACATGATAAAAATAATTAACGAGCTCGCACAGCGATAACGGAGCGAAAAACATCGACGGGATGTGCGTATGTTCGTGTTGAACGTAGCGACCGGACTGAATATTCTTACTTAATACCTATGAACCTATCGGTTATACATTTATAATTGAATGACTAATTCAAAAACTTAAATTGTTACACATACATATTATTGAAAAAAAAAAGTTTTAAGTGTAATAAATTTTTCGCCTCCATGACGTTAAGAAAAAATTAAAAATTAAATTTACGCTTTTAATAATTGGGATAATTTTACGACCTAGCTTAAATCCCTAAACTCTCCTTGAGAATTCAACCATGTATGTATATATACATATGTGTGTATGTGTGTGTGTGTGTGTGTGTGTGTATTATATTCTGTATTCAATTCAACATCGAGGACGTCTTGAGAAAAAAATCAAAAACCCATTCAGACGTGTATATATATATATACAGGGTGGTCCAATGTGATATACAAATGATAACATATAGATATCAAATGGTAGATTATTTTGAATACATATTTTTTTTATTTTATTTAATAAGGGAACCACATTAAACATTTATAGTCAAATTGGTATTTTCACCCTACGGAAAAAACTAGGAAAGTAACATTAAATTTGTTTTTTTTTATTTAATTCACATCAATTATAAACCATCCAGTATTAATCTGTATACGCTTACTCTCTCTTATATTTGCTTTGATAATAAAATGATAAATTTGATTTTCAATCACGAAACATTGGCATTATCAAATTAAATTTTACCATAGCTTATGTGTATTGAATATTTATAGAAATTAAAAATATAAAAGTTATTCTTATCATTCAGCTAAAGGTTGAAAATACAAATTAGACAACACATTTTTTAATGCGACCCGCCTCTATTAAACGGTACTAAGATAAAAATTTTAAATGAATATCTATAGAAAAATAATCATAGAGATACCATGGTGAACCACCCTGTATATACAAAATCGCGTTTACGAAAAGTTTAAATAAAAAAACTTCTTAAAAATGAGTTCCTTTCTTCCTCTTATGTCTTTATAATTTTAATATATTTTTTTCATTTCTTGTCTTTGGCCACCATCGTATTGCCTTTGATGTTTTAAAGTATTCTATCATATTCATGGTCTGAAAACACCACCTAAGACATTTTGTCAATGGCCCTCTATAGGGGTGGAGTATCCACTTCTAAGTCCCCAGAGATCATGAACAAGGGATGGCGATTGACGACACTCTAATATTTTTCGACTGACACAAAAGTGATTCTTCCAGACACAAAATTTTTTTATTCCACTATACATTTGTTTATTTTACTACTTAAATCTTTCATAGTTATTTTTAAAATATTTAATGACAAATGTATATTTATTTAAAAAAAAATTCATAATTCAAGTTTTTACTTTTGTATGTTATATATATATATACGTTAAATATACTCGTATATATAATTGTGTATTATTTTTAACCACAAGAGAAATCATAATTTGCAAATCATCGTATAATTTCAAGTATAACAGTTAATATGTGAACACTTAATTACATTTTTAATAAAGATGTAAGCCCAGTCAACTTTTACCGCGTAAATAACCAATAAATTTACCAATTATTTTTTTACCGAAAATAATCAACATGTGACACCATACAATAAACATCTTAATGAGATGAATATTCGTATTCATAACATAGAGTAATAGAGTGATATAGTTGATATTATAAAACCTTAAATGTCAAATGTTCAACATGCCTATATTGTATATATCTATCATACCATCAATTATTATCGCTATTAATAGCATGACAGAGAAATACAACTAATCTCAAATACAATACGTCAGTATACAAATAAATTTGACTTTTTCTTTACACTTGGATCATAAAAAATCATATAAATGACATAGTCTAAGGTAACAAGATTGCGCATAAAACATCCTTTTACATTAAATAAAGTTGCCGATAATGCTAGACTGGGCCCTTGGCTCGCGGTTTGTTTTTGTTTAGTATTTTAATAAGTAGTGCAATAATACGTGAAGAATATAAGTTACGAAAATTTGAGAACGTGAATGTAGCAAAGTCGCATAAAATATTCTATACTTTATCGTCTTGCTGAAAATATAAATGCTAAATCGTACTTCATTAATGGCAACAAGTACACCAAAATCCAATTATGTTTTAAATTTAACTTCTACCTCTGAAGATTCTGAGGTAGATGATTGGAATTCAAAAGATTCAGTTAATGATTCAATATCACTCTATCATATTGATTAGACTGGAAAGAATTAAATTAATATTTTTAATTTTATACTTGTTATTAATATTAACATCTTATGATTTTGTTTGGATTTATACCTATAACTAAATCTTATACAATACCAGCTGGATAAAGTATATTTTATTTATTTTTTATTTATTTATTTATTTTTTTGTTTCCATTATAAATACCTTATGAATTAGATTTAATTAATATTTAATTTATTTTATAGATAATTTTTTAAAACATATAAAATCATAATACATTTATAAAACCATAAAACATCATACTATTCAGTAAATAAAAAAAAATGTACTTACATTTTACACCTCTGATTTTTAATGTATCAAGTTTCTTTTAATATAATTTTAGATTCTGAACGGAGTGAAGAATGTATTGATTTTACAATGATGTGTGTTTTTTTTTTTTTTTGTGTCTGTCGACACGATTTGGGGCAGTAAAAATGCTTCGATTGCCTTATGTAGCAACTTTTCTGAAAGAAAAGTGAATCTATTTGGTACTTTGGGGGTCAAAAGTAAAATATTTCCAATATTTTTTAAATGCGACGGGAAAAACCATAAAAAAATTTGGGAAAAACGGGAGTTTTTACGCAAAACCAGTTTTCGACATAATCAAATTTTTTATTTTGATATAACTCAAAAACTAATCGATGAAAATACTTGAAATTTTCACCAAATGTTTAAATTAGCGTTCTCTATACACTATTAAATTTTCAAAGTATTTTGACTTTTATTGAGCTATTTATAGACAATTGAAATTTTAAATTTTTTTAAGTATTTTTTTTTTAAATAACGATAAAATTTTTTTCGCTGCCCAGAAAATCTTGAAAATTTAATACAAGGTTTCTTATAAGTTGTTCCTTAACTGATAAAAAAAAATCTAAAATCGTAAGTCACAACTTTTTTTTATAAGTGCTCAAAGTACCAATTTATACGAAATATGTAAAAATCACGATAATTTGCAAGTTATTTTGTAGATAAAAATTCATAAAATTTTTTCTGTTCATACTTAAGGTTCAAAATTTTAACACTAGGTTATCTATAAGCTACTCTTCAAAAATCTTTAAAAAAATTTTTACCGGAATTTGAGGAAAAAATTGTATGACTGTTTGAAATTTAAATATTTACGAAATTGCATAAAATAGCGATTTATTCTCAAACGATTTTAAATATTTTTTATAATTCAAAAAGTATAAGTCGCAGATTTTTGAAATTTCTACTAGCTGTTAAGATTGGTATTTCCTTTATGTCATATTTTTTTCAAAATATTATATTGATTTTTAAGCCACTTAAAGGCATTTAAAATATTCGATTTTTTTACATTTTTTTTTTATAATCGGTGATAAAAAAAATTTGGCTCGTACAAAATACTTGAAAATTTAATAGAAGATTCCACAGAAGTAGTTATTAAAGTCATTCAAAAATTATTAAAATCCATAGCCACAATTTTTTTTTATACGCGTTTGAACAGCGAATATTGACATAAAATTACTTGTAAAATATAATGTAATGTAGAATGTTCTAGACTGACAAACTATATCGCTGTATGCAACTGCCAACCCATCCTAATTGAAAAATATATTTATCGTTTCAAAATAAAGTATACTTTTTACAATGTTTATAAATAACAATGTATTATATCCTAGACAAACATATGAACTCCGTTCAGAATCGTTATTCGTATACAATGATATCTATCATTGCATTCAAATTTAACAAATCCATTATAATTATGACCTATCCTATAAGCGAGGTGCACTCCACCCCTAACTGTACAGCAGAGCGAGGCCCATCCGGTTCTTTTTTATTTTGCTATAACTCAAAAACTAATCGATGTAAATACTTGAAATTTTCACCAAATGTTTAGATTAAAATTCTCTATACGCCGTTAAATTTTCAAAGTATTTTGACTTTTATTGAGCTATTTATTTCTATTGTATAAATATATAAAACAATATTGTTGTCATCCTGTTTCCATATCGTTCGTCGAATTTAAAAATAAATACTTGAAAAAATTGTATTTTATTGATCATGTCGAAAAATAGAAAGTAAAAAAAATTACTACCAATATTCCAAAAATATATTCATTAAAATTGTTACAAATACGAATATTAGTATAATATTCGTATGGTCATAAAAATGTTCGCAAGTTTACAAACTGTTCATAGTTTCACACAAAATACATATAATACATATAAATGTTGAAATTAATAGTGCTATTATGAAATGATTAACTTTATTGTTAAATTATAGTTTATTTATTGTATATGTTAGCGGCAATATGTATAATATTGGTATTTTATAAAATGCCTAGGAATTCTATATAATACAAACTACACCCGGCAATCTATAAAATTGTTTAAATTACCTAAGCATTATATAAAATGCCAAACAATGTATAGGTAATATATTAAATCCATATAATCAGTACCTATTGATATTTGACAATATATAAATCCATTAGTAATCTGTAATCTGTAATCTATAAAGTAGAATTCCGACTGCCGACAGATAACGCGATATTTTTGTCACCGTAGTCATATTTTACTCTTATACTATTTTATCATTTACATTTCAGTCTTTGACAAAATGTCGTGCGTGGAGAGTCGAGTGCGCGAAATGAAAGTTCGTTTTAACGCCGAGTTATTGAAGCGTCAATGTGACTTGAAAATAGTGTGTTTTTAACTGATGAGCGATATTATCAATTAATTAAAGATGTTGATAGTGCTAAATCGAAAACAAAAAAAAAAGAGCCGCGTGACTATTGGTTACTTAAAAAATATGATATTTTGGTCGTTAATAATAATAGTAAATTAATTTACATTATGTTTTGTATTTTATAGAATAATATAATAGTAATAATAATTTTTTTTTCATTTTTATGCATTATATTCTGTAATATTAATGATACTTTGTAATAAATATTTTTTTGTGTGCTAATAAAATTAATAATTGTCTTAATTATGATAGAAGGAAATCTATTTATTTGGGTTATATCACTATTCTACAGATTGCCAATTTGTTGTTTGTCATTTTATGAAATGCCTAGTTACTATACAAAATGTTTAGGAAATGTATGTAAAAAAAAATATATTATACACTTTTTTTAAAATCACCAGGTATTACATAGAATTCCTAGGCATTTTATAAAATACCAATATTATACACATTGCCGCTAACATATACAATTTTATTTTTAATGATACAAGCTACTGAACTCAAATGCGAGCTTTGATAATGTAGTTTCAGTTATACGAATAGTTCTTATTTATAATCCTTATATCGGTATATATTATTAGATTATACTATAATCCATGATTACTCCATTTAACGTAGAAATATTATAATACGGTATTTGTAATTACTCTAGGTAATCACATTATAAAGAACATATATGTTTTATCTTCCTGATTAAATTTAAAATATTCCTGATATATATATATATATATTTATTTATAAAAATCGAATAACAAAATTGTTGAGAAATTATGAAAATGTAAAATGTTAACCATCGCAGTCTTCCTGTAAGCAGAATATTATTATTATATTTTTTCATAGTTTATCTTTTAAATATTATCTGCTCGTTTCGTAATATGAGTCTAAATCAGTGGATAAAACATGATACTCAGGGGACATTTTTGATGTAACTACTGTACACGATTTAGCACTTAGTACACCCTTCAAAACTCGGTATTTCTCATATTCCATTTGAACTTATTGAAACGAATTATGTCTGATTAAACTGTTCTTGGGTCTATCAATTCTATCATTTCGTTCTGACTTATGATAAAATTGTCAACTTTACCGTTCAACCTTTCCTCCCCTTGAGAAGAACTATTGTCGTAACTTGACAATTTCATATTCACTTTTCGTCTCAATTCTATTATGAAACTCAATTATTTGTACAAATAAAACAATGACTAAGACAACACTTTGTGGTCTTCTTTTATTTAAAAAGTAAATAAACAAATAACATAGCCATATTGACAGTAAGTTCAGGAAAACGCTATCTTTATAACTGCACTACTTTGACCTCGTTCAATAGGTATGGCTCGACAAACGTGTACTATTTTTTATTTCAATCTATATGTTATCTTATACATGTGTAGTAAGCAAAGTAGCACGGTATGTATCATGACATTTGTAGTGCCTGTCCCTTGGTTTATTTTTCGACGTGAAACTTATTTCCGAGATCATCGAGATCGTAATGCTCCCGTTCTCTTTTTCAGAAAGCTAAACACTGTTCTCCGCAAAAGTTACCGATACTTTTGTGTTTCCATTTGGTTACAATGTGCACACGTAATATGTAAATGTGTGTTATATTGAGCAACAAATGTGTGTATCCAGACACACATTTTACACACGCACATATTTTAATACATCAAAAATATAAGCTTATATTAATATGTGTGCAGTATATTAGTATAATATTATTACACATATTATGTGTGTGTGTATGTTATGTGTGTAGTGTGTGTGTCCTTTCTCCGCAAAAATGAATATGCATAGTGGACGAAATCGCTACGCTGTTGCAGTAGGTACCTGTACTAAATAATAACATAGGCTGTTTTTGATGCTCTTATATCCTTTGACAGTTTATAGCTATAATTATTCATAGACTTTGACTGAAAGTGCAAAGCACTTGTATTTCTGTATGTTAGTATGTTCATGCTATCCAAGGATGATAATTTGTTGATTATTATTTACTATGTGCGTTTCAAAATATTCATATTGCATTATTTGTATGCATAAATAATGAGATGTTGATGAAGTATAACAATATCGATTATTGAGCTATAAGCGTTTGAAAAAAAATCTCTGTAGTTACGTAAATCGAACTGTTCGTAATTTTCATTTGATTATAATTTCTTTAGGTTATTATACACCATTATGAAGAATTATTATTAAACAAATAAGGTTTTTAACTGATATTTTAGTGATCATTATTTATATTAAAAGTAAAACCTCTCATATTTTAATTAATTTGTAAAAAAAATACACTTTAATACGCACATCAAACATCTATTATTCGTTGAGTGTATAAATATTTTGAATATTTTAAATTAAAAGTTTTATGAGTTTTAACTTAATGTAAAATGTAAATAAACCATTTTTCTATACGTAACATATTTTTTTAATTAAATTTATTCTTAAGTTCTCCGCCGGAATTTTCAAATTATCGCTATTTTATAGTAATGCACCATTTAGCTGTTTAAGTCAGTAAAATTATTAGAGTTCTAGATGACCGTCACGATGATTTTGCTAGTGTAGAGATATACACATGAGTATAATATTTCAAATATCATTGCAATAGGTTTTGTAGTTATCGTTTTACGAGAAAGAGAGTAATACATTTAAGATGGGTCAATTAACAAAAGTGAATCTGGATTTACTCGTAATATACGTGCAATGTCACGTCCAACAAAAAACTTGTTACGTTTGTAACTTTATTATATTGTCATATGCAATTGTCATCGTTCTTCAAAACATTCATTCATGTTATTTGCAGAAAAATAAAAAGTATGCTTTATTCTTTATCGGAATACATTTTCTGGTAGATTTAATATTACAACATCGTGTTACTACCAACGTATAACTAAAAATAAAACAAAACAATCAAATAACTATATAGGTTTAGACTCAAAATGTATACGAAATATTTGATCCACGTAATGTTAGTGTTTGTAAAATCTATTTCTTTATGAATTTGTTAGAGGTTTCATGAATTCATATGACATTATAAATCACTGAAATGTATTATAAATATAATCTGTATTCAATCCATGTATATTATATTTTAATAAAAAATTAATTGATAACCCGTATTTAACTACAGCTTATTTCGCAATTTATTTATTTATTTTATTATTTTTTGTTATTTAATGTTTACTCTATGCATATAAACATAATTAAAACAAAATGTCTAGATAATACATTATATTTTATCTCACGCATATCGATTTAATTTTGATTTTTAAGAACATTTTTCATTTATAATTTTTACATATGAAGTAAAACAGATCCGTAGAGATACTTGTAGCTCATAATAAGTGTTTTTTTATTTTTTGATATGCAGAAATTATTTCATATTTTATTTTTAATACTCAAAGTAGGTAGATTGATCCCTTGTATTACCTACCATTTCGTGTACAAGAACTTTGACAAAATAAACAATTTTTCATACATTATTTTCATTAACACAAAAAAATATTGTTAATAGTTTAACATATTAATAGTTATATTATTATCATTTATATATTATAGAAACGGAAATTTCTGGAATTTTCCAAATTTTCAGGAAGAACAATAAAAAACTATTTTTTTGCTATGAATTTAAAATTTCAGTATATCTCATTAATAAATTGATTGCTATGATATATATTGATAAGTCATAGAAAATATTGAAGCGATATAATGAAATTTTCTGCACTGGCTTAACAAAATGTATCTTTCACTGATAATTTCAATGTTGATGAAGATATTTCTTTATAGAAATAGTTAACGTCAAAATTTTTGAAAATACACTAAGCGTTGATGAAAACATCGAAGACGATACAGACTCTCTATTTGTTGTGATTTTGAAAGAAGCTAATTAATCATTGGAGAAATTACGTAACTTTTCACTTCAGTCAAAAGTAAGTGTCAAGATTTTCGAAGCTTTATTTATCCTAGAAAATAGTATTGGTTGAAAAAATGAAAATAAATAAATGATTTCTTCTAAAAGCATTAATTTTGTATGTTTAAATAATTTAATATATTTAGTTATAATAATAATTTTATATTTACATTTCAAAAACAATAAATTGCTATAATACCGTCAAATTTTCTGGAATATTTAATAATTATGTAGGTACATATAATAAAAAAAAAATTCACATTATTCAGTTCTGATTCAAATTATTTTTTTTTTTACTTTCTCAATATTTTAAATTTCTCTGTAATTCAAACTCACGTTAATACGAAATTTTTTATAAGTCCCACTAATTTTGAATTACCAAGAGTTGATTGAATATATAATTATGTATTACAACAACATTTTTTTGTTACATTTTTAATGTATTCCAATAATAGTGACGATTTATTATAGCTTAATAATTTCATGAATTTGTATGAAATTTTATTAAAAACTCATATATTGTTTTAACAAAGAATTTTTCTATATAACATGTTATATTATGTATTCGGCTACATTGTCATTTATTGGAAATTATTACTAACAGTGAATTATAATGATTATGAAAAATAACATTTTCTAAAGATAGTTTCCAATAAATTTATGTAGCTATTATTTATTATTATAAATGTATAGTTTGAACCAGTCCAAATCGCATTGTAATATTATTATTAGACATTGACTCAAACTAAGGGTAACAATGCATGTTTGTTCACATTGAAAATTCAAAATAATGACAGTTGTCATTATATCACTGCATTCACTGGTGTTATATGTTATTGATAAATCAAAATATAATTTGTTTTTAATCAATCATTATAATCAAAATAGAATACCAATGCTGCTCCATCGCGTATGGTGACACGCAAAATTTTACACGTTATTATATTCAAATATTTACATATTACCGTTGTATGTCTAATTGTTAAAATATGATTTACACGAATAATAACGCTTGAATTATTTATTTACAACTATCAAGCGTTAGATATTTATAATCGAATTTGTTTAAATTTAATCTGATTTGAAATAACTTGATTTCGTAATAAACAATAACCCAGAATGTATTAATGTAAAATGTTAACTATACATTGGATATTTAAATGAACTTTTAACGATTCTAGTACTAATAATAACATTTAAAACATTTTTGTATTTTCATCGAGATGTGAGAAAAATATTAGTTTACCAATAATATATTTGAATTTTTTTTCTGAAAAATATTTGTTGAAACCATGAAATAGTAAGATGGCACAGACGGTACATCAAGATTAGTGGAATTTCTAAATTTTCACAATATTTTAAAACGACATACAATCAACTAATAAATTATTAAATTAAACTTTAGGAAACGCATAAACAAATCGGATTTTAAAATAATTTTTAAAATATTTGAAAATATTCATAATGCATTTGATTGAAAACTAATATTTAAAAAAATAAAAATCAAGAGTTTGACGCTAATTTACTGATAAAATTATAATAAATGTAGTGGTTATAATAAAATGGAAGATTTTTATAATTAGCTTCTTTATTTTATTTGTTTTTATTAAGTTTTATTCAACCAACATTAGTTTGGTGTTATAAATCTGATTACGAAATCAAGTATCAAAATTATATAGTAGTATTACATTTTAATTATTAATTATTTTTGATAATTTGATATACAGTTGGAATTTATTTTATACCTACACCATATAATCAGTGTTAACGATATGTGAAATTATTATTCTAACATTTTACTTTATACATTACAAACACATGTTTCAATTCAATGAATTCCATTGAGGTGAACAAGAACATTTTAGTTTATATGTAGGTACAAACAATTTCATATGTTACAACTTGTGATCGACAAGTGGGCAAATTCACTACGAGAAAAATGTGTCTACGCAATATTCTATTTTATAAACTGTATTTTAGTAACACAATGTTTATATTAATTAAATATTATCGAAAGAGTGCACCATACTAATCGTCACTTCAAAATATATTTTCTTGTCTAATTCAATGAGTACGACAACAATGCAATGTATTATATTAAATGTTTTTTAATACAAATAAATAAGTATCTTATGTAATCTTTCATTTTTTCACCACGCTTTTACTATTTGTTTC